>JAQQAC010002172.1:657919-806560 GCA_029783875.1 Phataginus tricuspis | reverse complement strand
AGGTGCTGCCCTGCCTGGTGGGAGGTGTTGGGGGTGGGGGGCACTGCATCTGGCCTGGGCCCGCAGCTGGACCTGGGCTGGGAAAGTGGGAGGCTCAGGTCTGCCCAGCTGAATGCCCCCATCCGATGCCCTCTCAGAGCTTCCAACCCGCAAGACCCTGTGTCTGTGCTGGAGGCACGCAAGCTCGAGGCCACCCTCATCCGCGAGTGGGTCGAGGCAGCCAGACACTAGCAGTGGCTGCGGCTGGCACAGCTTGGGGCCGTGGAGACTGAGAGGTGCTCCCCAGCCAGGACCAGAAGACTCACGGGGGAGTGTCTCATAGGTGCTAGGCAGAGGTGAGGAGCTGCAGCTGGTCCTCTGGAGCTGAAGCTCAGCCCAGGGTACCAGACTGCGGCCTTGCCTGAGGGAGAGGCTGACCAGCCCTCTGGTGGTCTGAGCATCTGGTGTCTGCACGGGAGGAGGGAGCAGACAGAGTGAACACTGCACACAACCTCTCAAAGCAGGCACTGTTTAATAAAACCACCCTCAACTCCACTGTGTGCTGTTTCAGGGCACAGGGTGGGAGTGCCTTTCCTTTGGCCTGCTGACCCGCAAACCCGCCTCCCATGCCCCCCTCACCAGTGCCACCACCACTGCCCTGAGTATCTCTCTTAGAACCCCATCTATGGGGGCTGGAGAGCCCTTTTCTCCTGCCCAGCAGCTGGGTTTCTGAGGTGGACCCATTTGCTATTCTGGTCGCACAGCAGCCAGAGGCTTCAGGTTGGTGGGGGCGGGTGCAGCCTCCAGGGCTAGGAAGAGAGGCCTCTTTGGAGACATGCCCTGCATACCTTTCCAGGCACAGGACATGCAGGGAAGGGAGCAAGCCTGTGGGTGCGCTGAGGAAGGCATCCCCAGAGGTGGCTACGGGGGAGCAAGGGCTGCCCTGAGACCCTAAGGTGGCAGCACCAGCAGGAGGCTGACCAAGAACCAGGGCACCCCAACACTGGAGGTTAGCCCTCTGCAGAGGCATGTCTGGTGGCCAGAGGCCCTGGCTTCTGAGGACGGCAGGACCTTAGAGATGAGAAGAGCAATGGGTTCATGCTCAACATACAGGCCAGAGCTGGGTCCATCCTGAGGGGCAGGGGACCTCACTTGAAGGAAAGCTGCCCTGGGTTGTTGTCAGGGGTGGATGCTTCAGTTTACTGCAGAAGAGGCAGGACACCCTGCACCCTAGCTGGAAGAAGGCCTGAGGTGTGTCAAATCCAAGGTGAAAAAGTGTGCAGGGCATGGCCATATTCAGGGCCCCTGGCACTCCCGCCTGCATCCCACCCGTCCTTCCAACCACTCCAGGCACCTACTGCCTACTGCCCACCCCCTGGGCTAGGTGATGCTTCCAAAGCCTCTAGCCAACAGCTCATGGCAGAGACACCTGAACTCGGAGTATAAGTATTGGGGCAGGGCCCACCTGATGACCCCACACATCCACCCGGATGTTTCAGGAAACAGACCTCACAAACCTGAGAGGCACCAAAGACAGAGCAAATGCACTTTATCCGACTGCAAAGTCCACTCCATGGGGGGGCAGGGGGCAAGATATACGTGCCTGCCCAGCCCCCCCAGCCCAGGCTGGGCAGGGGAATCCCTGAGTCCAACATGTAAACACCATAGTCGGCCAAGAGCCCGGATCCCCAAGAGGTCACAGGTGCCCCCCAAGAACCTGGGTCAGGGCACGTTCACAGGCTGAGACCCGGCCAGATGACCCTGGGCTGAGCTGCTTGTCTGTGAACACACATGGGATCCGGGGACCCAGGGCGACCCTGGAGGAAGCAGAGGCCTGGGGCTACATGAAGCCACCGCCTGTCAGCCGTCAGGTTGGTCAGGTTTCAGGAATGTGAGGTTTCAGGAATGTGAGGGGTTTTCACGGGAAGAAGGAAGAGGCGCCCCTATGGACGGGGCAGCCCTGAATCACAGCGCTGATTTGTTTCTAATGGTGTCTGATGAGAACCCCAGACAAGGAGCCCAGAGCCCGGGCAGAGCACCTGCCCCCAGCAGCCACCAGACTACCCGAGGCCCACACATCCCGGCCCAGCTGACTGCTGGTCTGGCATCAACTACCAGCTAGACACCGCATAGCAGGGATCAAAGGAGGGCAGACCTAACCAGGGCCGGGGTCCTGCTGACGTGTCCTTGAGCACAGGACGCGTCAGACCCCTGGGCGGGGCCCAAAGGACGTCAGCACCCCCTAGGCGGGGCCCCAGATGGGCAGGGGGTGAGCCTCAGTGTTGAACACATAGGCGTCCAGGCTGAGAAGGTCCGGGTCGTCTGAGAAGAGCAGATACAGGTACTTGAGGGTCTCACCCAGGAAGAAGCTCTCCATCTTGTCCCTGGGCTGCGGGTTGTGGGGGTCCCGGACGTTGCTGATGGAGGAGTAGCCGCCCGAGGGGACCTGCCCAAGAGCCGAGGCAGTGGCATCGTGACGGCAGGCCCAGCCCGGGGGAGGGACCCCAGCCAGAGGTGCCTCACGACGGCACACACCAACCCAGGGCAGGGTCTCGGGTGGGGGACACTGGTCTCCGAAAGTCGCCAGGGAGACGCCAACCACCCTTAGTGACCACAAGCAAAGTGCCGCCCCCAGAACCCAGGCCCTGGAGTCACCCTCGGGCCAGAACCCACTGCATCCCACACCTCAGGGCAGAGCCCAAGACTGGGCTCTCCTGGGGCAGGTGGTGGGCCTGGGCGGAGTGTGACCTCTGAGCTGAGGGGCCACTGCAAGGATGCTCCCCACTCTGGTCCCTCAAAACAGGAGCAAGGGCCCGCCAGCCCCCAAGGTCCTGGGTCACATGCTCCCTGGACCTGGGCTGGGCTGTCTTGGCAGGGGCAGGGCCTCCTGCAGGTCACTGTAAGCCTGGCCGCCCACCCTCCTGGCTGCCCCAGGCAGGTGACCAGAGGGGCAGCTCACCCGTGTGTATGTGTTGAAGCTCTGCAGGATCTGCCACCCCCAGTCCTGGTACTTGGGGTCCCCTGTGAAGCGGTGCAGGTAGAACAGGCTCTCCAGTGTCTCAGGCCGCAGGAGGTTGTGCCTGTCCGCTGGCTGGGGAGCAGCAGAGGCTCAGGGTGAGGCCCCCGCAGTGCCCTTCACCTGGCCCTGGTCCTGGCCCTGACCTGGGCTCACCTTGACCTGTACGTCCTTATGGGCCTTCTGTGGGTACAGGTTGAAATGTACAATTTCGGGGCTCAGCCCTGTCTCCATCTGTTGGTTCATCTGGTAGCAGGTGTCCATCAGTGCCTGGGCCAGCTCCATGTGGTCAGCAGGCAGGCCGTGGTGGGCACCCAGAGCCAGTGTCCCTGGCAGGAAGCACACCAGGTGGTCCTGAAATCAGAGGGTCTCCTCAGCACCGTGGAGCCTGGGGCATTATGGGGGCCGACAGCAGGTGCAGCCCTATCGCAGGCCTCCCACGCGCCCAGCAGTCATCAGGATTCCATGGCTCACGTCTCCAAAGGCTGCAGCTCACACAGAGGACTGTGCCATAGGCCAGACACGTGGGGCTCAACGTGGACCGGGGAAAAGCCAGAGGGGGAACACTGACCTCCCAGGGGAGCAAGTGCTGACCTGGCCTCCCCAGACCCTCCCCCACAACCCCACAGACACCTAAGGAGCACCAGCTGCAGAAGGTGGGGAGGAGGGCCCTGGGGGAGCCCAGGGGTCTCAGACATCTCAGGCCTCAGCTCGCCCTGCCCACAAGGGGACAGCCCAGGCTGTGCCGCCGTCTGCCTGTGAGGGCTCATGGTCTGTGGCCAGAAGTTCACGGTTCCCTCCAGCGACCAAAATCAGAGCCATCGGGCATCAGGACAAATGGTTGGGTCCTGAGACTCCCTAGGTTCTGCCCGGATTGCACACCCCCTCACATCTGGGGCTGGGCCACGCCTGGATTACACACACACTCACAACTGGGGCTGGGCCTGGGCCCTGCCTGCATCACACACACGCTCACCATCTTGGGGCTGAACTGGCCGTGGGCGAGTTCCCCGACAAAGGTGAGCTTACTGGGTTCAGATCTGCGGACCAAGTGCCTTTTGATGCCCTCGATGGCTTCAAGGTAGTCTTCCAGCAGCCTGTACAGAAAGGCAAGCCCTGTTTGCTTGGGCCAAGTGGGTGCACAGCGACCACGTTTTCATCCAGGAACACGCACGTACCCTGAAGCTGCCGTCCACACCCTAGAGGCTGAGAGGTGGCAACGTGCCGGCCTGGGGTGGAGGCCTGTGGCCGGTCAGCCCTGCAGGGCAGAGGCAGGGCCTTGTGCTCCCGCAAACAGGGTCTCTCCTCTCCACAAGCCCCAGGAGCACCCGAGACTGGCCTCTGCAGACCTGACAAGTCCACCTGGGTTCCCGAACAACCCACAGGCCTGAGGAGCATGGCTCCATAGACGGTCACACCCTTGTCCCTGCCTATGGGGTTGGCCGAGAGCTGCCCCAGGGGTTCTGGGTCAGTCACCCCTGCCTTGAGACTTCAGGAGACTCTAGTTCCCTTAGGAAGGCTTATCCATGTTTTCCAAATTTTTCGATGAGCCTTTACACTGCTACCCAGGAAGCATGCATTTTAAGGTCCACACTAGTAGGCCATAGAGGCCCAGACATTTGGGGCCACCTCCCACTTGGGAATGGACAGCGGGGCTGCCCCCACAAGCCGCCTACCGGACCTGACCCCAGCTCCTGCCTGGTGCTGAGGAGGTCTGGACTCAGGGATGGGCTGGACCCCCTGCTCTGCACAGTGCTATGCTGGGAAGAAACACGTCCCCTGTGCAGGGCTCAGCAGCCTGCCCGGCCAGCCAGGCTGCGAGTGCCTGACCGAGCGTGGGGCACGCAGAGCCGCGGGGAGCCCGCCCTGAGCAGCAGAAGCAGGCCTCACTGCGTCTCCCTCTTTCCGCCTTGGATCCACTGCTTGAGCAGGTACTCGTAGTAGCTGTCAGCCCTGGCGCCCAAGGTGAACACTCCCATGTGGGTGAAGAGGCCACTGTGCGTGTTGATGAACATGGGCACCAGCCCATCCTTCTTCCCAGACAGTGAGTGGATGTGCCTGCTCACTTCCTCCACGGCCTCCTGCGGCAGATAAGGGAGAGCACAGGTGAGCGAGGGCAGGGAGGGGCCATGCACACTCCCTGCCCGCAGAGGACAGAGCAGGTCCGAGGTCCTGGCCACAGCCGCTCAGCCAAGCACACCCGCCCTTGGTGCACCTCCATGGGCCGGCAGATGCCGCAGGCCCGACCACAGGGCTGAGCCCGGGCTCTCCGCACTCCCAGGCCTCTCTGCAGGACACTGAGCCTGAAGACCCCAGCCGCTGGCCTCCAGACCGCCTGCACACATGTGCCTGCTTCCAGCCAGGGGTCGCTGCTAACTCATCAGCTGCCATGGGTTTCCCGTCCTCCGTGACCCCTGGTCACCCGCCAGAACCCTCCACCTCAGCTCCTCTGAGCTCACCTGCCTGGACTGGGCAGCACCAGGGCTGTGCATGTTTAACCCCAGGCCCAAGGCCCCTGCCTAACGCACACACCCACACCACCTGTAAACCTGAGACGGCTGCTTGTTTCCTCTCGTCTCCAGCAGCCACAGCGCCCCAGTCACATATGCACACCTGGCAGTGCCCCACGACACCTCGCCCTTTGCAGCACAACTGCTCTCAAGTTGGTGGGAACCTGGTGTGGACGCTGTGCCCCGTTCTTTCTGGTAGGGTGCTCACTGTCCCTCCAGGGAGGCTCCGTATGGGCCACAGTTCAGAGCAAGGACTCTACTGGGAGACCTCAGGCAGAGTGAACAAAAGCAGAGGAAACAGGGACACGGTGGGGGGGCACGCGGGTTCAGTGGGGACGCCCCGGTCTTCAGGCTGGAGAGGAAGGTGCTGACGGCTGCATGGCGAGGGAGGTGCTCAAGGCCGCCGGCCGGGCACGGAGCAGTGGTCAAGACGGCAAGTTGTGGGTTATGTGGATTTCATCACAACGTGAAATCCTTTTTGAAAAGCAGGGATGGGCAAGGACTTTCAGACTGGATGTTCACTTTAGGCTCATTTTATTAAATACTGATATGGAAAAAGCAGAAAAGAACAGGGGTTCTAGGACAGCCTGGGCACCTGGCCAGCCACTGACCTCGGGTCTTGCAGGGTCACTTACTCTCTCCGTGCCTCAGTCTCCCCGTTCCCATCTGGCTGCTGCAGGAGACAGCGGCCTGACCCCACAGGCGCTTCCCAGCAGCAGCCAATGGGGCGTGGGGGGAGGACAGGCGCCTGACTGGGGCCTTAAGGATGAAGCCCGAGGTGCCGCTCCCACTCTGGACACCATGTGTCCTCTGCAAAGACGGCAGGAGTCCCCGGTAGAGGGGCAAGGGTGGCACTGGGGCACCAGGTGACCTTTAGTGAAGCGAGCTTGCAACCTCGGAGCCCGTGCCTCTGAAAGACCCTCGAGGCCATCCAGGGTCCACGCCCTCGCGCTTGGGTCTCATCCCCAGGAAGGAGGTCAGGACTGTCACAGCCACCCAGGGCGTGCACATGGGGAAGCACTGTGCCTGCAGCCCGCCCGGGACACGCACCACGTATGCATGGCTGGCCCAGGGGCCGCGGCAGCTGAGGGAGACCAACGGCCTGGACGTGTGTAACATCATCCACACAGACCTGCCACAAAGACGCCTGCACTGGACACGCCCAGCACCACGCAGCCTCCCGACACGGCACAGAGGCGGCCCCAGGACACGCTGCCGGGGACTCAGGGCCACGCCAAGGGTAGGACGAGCAGCCCTCTGTTGGGCGAGGCCCTGGCCACACCAGGTGCACCCTCCCTCGGGGCATTTCCTGCCTGTGTGTCGGCCCCCAAGAAGAAGGTGGCATCTCCCAGGAAAACAAGAAAGGACCGAAAGACAGCAGTCGTGCAGCCCAGGCCCACACGCACATCCCTGCGGAGCCAGGAGCCAGCAGCTCCCACGGGAGATCGCACTCCAGCCAGAAACCCGGCCTCCTACCTGGAACTTCCTCACACCCGTGAGACGGGAGAGCTCCCGGAACTCTAACTGAATGCTCGTCACCTCGGCCACTGTGCTGTCAGAGGTCCACCGGGGGGGGTGGGCAACCCCAGTGCCGATGTTCACGTCGGAGTACGGGATCTTGGAGGGCGTTCGGAACGCAGGCATGAGCCGATTCCCAAAATCCTCCTGCAACAACACAGCAGCATCGGTGCCTCCTGCCAAAACGCAGCCTCGCCTGTGCCTCACGGTGCCGGCCCCCCACCCGCGGGTCACACACGGCGGCCGTCGGCCCGGCTCCCTGAGCAGAGCCGCCGGGCCGGAATCCTCGCGGAACTCCTGTGCAGGAGGGCTCGGCGGGGACACTCACGGCTTTCCTCAGGAAGAGGGCGTCCCCTGACAGGTGGTAGGCGCTCAGAAGGCCCCCCAGGACTCGGATGGTGCCTTCAAACAGGCTGACGTCCACGTCCTTCTGGAGCCGGAGCTTCTTCGACACCCACCTCCGGGCTTCTCCAAATTCTAAGACACAAGACAGTTCCAGGGACATGGGAAGGTGCCCGCGTTCCCGGGACCCTTGGGGCTGTCCTTCCCCTGTGGGCGGTGAACCCGAAGTCTTCTGAAATCTGCAGACAAATGGGCAGAGCCCACGAGGTGTGAACACAAGGGGTCTGCAGAGGCCACGGCACGAGGAACAAGGGTGACCCATGGTGCAGCCTGTTCAGAGAAACTTAATGCAGTCCTAATGCAGCCGCTTAGACCTGACTAGGGCCACGTAACCCTGCATTAATCCCATAGCACAGGCATGGGGAGGACATAGCAAGAGGTCTGAGGCACTGGCAGCTTCACAGGACCACATGTCACCTCCCGCCACGGAGACCCTCCCACCAGCAACTCACACGCCCACAGCCCTGACGCCCCCAGAGCTCGGCTCTTGCCGTGGGCAAGGTGGCAGCCATCCTGTGCGACCCTGGGCGCCTGACAGAGGAAGACAGAGGGACGGCCCGTGCACAGTGTCCACTCCTGTCGTGCAGGAGACGAGGGAGCTTGTGGTCAGATGGAACGGGCAGCGTGGAGACCTTCCAGCATGACTCGCCCACATGATCGATGGCCCAAGCAGAGAGCTCGCCCCATGCTTTGGGAAGAGCAAGTACCTTTCTTCAGACCCAAAATCCACATGGTGTCCAGGGCATCGATGAGCGTGAGGCCCAGTCCAAACCACTCGCTGAATGACCTGGACACAGGCTTCAGCTCGTCATGGCCCCAAGCAAATTTGCGGTATCCGGTCCATGCGTGGCGGAAGGCGTCTATCACGGCCTTCTGGCGCTCGTTCGGGATGGCTAGGAGGAGGGAAGCAGGTCATGGGGACCTGGGCTTGAGCAGGGCTCAAACAGGGACCCTCAACCTCCAGGACCAGAATGCAGGGATGCCACCAGCCCCCAGGTGGACTCGCCAAGGGACAGCTGCGACTCTCTGATCCCAGGGCCCATGGTGACCCAAGCCCAGTGAGGAAAGGGGGGAAAGGGGGCTCCAAACGTGCGTCTCTCCTGTGGCTGCAATGCTGGACGTGGGCCGCCACACGTCATCCCCAAAGCCCTGAAGAGAGCTGGGGCCCCCTGGCTTTGAAGGAGGGCAGCCGGCGGCCTCCGCATGCCCTGCCTGCTCATCTGCGTGTCCCCAAGCCCTCTCCCTCATGTGTCCAAGGGAAGCCCGAGAAAGTGAGGGTGGGGCCTCACCTGGTCGGGTCTGAGTTCTGCTGGCCTGCAAGGAAGGCCTGGTGGGGGCCTCTGCTTTTCTCCAAGGGCGCTGGGTGCCCCGCCACGGCCCCACCCCAGGCCCCATCCAGCTTCAAGGACAGAAGGAAGAGCAAGCAATCAGCTGGCACCGGGCAGCCGCACACCCATCCCCTGGCCCTCCAGGCAAAACCCAGGGCTCCCATGACCCCGTGCTCGAGGTGTAGGCATCCCCTTCTGCTGGGAAAGGAGGGGGACTTGAAGATTAGGTGTCTTTGCTGATGAAGCAGGGGTGGCCACCTGCTGCCCTGCATGCTCAGGACACCATGCTGCACCTACCCGACCTCTGCTCTCTGGGTGTGTTCCCCCTGGCCTGCGCCGCCCGCCACCTCAGCCCTCCTGGATTCCTCCGGCCTCCTGTCCTTCTCGCCTTCAGTGGGTGCTCGGATCGGCAGGTGGGGTGGTCCCCGTCGGAAATGCCTTTGAGGCCTCTAGAGCAAAGCAAGAGGCCCTCGTGAGGACGGCCTCACAGCTGAGCCTCTACTGTCCCTCCCAAGACAGCCCCGGCCCAGTTGGCCCAGGGAGTGGTGGGCTGCCTGGGGAGTGCCCAGCCCTTGGCAGTCTGCATCTCTCAGACCACATGCAGTCTGGGAGGGGACACCTCACGCTATCTCCTGGCCCTCGCTGGCTGCATGGGGACAGCCAGTGGGCAGAGCCCTGGTCTGGGGCATTTCTGGGCTGCCCTGGGCCTGCAGGGCAACACGCACAGGCTACAGCCACGTCCCCACGCATGAAGCCGCAGAGGGTGCTGGTGGCCCATCCCCTGGGGCGGCTCGTGTCACCCTGTAGGGCTGTGAGCTCTGCTGCACGAGGCACCCTTCCCGGGGCCGCAGCCAGGGCATGATGCTGCCAGCGGTGAGGTGATTCCTCAGGAGCTCGGGCGGGGGCCTGGCCTGGGACCCGGGCCTCTCTCCTCCACACCCACGCATCCGTGGACATGCGCTGCTCCTGAGGGTTCAAACGGCACAGAGCCGGGACCACTTGGCCGAGGGAACCAGCTCGGGCCTTCACAGAACGCTGAGGCTGACAGGGTTAGGGACACGCTACGGGGTTTAAGTGGGAGAGCAGGTTCCAGAGGTCCCTGAAGCACAGTGCACCCAGGACCCTCTCCCTGGGCAGCCTTGCCCCACCGACGCCCTGAGTAGGGACAGAGGACATCCACAGATGCCCGGGGCCCAGTGTCCTAGGGGCCGTCTCCCCTGGATCTACCTGCCCCCAGAGGGGACACTTCCTGGTACTCCGGTGACCTCTGACCTTCTATGTTCCATGGCTCTCCCCTCGTCCCCACCCCAAATTATAAGGGGGGGGTGCCATTTCTGGACAGGCACCCATTCCCAGACTGATCCTGACCCCGCACCCAAGCACATCTCCACGGAGCCCTGAGCAGGTCCAGAACCGTCACCTGAGTGTCCCTCAACCGCTTCCTGCTGGGCCCCAGATGGCCCCTTCCCCACAGACCCTCCCTGGCCATCACATGGCCCGTCCTGCCCGGCCTTCCTCCCCTCAGCCAGGCAGCTCGGCTCTCCTCCCTCCTGCCCTCCGCTCAGGACGCCCCCGCCCTGCATGCCATCTCTGCACAGCAGCCAGAGCCTCTTCCAGCGGTGGCTCAGACATCCAGACCCAGCTGAAATCCTCCTGTGTGCCGGCTAGAGCCTCATGTGCTTCCTGTGGCCAGGAGCACCCGCAGGGCCCGGCTGGACTGACCCCAGCCCCTCCCTTGCCCGGGCCTCTGCGGTGTCACCTCCTATAACAAAACAACCTGCCCCCACCCTGGGCAGCTTCACTCCACCCAGCACCACTGCTTCCCCCCCAAGACTGTGCTTCAGCGTCCCGGCCCTGGGGAGGCTTCCAGACCAGCCAGCCCTGGCCTCCTCTCATGGAGTCTGAGCGGTCCCTCGAGGGATGTGCTGCCCAGGCTGCCTGCTGGCTCCTGCTGGTTGGGGCCTGTCGCTCTGGCTCTCCCACTAGCCCAGCCCATGGTTCCTCCAGGGAGGGACGGGTCGGATGTGTTGGCCACCCAACAAGGGACCCAGCACGCAGCAGGCGTCCAAGAAAGGAGGAACGACCCTTCCTCTTTCCTTCCCCAGTGACCGTCCACCTGCCCCGAATAAGGAGCGCGAGGTCACAGTGTGCATCTGGGGCGAGACCAAGAACTCCTCCGTCTGCCTGAAACATTGTGTGTTGTTCCGAATCGCCTCTGTGCCAACCCCGATCACAGCCCCCTGGGTAGTTCGCTCGAAGTACCTGCGGTGGAGCCCCTGGGAAGGTTTTGGGGTCCGCATGTGCTTTCTGAGGCGCCGGCAAGGCGGGTGGATTTGCTGGTCCCATCTTCTGCTCTCCCGGGGGCCGGCCATGCCCGGCTAAGCAAGAGAGTCTGTGTCATCTCCGATGTGCCACGAGGCCCGGAGGAGGTCCCAAGGGTGCCACCGAAACACCGAGGCAGGCACCGTCCTTACAAAAGGACATCCTGAGACCTCAGAAAAGTCATCTAGGTGAATTCGATAGGCCCAAAGGGAATCAAACCATTTCCAAGCACTTGGCAGTGTCCCCCAAACACCCAGCCTTCATGATTCCCACTCTAGGAGGGACAAGTGGTGGCAAATGGGCCGAGTGGCTCACAGCTCTCCTCAAAGAGGCAACGTCAGAGAGACTCGGGGGCCTCCCATCCCGCAGAGCTCCTCCGTCTCTACAAACACACGGGAGCGCGCACCCCCAAGTTCTCGGGGTGCCGCAGACAGAGCTGCAGCCTCAGGACCTGAAGTTCTCTGTGGGGCGCAGAGAACGGAGATAGCAGTGCTCACACCCGACACTTAGGAAGCAGCCCGACAGCATCACACGCCCACCCAAGTCTAGCCCGGTGGTCAGAGACCCTCTCTGCTCCCTTGAACCTCCATTTTCTGCCAGCGCGTTGGCATTCATGCATCCAGGGTCTGCTGAAAGCCAGGGCCAGGCTGCTTCTGCCCGTCTCCCCTCCACGGCCCACCCACGTCCCGGCGGGGCGGTCACACGCATGCGGCCGGTACCTTTCCACGGGTCAGCCAGGCTGATGTAGGACAGGAGCCCACAGAGCATCAGAAACGCCCCGACAAGGAGAACCACGTTCCGCTGTAACCTCGACAGCTGCTTCCACTTCTAAGGGAGACACGGAGATGGCGTTTTGCACTGCGCTGCGAGTAACAGCGGGAATCTCTCCGACTCCTCTATCCTGGGCCGGGACAGTGACTGATGGCCAGGTCCGTGCTGAGTTCTGCTTCAGAACCGGGGCATGTTCCCGGCCAGCAGGGTGGGGACACTCCAGAGGGCCCAGTGCATCGGGACGGAAGGCGAGACAGAAGCTGAGGGAGAAACCGCTCTACTGCGCGGGCGGTGGGGAGACGCCCACCCCTCGCGCGTTCTGCTCAGGCACCCGGCTGGCCTCGCAGCTGCACAGCCGAGACCAGCAGGAGCACCCCAGGGGTCGAGCAGGCTGGGCTCCTGACCCGCTGCCCAGAGGGGGAAGGTGATGTAGGAGCGTGTCCGGGCTCCGCAGAGTGCGGTGACACCTGGATGCACAGAACCGGGCAGGACCCCGCGCTTCCGCCCGGCGCCCCCATGCCCCGCCCTGCTGACGGCCCCGGCCCAAAGAGCGAGTGGTATTCGGCTGGGGCGCGGGAGATCCCCGCCGCGCCCCTCACCCTCCAGCACGAGCGCCGCCGCCAGCTTTTGCTGTCTTCTGAACCCCGACCAAGGCTCAGCGTCACTGAGATGAAGTCCCGCTGCGGTGCCGCGGGCGGCGCCGGATACATGACAGCGGCGCGGGCAGTCCGAGCGACCCCACCCTCCGGCCGCGTCAGGAAGTCGGTCTCTGCGGGCCGCCGAGGACTCCGCCGTCGAGACACCCGCGGGCCGCCATCCCAGGGTAGTCAACACTCCGCCCATCGCTTGCGGGCCAATGCGCGTGCGCCGCGCCCTCCTAACCCCATGCGCCTGCGCACTCCTTAGTTGCTACTTCTGTTTTACGACGAAAGCGTGTGCATCAGTGCTCGCAGGGCCTGCGCCGAGCCCTCACTCGGTGTGCGCCTGCGTCGGTGCCGCACACCCTCAGCGCCTGCGCGATGTTCTACCACGTGCTCCTGGCCGGGCACCCAGTCTGGGGTTCTCTGCTCGCCGGCCTTTAGTCGCTTGTGAGCGTTCTCGCTCCGCGGACGCCGTGCGCACAGCCCGCGGTGGCGGGGTCCGCCCTGGAGAGCTGGCCCAGGGACAGGCCCCGGAGGGCGCGGTAGAGCCAGCGGGCCCCCGGACACCAGCCCTTGGAGGCCCGCGGAGCTGTGGACACCAGCTTGCTGTTCCCACCACAGGTGCCGGTCAAAAACTGCAGCGCCTGTCTGGGTCAGTCGCCAGCACTTCGCATTTATTGGAAATTCCCGTCTGCGGAAGGTCAGGAGTTGGGTGACCGCTCAAGCTCAGAGCGTCCTGGCCACTTGTCGGGTTTGAGGTGGTGGGCGAGTGACCGACCGCCCTGACTCGGGCGCAGCGCCCGTGGGAAATGGCTCGGAGCACCACCACCGTGCCCTGGTCGGGCGGGTTTCCAGGAGCACCTGGGCTGCGGACCGCAGGGAAGGCGTGGACGGTGCTGGCACCCGTTTGATGCGAAGGCACAATTATTTGAAAATAAAGCGTTTTAAAAAGCGGGCCGTGTCAGTAGTTTACCCAGCTAACTACTTGTGCAGAAAAGGGTCCGTGCAGCTGTGGGCCGAGCCCCATCCCGTGCCCCAGGCCCTCCTCTTGGCTGTGGAGCGGAGGCGGGAAGGTAAGGCACGAGGTTAACTCTGAGGTTGGCAAGACGGGCAGAGTGGAAGCGAAGCCCTCGTCTGGGCTTTGGCCGTGGGTCCACCTCCGCCGTCACGCCCACGTCAGGACAGCCGGATGCGGCCAGAGCACTTCCAGCCACTGGGGGAGTCAGCTACATCAGCTCCCCACCCAGATGACATTCTTCCCGCGGGACACCAGGGGTTCCTAAGGGGCTGTGGGCTTCCGTGGAGAAGGGAGGGGGCAGGCGTGATGCGTGTCAGCAGCAGGCTGTATTTTATGCAGCCTTCCACCTCAGCTGGGAGATGTGCTGGGGCCAGAGCAGCAAAGCCAGGGATAAGGGACCAGGGCCAGCTGGTCTCCCCAGCCTCAGCCAGGCTGCAGGGCTGCAGTGTGGAGCCATGGTCCAAACAGGGAGGTTCCGTCTCCTGCCAGAGAGCACAGGAGCGTGAGCTCCGAGATCGCCCAGAAGTACTGGCATGCTGGGCACGGGATGGCGCCCTCAACTGGTGGGTTCATCGGCCACCCCAGGCGGCCCCCGGATCGGCGCCACTGGCTCCTGGGGGAGGCACGTCAAAGTCAGCAGCCAAGAGCCGCTGCTGGCGACAGGGGCCGAGGCCTCGGGGCAGAAAACTCAGGCGTGCGGGCGGAACCTCCCGGAGAGCCAGCCCCTGTGGTGGGGAGTCGGGCCGCGTCCACTGTCCCTCTCAGCTGGGCAGTGACCCCAGCCCCATCCCAGCGACTGGCTCAGCTGCCACGGAGGGAGGCAGCCCCTTTACACGTCACCGGGTGGGAGGGAGGCAGGGGCACTGTGCCCTCCCCCGGCTTCCTCATCTGTGCTCTGCAGAAGAGCTGGGAGGCTGGTGCTCACCACCTGCTGTGCGTGGGGGGCCCCTTGGGCCTCGCGGCACATGGGCGGGGCCCCTGCTCTCACCCAGGGCCCATGCCTTCCTCCAGCCCACCGGGCAGTCTCCCCTCAGCCCCATCGTGCAGGGCCCTGAGTCCCTCTGCCTCCTGCCAGGTCCCTGCAGCCAGGAGGGAAGCCAAAGAGCTCATGAGCCCAGGGCAGGCCCGGGGCCCCTCGTGTCCTGGGGAAGCCGCCCCAGGGAAAGGCCCACCCTGTGTTCCACACACACTGCAGCCTCTTCTGCCTGAGTCCCAGGTCCTGGCTGCGTCCCCACCCCTGCGGACCTGAGGGTGGCAGACGTGGAATGAGTCAGGGCTGCAGCACCCTGACTCGGTTCTCATCCAGGATGAGTGGGGACCGGAACCCCTGGCCTCGAAGGTACGCCTCCAGACCCTGGAAACAAGCAAGTTACAACGGGCAGGTATCTACTCCTCGGCTCCCAGGAAGGCCCCCACTTGAGCCTGCAGCCAGTGAGGCTCCCAGGAACAGGGTGGGGTGCCTCCTCCAGACCCAGGCCAGCTTGAGCCTTCCGGAAAGCTTAGGCTCGAACTTACCAGAGAAGGAGGAGAGCGAGCATTCCTCCCTCAGTGAGATGCCCACAAAAGCTTGACTTACCCCAGACTCTGACCTGACCTGACATATCCTCCCCACCCTCCCCAAGCCCTGCAAGGGCCTCTTGACACTAACCCCCTCCCATGTCCCAGAAGGTCCTCCACCACCTAAAGCACTCTTTGCCCTATTGGTAAACTGAGGCAGTGGCCTGTCATGATGTACAGTCACTATCACCATGCTGTTCACATGTGACAGTCCTGGGACTGTCAAACACAGAAGGACTCTGGGCATTCCCAGCCAGGCCAGGGCATGGAGACAGGGTCACGCTGGCCAGGGACAGTCTTGGGAATGGGGACCATTCTCCCGTTCAGTCTGTGTTGAGGTGTACATGTGCCGGTCTGGCCCTCACCCAGGCTCTGGACTGGATGCTGGGGGAAAGGTTGCCCCTTTGTTCTCTAGGCAGTGGCACCATCTGGGGGTCCTGTCTCTCAATGAGGAGCCAGTGAAGCGACTGGCCTGTTGCAGAGGAGGAGAGGGTCCCAATTCCCAGCAGAGGCCCAGCCCCTTCTCTTCCTCCCACTCACAGCTGGAAACCTGGATCCACCTTCCTTCCAGAAGTCCTAGGTAGTTTTCAGGTTCCCTGAGTGCCCCTCCATGGCCCTGGAGAACCGCGTCCTCAGGCCTGGCTTGTGTCTGCTGTGACCTGGGGCTGGTCCTCAGAAGATGCTCCGCGGGCATCGTGGTCTCTGTCCCATCCTGCATGACCCCCCGCGTCCCAGTGCCACTCAGCACCTTTCCCCTCTTCTGGCACCCCTGCTTGCTCCAGGGTGTGCCGGTCATGTGGATCCCACTGTGAGCTGGCAGCCTTGGCATCTCAGGTGGGGGTGGGGGTGGGCCTCCTGTCTCATCATCTGCTGTGTGCTGTGGCAACAGTAGCCTCTCCACTCACATATAATGGTGAGTCCCATCCACCTTTTAACGGACCTTGTGAAGGTGTTACATCTGGCAACTCGAGAGAATGTTTCGAAGTCCAGAGACTTCCCTGCCCAGTTGATGGGATGGCCCCTGACCGGACACCCTCCATCTTCCGTCCCACAAGGTGGCCCCAGCTCCGGACCTGCCAGCAGGGTCCTGCAGCTACTCTGGTGGGATCCCTTTCCTTCAGGAGCAACTGGGACGGCTGGGTTCTGCTGGACTCCCTCTAGCAAAGTCCTCGTGTCAGGAAGGGCAGTGGTCCTGGGGGGTTCATGGCGTCTTGCCAGAGGAGGCTAAGCTTCTGCATCATCTCCCAGGGCTGGGCAGGTGGGGTCATATGTGCAGGCTCAGGTGGTCCAGAAGAGCCTTGAGGTCAACACTTCAGGGGCCTCCCCACCTGAAGTGTGCATCCCTGGGCTTCCCAGCCAGGACTCTGACCATGGTTGCATGCACTGACTGGCCTTGGCTGGCAGCTAACAGTCCTTGATTTTCAACTGTTCAGAGTATTAAGACCTGGGCCTTCTCCACCCTCCCTGTCAGGGGTGAGAACTTCTCTGCAGGTAACTAGAGGCCCTGCTTGGTCTTCAGCAGCCTGGTCCTTGGTGTTCATTATCTTCCTGCCAGGCATGAATGAGCTTAGCATTAGCCACCCAGCTGATTCGCCCCCATCAAAAGCTCTAATGGCTGATGGCCACCCTCGGCCAAGACCTGTCAGCTCTACCACCCACCAATGCTGGGGGCCTCACTGCCAGCTGGGTAGTGTGCCAACCCAGGCCCCAAGCCCCATCTTACCACTATTTTTTTTCGACTGCTCCAGGGAACAGCTAGCCCAGATGGGGTTCTCCAGAAGCAGATGCTGAGAGGGAGTTTGGGGTGCAGAATAGCTGTTGGAGTTCAATGCCATGCAAGGAGAGGCAGCAGGCTTGGGCAGCTGAGGGTCAGTCAGCAACACCAGGCTAAATCCTTGGCCAGGCTAGAATGGAGCTCTCCCTGGCTCAGTCACTGGGCTTGGGGATGGTACGGCCATGCACAAGGCAGCTGTCTGCAAGCAAGGCTGGCCCTGGAGGGGCTGATGCCCAGGGGCTGCCTTCCAACCACTCTCCAGAGCTGGGCAAGGATCACCATGTCCAGCATGCTGCCCCCACCACCACCACCACTTAGGGACTGCCTAGCCTAGGATGGTTCCCACCCACTTCCCCAGGGCTCCTAAAGCCTTTACAGTCAGTGGAGAGAACGGTGAGCAAACAGCAGAGAACCTGTACTGCAGTCACTTAGAAAAGCCACCCAGCCTCCTCTTCCTGAACTAGGATTCAACCCGGGCTAATTCAGTATGAAAGACATCAGCAGCTAGAAGAGAGAGATCTAAATAAGCAGGGAGAGCAGCTTCCCCTGGAAACAGAATCCAGAATTGATGGATTGAAACCCTGCAGACATTCAACGAAGTATCACATCTATTAAATAAGAGTACATTGCTATAAACAAAAAAGAACAAAGAGCTCTTGGAAATTAAAAATAACGTTGCTGAAAAAAGCTCAGTAATTAATTTGGAAGACAAAATACTGGAAATCTGCCAGAATATATAGAGAAAAAAAGGCAGAAAGCATGAAAGGAAAGGTTAGAAGCCTATCCCTGTGCATCTTCCTGTGCAGACAGACCATCTGCAGATCTTAACATGCTGATTCTGACTCTGGGGGTCTGGGGCAAGCCTGAGGCTCTGAAGTCCCTACATCTTCCCCAGGACTGCTCTGCTACTGCTGGGCTTGCAGTCTGCACTTGAATCCCAGAGGGTCGATTAGGAGATCTCACGGCCTTGAGAAAGAGGGAAACGAGGAAATTGTCAAAGCTTAACAGGAAATCCTGCAGTTGAAAACCTTCCAGGTCCAAGCAGGCAGGACAGATGAACATAGCCCGCTGCCAGTGACATCCTTATGAAGTTTCAGAGTTCCAAGGATCAGTGAAGTTCTCAGAACTCCAGGAGTCAAAATACAAATACCATTTGACCCAGGAATTCCACTCCTAGGAATTTACCCTAAGAATGCAGCAGCCCAGTTTCCAAAAGACAGATGCACCCCTATGTTTATTGCAGCACTATTTACCATAGCCAAGAAATGGAAGCAACCTAAGTGCCCATCAGTAGATGAATGGATTAAGAAGATGTGGTACATATACACAATGGAATACTACTCAGCCATAAGAAGAAAACAAATTCTACCATTTGCAACAACATGGATGGAGTTAGAGGGTACTATGCTCAGTGAAATAAGCCAAGCCGAAAAAGACAAGTATCAAATGATTTCACTCATATGTGGAGTATAAGAACAAAGAAAAAAACTGAAGGAACAAAACAGCAGCAGACTCACAGAACCCAAGAACAGACTAATAGTTACCAAAGGGAAAGGGACTGGGGAAGAAGGGCGGGAAGGGAGGGATAAGAGGGTAAAAGGGGCATTACGATTAGCAGATGTAATGTTGGGGGTCACGGGGAGGGCTGTACAACTCAGAAAAGACAAGTAGTGATTCTCATCTCACTACGCTGATGGACAGTGACTGTAATAGGGTTGGTGGGGGGGACCTGATGAAGGGGGTAGTTTTTGCTCATGTAATTGTAGGTTAATGATACCAAAATAAATTATAAAAAAAAATAATGGAGAGAACAAGCAGGAAGAATATTGACAAGGGTTTAAAAGATGTGAACAGTGCTAGCAACCAATGTGACCTTATTGTCATGTATAGAGCACTCTACAAATGGCAGCAGGTTACGCATTCTTCTTAAATGTATATGGAACATTCTCCAAGATAGACCATATGCTAGGCCATAAAACAAGTCTTCATAAAATAAAAATTTTTGAAGTCATGCAATACATTTTAACCACAATGGAATTAAACTAGAAATAAAAAGAAGAAAGATCTTGGAAATCCATAAATATTTGGGAAATTAAAGGAACACACCTCTAAATGAACCAGAGGTCAAAGAAGAAATCACAGGGGAAAGTAGAAAATATTTTAAACTCAATGAAAAAAGAAGTCAAAAGTATAGGATGCAGCTAAAGCGGAATTTCAAGGGAAATGTACAACTAAAAATACTTATATTAGACATGAAAGATCTCAAATTTTAAAACCAAAGTTTCTACTTTAGGAAACTAGGAAAAAAAGAAGCAAACTAAATCCAAAGCAAGGAGAAGAAAAGAATAAAGGTTAAAGAAATCAGTGAAATACAAAGCAGAAAAAAGACAGAGAAAAACAATGAAACAGAAAGTTGTCTGAGAAGATCAATAAAATTGACAAATGTTTAGCTAGACTGATAAGGAAGAAATAAGATCAGGCATCAAAGAGTGGAAATCACTTAATGACCTTACAGAAATCAAAAGGATTATAAGGGACAATTACGAAAAAGTTTAAGTCAAAAGCCAGTTTAGATGAAATGGACAAATTCCTAAAAAAAAAATATTACCAAAACTGATGCAAGAAGAAATAGAAACTATGAATATACCTGTAAGGAAATTGGATTAGTAATTTTAAAACCTTCTTCCCCCATCTCCCAAAAAACTCCAGCCCAAGTGTTTTACTGGTGAATTCTACCAAACAGGTAAGAAAAATTAACATCAATCCTTTACAAACTCTTCCAGAAAATAGAAGAAAAGGAAACCACCCCCCCAACTCATTCTATGAGGCCAATATTAACCTAATACCAACACCAGCCAGAGGCATCACAAGAAAACTACAGGCCAATAGTCTCTGTTAATATAAATGCAAAAATTCTCTACAAAACACTAGCAAGCAATCCAGCAATATATAAAATGGTTTGTATATCATGACCAAGTGTGATTTACTTCAGGAATATAAGGTTGGTTTAACATTCAAAAATTAATGTTATGGGACACCATCAACAGAACAAAAAGGCATCCTACAGTATGGGAGAATATATTTGTAAATGACATATCTGACAAGGGGTTAACATCCAAAATATATAAAGAACTCACATGGCTCAACACCCAAAAAGCAAATACTCTGATTAAAAAATGGGCAGAGGATATGAAGAGACAGTTCTCCAAAGAAGAAATTCAGATGGCCAACAGGCACGTGAAAAGATGCTCCACATCACTAATTATCAGGTAAGTGCAAATAAAAACCACATGAGATATCACCTCACACCAGTAAGGATGGCCAGTATCCCAAAGACTAAGAACAACAAATGCTGGCGAGGATGTGGGGAAAGGGGAACCCTCCTACACTGCTGGTGGGAATGTAAGCTAGTTCAGCCATTGTGGAAAGCAATATGGAAGTTCCTCAAAAACTCAAAATAGAAATACCATTTGACCCAGGAATTCCACTCCTAGGAATTTACCCAAAGAAAACAACCTCTCAGATTCAAAGACTTATGCACCCCTATGTTTATTGCAGCACTATTTACAATAGCCAAGATATGGAAGCAACCTAAGTGTCCATCAGTAGATGAATGGATAAAGAAGATGTGGTACATGTACACAATGGAATACTATTCAGCCATAAGAAGGAAACAAATCCTGCCGTTTGCAACAACATGGATGGAGCTGGAGGGTATTATGCTCAGTGAAATAAGTCAGGTGGAAAAAGACAAGTACCAAATGATTTCCCTTATTTGTGGAGTATAACAATGAAGCAAAACTGAAGGAACAAAATAGCAGCAGACTCACAGACTCCAAAAAGGAACTAGTAGTTACCAAAGAGGAGGGGTATTGGAGGGCTGCTGGGGAGGGAGGGAGAAGGGGATTGAGGGGTATCATGATTGGTGCACATGGTGTGGGGGGTCACAGGGAAGACAGTGTAGCACAGAGAAGGCAAATAGTGACTCTGTGGCATCTTACTACACTGATGGAGAGTGACTGCAATGAGGTATGGGGGGGACACAATAATATGGGTGAATGTGGTAACCACATTGTTTTTTCTTGTGAAACCTTCATAAGAGTGTATATCAATAATACCTTAATAAAAAATTGTTATGTACCATATTAATATAATACAGCACAAAAACTATGATGCAGAAAAAGCATTTGACAAAATCCAGTGCTCATTCACAATAAATATTCTTCACAAACATAGATTAGAAGAGAACTCACTCAGCCCAGGAAAGGCACCTGTGAAACCCTACAGCTCTTGTCGGGGTTTCTGATCTGGCCAAAATCCTGGGGTGGAACCCTGAGTGGTCTGCTTGAGTCATGTGATAATTGAGGTTATGGGTAGATGGACTGAGGCCAGGGAGGGGGTGTGCCTATGACTGACAGCCTTTACCAGAGTCCAGGGTGGGAGTGGGGCAGGGGGAGGAGCAGCTCCCTCCGCATGGGGCTGTGTTCCCAGAGGAAGGGCTGGCCGCTGGGCAGAATGAGTGAGTACCAAGGCAGCCATGCACCCACGAGCACCTCCCTGCAGGAGTCCTGGGCCAGAGCAGGCCCGCCCCCACCTGGGAGAGGCAGCTTCCAGGCCTCTTTGGTCCTCCTGACAGAATTCGACTCATCAGGATTCAGAGGCACCCAGGTCCGGGTGGGTTCATCTGTTGCAGCAGGGCAAAGCAAGATCGAGGCCTGTGGCTAGTCCCCGCCAGCCCATAAAGGGGGGTGTGGAAGAAGCCCACAAGGCAAAATGTAAAGCAGAGTCCAGGAGAGACTCACCTGTGGGAGGGGGCCAAAGCTTGGGGGTCACCCCATCCCTGAACATGGGGGATTTGTGCAAGGGGCTCCAGACAAAAACTTGAGTGCCAGCAGCCTGGGGAGGTGGTGGTGTGCTGGTAAACTGATCCTCTAGAGGGGGAAGCCCAGATTCGCAGGTTTTGGCAATTTCCCTGGCATAGATACTCCCATCATGGCCAATTTCAAGCTCCCAGCTGTGTAACAACCAGCCCACAGATTTCTGAATATTTAGAAGTTGCCTCTCCAGGTAGGATCCATTCCAGCACTGGTGGGGAGGGGGTGGATGAGAGCGGCCAGGCCCTCTGGCTGCAGCCCCCTGCTGAATCCCTTCCTCCCAGCAATGTGCTGAAGCTGTCTGGGCTGCAGAGGTGGCTGACCCGGCTGCCTGCCCCATATTCCCATGCCACCTCCAAGTTCTGACCTGCCAGCAGCCACAGAAGTTAGGAGGTTTGCCACAGACCCTGTGGAGATGTGGCCGGCTCTGGGCCCCTGAGCACCCCCCATATGCCCTCCTGTGAGCCCACAGGAGCAGTAAGCACCCCCAGGACTGGTGTTCTTCCACCGTGGATCTCAATGCTGGAGCGGAGAGAGGTGTGGGGCTGCAGCAAGATGCAGGCAGGTGAGCCCCTAAGCAATGATTGCTTTGAGAGAGAAGGGGCAGAGGAAAGGAGCACCACTCTCAGCGCCAGGGGCATCCTGCAGTGTCTGCGTTCA
The DNA here is from genome assembly GCA_029783875.1 of Phataginus tricuspis. Lineage (NCBI taxonomy): Eukaryota > Metazoa > Chordata > Mammalia > Pholidota > Manidae > Phataginus > Phataginus tricuspis. The sequence continues at coordinate 784,190 of JAQQAC010002172.1, read as the reverse complement.
GCTTGGGGGAAGTGTCAGCCTAGTGGTGAGAACCGCAGGAGGACAGATTGTGACCCTCAGGGGAGGAGCATGGCTCCTCTACACTACCCAGAGTATCACTTAGGTGTGGGGACAACTCTGCTTTGTCCCCTTTGGGGGCTTTTGCTGTTGGGTCTGCAAAATCCTCAGTTGCTATTGGAAACGGTGATGTCACTGGCAGGGGTGGAGCTTCAGCTATCCTTTGAGTTAGGGAGGGGAAATACAATCAGGGGTGGTGGGGACAGAGAATCGGGACCATGAAGGGAGGCTCTGCAAAGGGGCAGGGGGAGTGGGGTTGGGGGCGAATGAGGACAGGGGCAGCAGAGGGGAGGAGTGGAAGCGGGGGACAGGACACCCATCTGGGCACACGCCTCGCAGGGGCAAATGCTTCCTCATGCCAACCTGAGTCCCATCTGCTGCGGACACAACTCCCCCTGGCCTCGGTCTTTCCGTAGCTGGTTTGGGTCCAGACCCCAGACTTTTCCTGGAAGACCCAGATCAACCTGGGGGCAGCTATGTCATCCCTTCTATTTTTCTCAAGCCTGGGGGTTGGGAATCAAAGTCACATGGTCAAGCAGATAGGGTCTCTCCCCAATTTTTGAGCCATCTGGTGAGGGGAGCCGCACTCTCCCTCCCTCAGAGGCACGGCTTGGAGCTTCTCCACACCCGTGGGTCTCCAGCGGGCAGTCAGGCCCCGGAATTTCACTGACAGTGGTGAGGGCTCGTGCACGCGCGCGCGCGCCTCCACATACAAACATCACGATGCATTCGGACATGTTAAAAGGCACGCGAGACCGCTCGCGGTGAGACGGATCCCTCTACCCTCCCCAAACTCACGTTTGAGGCAGCCCAGCTCCCCACCCGGCGAACCCTGCCCACGCGCGCACACGGGCCTCCTCGCTCGCGCGCTGACACACGCTCGCACAGACGCAGGCGCGCACTCGGGCGCGGGAGGCGCCCCCCTTCTGCTGCGCGTTGGGAAGCGGGGGCGGCGGGAGGGACAGGAGACGTTGGCCCCGTTCGCCGCTCTGCAGTCGCCGCAGCGTCGGGACCCGGACCAGCCGAGCCGCGGACGTGCCGCCGCGTGTCCTCTCGGCGCCGGGAGACCGGAGCTGCTCGGGGACCCGCTTCAGCACCGCGGACAGAGCCAGACGCACGGGCGGGCGCCGAGACCCACGCGCGCCGGCCGAAGGCTTGGGCACCCCCTTCCCTCCCGCAGGCGTCCCAGGACTAAGGCTCCCGGGGAAGACGTGGCGCCCCACGCTCGCGGGACCGGGTGTACGCAGGACGGCCGGGGCGCCCCGCTGGGGATGCGCCGAGGGCCCCGCGTTGACGCTGCCCAGAGCCAGGGCGCTGCCCGGAGTCCATGAGCACCATGCGCCTGCTGACACTCGCCCTGCTCTTCTCCTGCTCCTTCGCCCGTGCCGCCTGCGACCCCAAGATCGTCAACATCGGTGCGGTGCTGAGCACGCGGAAGCACGAGCAGATGTTCCGCGAGGCCGTGAACCAGGCCAACAAGCGACACGGCTCCTGGAAGATCCAGCTCAACGCTACCTCTGTCACCCACAAGCCCAATGCCATCCAGATGGCCCTGTCGGTGTGCGAGGACCTCATCTCCAGCCAGGTGCTTGCCACCCCCTGTTCCGATCTGCCAGCTCTCGCCCCTCCTCCACTGCCCCCTCCCCCACCTTCCAGCCCTCCTGCTGCCCCAGCTCCATTTCATCCTTTCCTAGCCCTCTTCCACCCCTGAATAGAGGACCCCGAGTGCCCTGGCTGACCCGGTGGCTGCCCGCCCCCATTGCCCCATGCCGAGTTCTGGAGACGGCTGGTGTCACTAGCAGCCAATTCCAATGCTGGCCAGTACCACATCTCCGCCCCCAGACCGGTCACCTGCCACCCTGGCCAGTCCTCACAGGGCTTCCAGGGCTTCAGCCCTGACCAGTGTGTGCAGACATGTGGCAAGCATTTATTTGGTAGCTGGTTTCCTTGCCGTTTGTTTGTGGGGGTGGGTGTTCTCAGCGCAAGGGCAGCGGGCCCGCCCAGCCGCATGCTCGCGCTGCGCAGTGCTCTGATTGGGATGGACCTGCGACCTTTGTTTCTGCTTCCAGACCTTCTTCCCTTCCTCCCCCTCCCCCACGTGCGGTCTTCCTGACCTGGGAAATGGCCCGATGTTAAGCAGGGTGATCTGTAGTATGGGAGTGCAGCTATGGGTGGCGGCGTTGGCACAGAGCCGCTGGCCACTGGCACTGTGGGGGAGGACACGACTCCTGCGATTTTGCCTGTGGGAGCTGTCCACCCCTGGGCCGCACTGCCAGCGGGATGCCTGTGAAGCCACAGATCATGGCAGCGCAGCCCTTTACGTAAGAGGCAGAGCCAGCAGTGGGCCGGCACTGCTCACACATGCTTATGTCCAGCCCTGTTCATGGAGAGATGCACAGACTTACACTAGCATGTGCTCACGCACATCAGCATTATATAACCCACTGCACATGCTCGCACACACCTGTCCACTCACATGCATGTGCCACACAGTATTTGGCACACCCAGGTGCACGTGCAAATGTGTGCTCACATACCTGGCTCAATTACGCATGCACATGCAATACACATATGGCTGTCAGGCAAACAGTGTACACACACATACATCCTAGCACATACTCATGAGCACCCTCATGGTCACACACATGCACACACATACTCATGCAAATGCTGGCTGCCACCTCGGGGTGCAGACAGAGCTGAGGGTGCACGGGATCAGTCAGCAGCTCTAGCTGCTCAGCCTGGACAGAGCTTCACTCAGAAATCTCCTCTCACTCCTCAGCCCGGAGCACCGAGGGCCGAGGGCCAGGACTGGGTGAAGCCTCTGCTTTGGTCACACGTTCCATCTGGGCCAGGGAAGAGACCTGGAGTGGTCAGGGAGTCCAGGTCCCCCTTTCTGGGGATCCCTGTCTGACTTACTCACAGATGCACTGAAATCACTGTCCCCTCAGAGAACAGCCAGTACCAGGAGCAAAGTGACAGCAGCAGCTGTCACTCACAGAGCACAGGCTCTGTGCTGGCATGACAGTCATTGTGCCTGCCACGTGGGGCCAGCGCATGCCCCCTCCCATCTGCATGAGCAGGTGGTGCCTGCCCCTCAGAGAGGGGACAGCAGAGTTGAGACACAGGTGCTTCTAGTGTAGGGCACTACGGGATCGCAAGGTATCTGTCCACCTGTCCCCCTGCCACTGGCTTCAGACCCGCCCACAGGGGCCTTGGTCCCGGCAGGAAGCTGGGCTGCCTCCCAGCACCTCCCTTCCCGTCCTTGATCTTGAAGTCAGCACTGGGTTTTGTCTGGACTGAGCCCAGGCTGCCCTGGAAGACAGCAGCAAAGCAGTGAGGCCCTGCTAAGGCGAATGCTCGCCTGCACTGAGCAAATGCAGACCTTCAGGAGCAGCCCTCTGTCTCCGGAGCCTGGCCTCCACCCACCTCTGGCCCAGGAGGAGGGACAGTGGGTGCCTGGGTGTGGCTGTCACAGGACGCAGGACCAGCCATTCTCCCCGGCCACGTGGGGAGTGCATCCCACCCTGGGGGCAGCATGTTCAGCCCTGGGGCTTCCAAAGGACAGGCCTTCACTGGCCCATACCTCAGGGTGGCCCCCCAGTGAGGGAAAGGAGAGGAGCCCCAGGCAGGGACAGCCTGAGGAGGGGTCTTCATCTGTGCATCTCCTGGCCCCAGAGTCTTGCTCGGTCTCTAATTTGTCCCAAAAACTCATTTATACTCGGGGTGTGTCTGTAGGCCTCACCTCCTGTCTGTGGGTATGAACCCCAGGACTGTGAGCACAATGGTGCCCTGGACACTGTCCCAACTGCCTGTCTGGTTCAGCCTCTGCTGCTTCTGGTGTGGTGCCCAGCCCGCTCCCTACTCCAGCTGACCCTGTCCCTTGTGTTCACAGGTATACGCCATCCTAGTTAGCCACCCACCTACCCCCAACGACCACTTCACTCCCACCCCCGTCTCCTACACAGCCGGCTTCTACCGCATCCCCGTCCTGGGGCTGACCACCCGCATGTCCATCTACTCGGACAAGGTAAGTCTGCCCACTGGATGGGGACCCAGCCAGCTCTGCTCCTGGGTCCAGGGGCCCTGGCAGCTGCCCAGGGAGGGGGGTGGGGCTCAGACAGAAGTGCTCAGAACATGGGCTCCAGGCTCGAGGAGCAGCAGGGGACAGGTGAGCACAGGGGTTCACACATGCTCATGCACTCACCCTCCACACTCATAGTCTCAGACACACACAGGCTCACTCACACTCATGCACACCAGTAACACAACATGCAAGCTCATGCAGACTCACAGCTACCAACAAATCCATACACTAACTCACACCTACATACACCTGTGAACACACACAAAACACCTTCACACAACACACACATTTGTACACATGCATTCACAGTCACATACACATTCACTTCAACGAACGTGTCCCCCCTCCGACACACACTGCTCACACACTTGTACTCACACTTGTCACACACCCATGCACTCAGGCAGGCACCCACTAGCAGCTGACAGGCTCCAACAGTGAGCCCCGGGAGGCAGCAGGGGTCCTGTGGGTGGGAGGAGCATGGACATCCAGGAGGCCTCCTGCACAACATGGCAGGCAGACTTTGGAGAGCTGGAGAGGGGCCCCAGGAGTAGGAAGGCCTGCACCCTGCAGGGTAGCCGGGTGGCTGTGGCTCCCAGCCCTTCCCGAAGCGAGGACAGGCGAGAAGGATGACTGCACAGGGTGGATGGAGGAGGCGCACGTGGCGGGAGGGGCTGTGGGCACTGCCACTCAGTGCCATGCAGAGCCCTCGGCCCCAGGCTGGGGACCATCCAATCCTGAAGTAGCAGCTGGGAGAGCGGTCACCAAGTTGGTTTTACAGGAAACTCTTGCCCACAGTGGAGGAGAACCTGCTCTAGGTCACACACCATCCCACGGCATCTGCCAGATGCTGGGAGGATGAGGATATTTTCTGGGGCTGCTAAAACTGGCCACCAAAAAGCTGGGGACCCTCCAGGGCTTGGGCCCCTGCAACCAGACCCAGAGGGGCTGCTTTGAGGGAGACATCCAGCTTGGTGCCTGAGCTGAGGGGACAGAGGGCTGGAGCGTGTGCTGGGGACTTCCCAGGTCTCCCCATCTTCTCCAAACTGATCCTGTTGGGATCCCAGAAACCTCGATAAAGCTGCCTAAGGCACAGGCGTCATCCCACTCAGGCCAGGGGTGTCTAGGGAGGTGAGGGGTGGGCCTGCCCAAAGATGAAAAAAAAAGATGGGTCACCTGGGAGGGCCCTTGAGGTGTGGGTCAGTGGGAGGCAGGGTCAGTCCCCTGACCTGAGCTCTGGGGGCCCTGGGATACAGCCCAGGCACCCAAACTGCTCAGAGGCACCTCACCCTTGGGGAGAAGTAGGGAGCCTTCCTGTGTCCTCCAGCCACTGCCTCCTTTGCCTGTCCAGGGGGAGAAAATACCCCGGTACTGAGGAAAGCAGCAGGTGGAACACAAGATGCTGGGAGGAGGGGTGCTCCCTCAGCACAAGACCCTGGCACAGACCCAGACTGCGGCCGGGCTCTGATCCAGCACAGGGGCGCACCTCACTGTTCTACCTGGCCCCACACACAGGCCAACCCATAGCCAATCTGTGCCCCAGACATGGGCCAGGAAGGCCTGGGGCAGAGCCAATGCCAGGCCCCAGAGAGCCCTCTTGCAGCCACATCACTTGGCAGATGATGGCCAGAGGCAAAGGGGCATTCTTACCCGTGGGCTCCAAGGCACTGCCCCAGGCCACCGAGAGGAAGCAGGTGAAAAAGGGAGCTGGAGGTCTCGGAAGACCGCAAGATCAGTGGGGGTCCACAGGGACGCTAGAGGGACCGGTGCGCCCTGACAGACAGGGAGGACCTAGGTGAGGGGGGCGGAGGGTGCGCCCTGCCTCTGTCCTGGACGTACCCCTCCCTGGGGTTAGTGCACACAGAGAGCAAGGCAGGGTCAGCGAACGGCCGCGGCTGGACGAGGTGAAGTGATAAAGTATTTGAGTGAAGACTTCCTAACAAATACGACCATTAAGATTTGGGAAGGACCCTGCTTGCAGCCCCACTGGGACTTTTTGAGATGCTGCATGTTAGTGAGGACTTCCTAGGCCCAACTTGCCCAGCAGGGGATGGCTCTTGTGAGGGGAGAGCTCATCCCTGAAACAACCCAGACACCTGATGCCTCTGTCAGGGTGCTGCCGCGCAAACACCCAGCCTCTGATTCTTCGACCAGATGATGGGGGAAGGAGAAGCCAGCGGTGGGAGGCAGTGGGGACTCCAGTCTGGCAGGTGTCCCCCAGGGGTATGAGGACAGAGGTGGGGAGAAGGGGACCCCCAGGTGTGGCAGGCGCCCCAGGGGGTGAGGGCAGAGGTGGGGAAGCGCCCGGGCGGAGTGCCCCCCCGGGTCTCGCCGCAGCGCCTCAGCCCCCGTGTCCCCGCAGAGCATCCACCTGAGTTTCCTGCGCACGGTGCCGCCCTACTCCCACCAGGCGAGTGTCTGGTTCGAGATGATGCGCGTGTACAGTTGGAACCACGTCATACTCCTGGTCAGCGACGACCACGAGGGCCGGGCCGCGCAGAAGCGCCTGGAGACGCTGCTGGAGGAGCGCGAGTCCAAGGTGAGCCCGGGGCCGGCGGGCGCGGAGGAGCTGGAGCAGGAGCAGAGCAGCCGCCTGCGCCGTGTCTGTGGCTGTGTGTGACACCCTCTCTTTCCATCCTGCATGGTCAGCACCACCACGTCTGGCGAGCGCCCGCCCCAGCCTGTCCTCGGCTCATTTCACTTGCTTCTGCCATTAGTCGAAATCTCCTTCGTGTCAGTCCCTGCGGGGCGAGGGCAGGACCACCTGGAGCTCCGCAAACACCCTGCCCTCCGCAGCCTTCCAGGGCGCCCGCAGGGCGCCGCAACCACACCATAACCCTCCCCAAAGGACCCTGTCCTCCCTCCTGTGACTAGTTCCCTGACCTCGCTGTCCGTCGCCCACTCAAAGCCCCATCCCCCGCCCCGCCCTGGCCCCGCCCGCCGCCGGCCCAGCTCCCCTGCAGAGACGCCCCTCCCCGCCTCCCCCCACCCCTCTCCCACGGGCGGGGCTCTGGACTCCTCCAAGGGACCAATCACACACACTGACACGCCCCCAGCCCGCCCCCACTCCGTGGGGCCACAGAGAGGAGTGATTGCCGGGGGTCCAGGCGACCCCCACCCCTTCCTTACGCGCCCCTACTGCCAGACTGCAGAAAAGCTGGTGCCCTCCAGACGAGGCCCAGGAGCCCACCTTCACTCAGCCCAGAGCCCTGGGTATTCAGTACCCTGGCCACTGCCCACCCTCCCACCCGGGGTTGGGTGGAGGCCAAGCAGTGCAGAAAGGGAAGGAGGCCCAGGCTGTGGAGGGACCCAGGAGGCCAGGCCAAGGGGGTGGCAGGGGTCATGTTCTGTCTGTGAAGTCACAGCAGGCTTCGCCAAATTTAGTGCCAATCCCGGGCCTCCAAGCTGCCCGAGGCCCCCCAAGGGAGTAGGGGACCCTGGTTGTGGGGTCAAGTGAGGCAGACCCAGTGGGTCCTGGGGGTCTTGCTGTGGGAGATGGCTCGTGCAGGAGGAGGGCTGGCTACTAGCGCGTGGGGGCCCCGCCCCTCCGGAGACAGCACCTAGCCCCTGGCCGACATGTCAGCTCGTGGCGTGCCCACTCATGGCCGCCCTGTGCAGCCCACACACGCTCACCACGCACACTCCTGCACACCCACGCCCACAGGGGCCCCAGTCCGTACCGAGACGGTCCCCTTGCTGCACGCTCTCGGACCACACACTGCTGCCCACGGCCCTGCCACCAGGACACACACAGGCACGTGGCCCACGGGCACTCTCATACACATGGGCATGGAGGCACCCACGTGCACACACGCACACTGCTAGATGGCGCAGGCCTCTCTCCCGGACAGGATCTGTAGACTAACGCTTCCATGCAGCGCCCACAGGTGGAGGTCACCCTGCGCATACACGGATTCCGGTTACACTCGCTCTCCACCACACGTGTGTCCTGACAGTGTGCACACACCCATGAATGAGGACAGAAGGGAGGATGTGGGAGGGGGAGGGGTGTAGGGGACAGGGCATGGGGGAGGGGTGCTCACTCCCCACTCAGGACTGACCGGGGTGGGGCGGGTGCTGCTGGGGCCCCGCAGCCAGTGCATGGCAGGGTGGGGGCAGCAGGTGGGACTCCAGAGGGACTTGCTTGGTGTGGACACAGAAAGGGCTTCCCTTTCTCTTGAGTGTGACTGTTTCCAAGAGCACAGCTCTATGGCCGGGAGCCTCAGTGGCACCCATTCCCCCCTGGCCCCCAACACCACCCTAGCCCCAGCCCTACTACCCCAGGCCTAGGTGTTTGCGAGCTCCAGGTTACGTGCCTGTCTGCAGACGTGCCGAGGAGGTGGTGTGATTGCTTTAGCGCCGTCATTTTCAACCGTTTATAATCTTCTTCTGTGTCTGCATATTTTCTCTGTGCACATTATTCATCAGAGTAAAAAAAGGAACTATGAAAACCTCGACCAACTGTCCTATGACAACAAGCGCGGACCCAAGGTATATATGCATGGACGTGCACGCCACCCACCAACTAGGGCGCGCTGGCCTCCAGCGCCTCTGCCACTAGGGCCGCTGTCAGCCCAGCCGCGCTGCGCCGCAGGCCCGATCAGTGAGGAGAGTGAGATGGTGAGGCAGGCAGCCACAGGCAGAGAGGGCAGCGTGGGCCACAAGAGTGCCTACGCCCCACCCACCATGGCCTCGGCCTTGGCCTGTGCCTGAGAGGCAGGCTGCAGGAGGAGCTGCTCTCCTGGAAGTGCATGCAAATCTCTGGGACCGCCTGGGTTTCCTTGTGGAACCCAGGAGGGCACCCTCCCTCTCAGCCACTCCTGCAGGGCCTGTAGGGCAGGCCTGAGAGGACCTCTTGTAGCTTTGGAAAAGTCTGCCCTATCTCCACTCCCAGTTGCATTCTGAAACTGTTCCGTTTCCTGTCCGCTGCACGCCTCTTCCTGAGTCTCAGTCCACTTCAGCTTGCATGCTCAGTGCAAAAGCAAGAATAGGAGTGAGAGGTGGAGAGATGCAGAGCAGGGCGAGCACAGGAGAGCGAGCAGGCTGAAGACAGGACCAGCCGTGGAGACCAGGCAGGCCAGGAGGCAGGCGGACAGTGCAGGTGGCAGCTGCAGGCCGGGCAGCCTTAGCTAAGCTGCCTCGGGGTTCCTAGAGGCTGCAGCCCAACTCTCGCCCCTGAGGCACTATGTCCCCTGTCCCGGCAGCCTGCTAACACTCCTGCTCACACCGCAGGCTGAGAAGGTGCTGCAGTTTGACCCGGGGACCAAGAATGTGACGGCCCTGCTGATGGAGGCACGGGAACTGGAGGCCCGGGTCATCATCCTCTCTGCCAGGTAAGGCTCGGCTGGGCCCCTGCCCCCACTTCACCCAGAGCAGCACCTGGGCTAGGAGCCCACCACCTCGGCTGAGGTCAGGGACACCACTGGGCTGAAGTTGAGCTTCAGCTTCCAAAATGACCTTGCCAAGGAGGGCCCCTCCCCCAACACATACACCTGGTGACCTGGCAGATGCAGTGACCTCTATCTGTGTCCATCCTTCCTCCCTTCTGCAGTCACCTGCTGCCACTTGCCCTGCACTAGGAGATAGAGAAGCCCCTGCCTTAGGAAGGCAAAGCGTGAAGAGTGGGGTCACACGGGGATCCAGGAGCAGGGTCAGAGAAAAGGCCCAGGTGATGTGTGGGTGTGCGAATGAGCCCAGGTGGGAAGGACCATGGCAGGTAGAGAGACAGAGTCCCAGGACGGAAGGATTGGCCCCACGCCACGATCTTCCAGATAATAAGCCCCAGGTAGAAAGCTCCCTATCCACATAGAACTTATCCTCTATAACTTATCCAATATAGATATAGAATTTATCCTATAGCTAAGTTCTCCTGGGAAGGGAAAGGCCAAGTCCACCTTGGGACAGCAGGGAGGGCCTGGGTGGACCCACCCCACTCTCTGCCCAGTCCCATAAGCTCTGCTGGGCTCCAAAAGAGTGGACAAAACAGCAGGGCTCACCCCACCCAGAGGAAGACACCCCAAGTGCTGCTGTTTGGTGGGCTGGGAAGAGCCAGCAGAACAGGTGCCCTTTTGCACATTCAGTGAACAAGCCTCTGGCACAGAGCCAGGTCCTCCCAGGGCCAGGCACAGAGTGGGGACAACCAGGGCTCCTCTGGCTGGGAGGTGGGAAGCAGCCCCCTCCTGCACTCATGCCTTCCAGATGGTGCGTTAGGAAGGGGCCATTCCCCTTCTGCCTCCATTTTACAGTGGTGATTTGGGGCTCAGAGCAGTGGGTCACTTGCTCACACCCACTGTCCAACCCTGAGAACTATGGGCAGGGCTTTGAGAGAAAGGTTTAAGGACGTGTCCAGGTAAGGTCCGCGGGGCTACACTGCCCCTCCTAGGCAAAGCCCCACCCAGAACGGGCCCCGCCCAGGGAAAAGCCCCGCTCCGCCCAGAACAAGCTCTGCCCAAGGTAAGCCTGCCCAGAAAAAGCCTTGCCAGAACCTTTGATTTCTGGATTCATTTACACTTACTCTCATTCGTCATAGGGCTTGAGGGATATTCTGTGGGTATGGTGGGATGGGTGGTTGGACCACTGGACAGACAGATGGGCAAATGGACAGTTGGCTAGCAATCTAGTCCCCTTCATCCAGGACAGGGCAACTCAAGAAATGCATTACCCAAAAACTTAGGTGTCCAACTGTTGAGCAGTTTCACAAAGGAGGAGGTCACAGGAAACTAGACCTGCCCAACCCACACATTGTCATCAGAGTGGCCACCAGGACACAGGCCCGAAAGCCACACATAAAACCAATCCACGGAACCGCATCATACCCAGGTCCCAGCGAAGGGGTGGGGACTTCTCCCGTTGTTCCCTTCTGGCCAGCAAGACCCTGCATCATACACTGAAGCCATGGGGAAGTCCCAGGGTATGGGCTGGGAGGGGCTTTCCCTGTGTTACCAGCCCCCAAGGTCAAGGACACGTTTGCCAGATGTGGATCCAGGAAAAAGTCTGCCCAGAGAACGGGACATGGTTATGGCAGACAGTTATGCACACATCACACATGCATACAGGCATGCTGCCACATACACTATATGCACAAATACCAGACATGTTTATACACATATGCACACCTCTATACATGTGTACACACCACATACACAGTATACATGTTTACTCATGTATGTGTATATAAATCACATGCTCATTACATGCAGCTTACATGCACATACCCCACACATGTACATAAAGTACAGTGCCCATCTTGGCCTCCCACCCACCAGCACCCCTCTTGAGTCCATGCAAGGTCCCTGGACTGTCAGGGCTGGGAGGGACCCCTCCTCTCACGTGCTGGGCTCCTTGGAGCAGAGCAGCCCCAGCAGCACAGCAGAGGGCAGATGGGCCCACCCAGCATGCCCAGGTCCCCAGAGCCCAGAAGTCCAGGCTGTCCCCAAGGCGGTGGCAGACACAAGTCTTCCTGACCCTGCACTTCAGTCTGACGCCTTTGGCCCCTCCGCCATGCTGAAAGCACTTTGCAGAGACATCCCATTATGCTAGTCTTGATTTTTGATCACTTTTCTATGTGCACAGAATTCAACTCCAAAACGTTTCCTTTTTATCTTCCTGAAATTGTCTTTACTGGGATCAGCGATTCCCCTGAAACAGTGATAGGTTGGTCAGGCTTTTGCCCACAACTGTAGCGCTGGTTATATTGATTTGCACAAAACAAGCACAGGTATGCTCATCTGCCAAGTCACACATCACACACCTGAACTGTGTCAAGCAGAAGGGCCTCTGCCAGGCTTTGTGGGCATCTTTGACTGGGTATGCTGCACCCCAACACCTGCACTGGGATCTACCAGGGGACCCTGGCTGGATGCTGTCATGTGGGTCATGGGAATGGCCCTGCCTGGACTACCTGTATTTGTGTGGCGTGCACAGAACAGTAGCATTGCCATTTGAGCAAACACTGAAGGTTTGCATTTCTCTGTTGGCTAATTCTTCAGAAAATTGAGGGCAGACCCCATAGGGAGCCTAGGGCTGCCTTGGTTTGCAGAGACAGCCAGTGTAAAAATAACCCACCAGCAATCTGTCCAACTCCTTTGCACCCCATTGCCCGTGCATTGGAGAAGCAAAATGCCAGTCGTGGTCCAGGCCCACCTGGGGACAAGTCCATCCTGGCAGGCAAGGGAAGATGGGAGCAGGGGAAGGACCCCCAGTGGCCCCCACTTTTCCTGACCAAGGAGACACCAGGCCTCAGGGATCTCACAGGGCTCACCTATGAGGACACCCTGAGAGCTCAGGACCGCGTGTGCGTGCAAGGTGAGACCTGTGCTGGGTCCTGCTGGTGGCCCTGGCCTAGGGGTGGGCTGGAGCAGGGGGAGCACAGCTGCTTGCACAGACTCCAGACTCCAGAAAGGTGAGCAGCTTCTGCTGAGGGGCTCAGGGCGGTCCCGAGGCACAGGGTCCCACAGCCTCTAACCAACCAGCCCTGCATACGTTTAGACTTGGAGAGCCAGAATGGGTGTGGCTTACCCGGGCAGTCCCAGGAGATTAGGCTCTGGGGTGGACTGTCCCAGCAGCACAGACCTGACTGCCCCTTACAAACTGGTGTGCTCTGAGTGCTTCAGTTTCCCCTCCTGACCCAGGGGTAGCACTGAGGATGTCGTACTGAGGATCAAATAAGGTAGTCCACGTAAAGTGCTTAAACAGTGCCTGGTACCCAGCAGGCAAATAATCAATCAGTAATGATCCATCACCACCCCAGGTCACCCTAACCCTGTCCATCAAGGGCAAGAGGCCAGCGAGAGAGGCCTGGGAAGCTCTGGGTGTCTGGGCCCCTTCCCCTCTGTAGAGTCACTGGCCCAGAGCGGGGGTAGGGGTGGGGAGGGCGTGGGGAGGCGCGGACTGAGTACTGTCAGCTGTGCAGGGTCGCTGGACCCAGGAAGTGCTGGCAGAAGTGTAGCCCGCGCTCAGCGGACCTGGGAAGCCTAGCAGCCTCAGGCTGGCGGGTGGGGGTGCTGGGGTCCTGGCCCGTCACCCCCGTCTGCCCCACAGCGAGGACGACGCTGCCACCGTGTACCGCGCGGCTGCGATGCTGAACATGACTGGGTCGGGGTACGTGTGGCTGGTGGGCGAGCGGGAGATCTCGGGGAACGCCCTGCGCTACGCCCCAGACGGTGAGTGCTGGCCTCTCGGGCCCCGCGGGCGGGGTCCCCACGCGCTCTAAGCGGACGCTCCCCCAGGCATCATCGGGCTGCAGCTCATCAACGGCAAGAACGAGTCGGCGCACATCAGCGACGCCGTGGGTGTGGTGGCCCAGGCGGTGCACGAGCTCCTGGAGAAGGAGAACATCACCGACCCGCCGCGCGGCTGCGTGGGCAACACCAACATCTGGAAGACTGGCCCGCTCTTCAAGAGGTGGGCGGGGCCTCCCGGATGTGGGCGGGGCGCTCTTCTGGAGGCGGGCGGGAGCCTGCTGCCCACATGCTGCAGATGCAGCCATCTCCCCCATTTCTATCCTGTCCCCACCTCTCTTCCACCACCACCTGCATCTCCGCTGTAATAATCGTCTTCCCCATATCCAGCACTCACACCAGCACCTGATCTGTCACTGAAGTCATTCATGACTGCCTAACCTGCTCCAGCCCAACCTTTTAACACTGTAGCCAAGCCCGGGACCCACCCTCACTCCCCAAGGTGGCTGACAGCCCTCGGGGGGAGGCTCCTGCTGTAGGTGGGGGCCAGGGGCTTCCAAGGACCCAGATCCGAGCCTATAGAGAGCTAGGGTTGGCCTGAGACTAGGTGGATGGCCACAGTAGAGAGGGGTTAGCTCACAGCATCCTGAACACCATGCCCACAACAGAGGTTTGCATACAGCTGCAGACATAGCAACATGCACACAGGTACTCCAAGAGGCCAGGGCACACACACATGTGCCACAAGTACACGCATGGGTGTGCACCCCACACAAGGATCACCTGTGCACATGCACACAGTATGGCCTGATGGGAACACCACACATGTACACAGATGTGCACACACAGTGGGACAGGACCTCTGCCCTGCCTCCCCCACTCACTAGTGAACAGGCCACTGCCTCTTCCCTGGCTTCTGCCTCCTCATCTGTAAAGCAAGGATGGCTGCTGTAACGACTGAATGTCCTAACCTACAGAAAGCTTACAAAACAGGGTCTGGCAACCAGCAATTGTGGGGCCACCATAGCTGTGCTCTTATTGGTGCAGGCAGACAGGCACACCACCCATCAGACCCACAGTCACTGAGCTCTGTCATGGGACTGGGGCAGAGCAAGGTGCTCAGGCCGCTCAGGAGGCCAGGGAGGAGTGTCACTGATAAATGCAACCCATGCTGTCCTTTACAGAGTGCTAATGTCTTCCAAGTACGCGGACGGGGTGACCGGCCGCGTGGAGTTCAACGAGGATGGGGACCGGAAGTTCGCCAACTACAGCATCATGAACCTGCAGAACCGCAAGCTGGTGCAAGTGGGCATCTACAATGGCACCCATGTAGGTGGGGGTCATGAGGGGGTGGGGGCTGGGGCCTTAGGGTCCTGGGGCCAAGACCCCTGCGTGGCCACCCTCCATCTCATACCCCCACCCCCAGGTCATCCCCAACGACAGGAAGATAATCTGGCCCGGCGGAGAGACAGAGAAGCCCCGAGGGTACCAGATGTCCACCAGGCTGAAGGTGGGGGCCTGCCGCCCCAGACACTCCGTCCAGCCCCTCAGACCTAGAGGAGGGGACAGTGAGATGAATGACAGTGACAAAAGGAAGTAGGGGTGGGACCTGGAGCCAGAAGGAGCAGGGATGGCAGATGGAGGGGGGAGAGGAAGCTGCAGGCCCCCATCTCCTGGGGTCTCTCCAGTGCGCCTCCTGATGCAACCCCACCGAAGTCTGGGGAAGCCATGTGGGACAGGACTCCCGTGGGGACCAGCTCACGAGGAACAGAGGGGTGGTGGCAGCCATGCTGCAGACCTCATCGTCAGCACTGTCTGTCCTGAGTCCTGGTCTTGCCAATGCCACCTCCGTGCTCCTCGTCAGTCTTCCAGGTGCTCCTAGCCACTCCCCACTCCAGCCTTCACAGCCTCCTGCCATGACTGGGTCAAACTGTCCCTCTGATCCTGGCCTCCTGCAGCCCTGTCGGGGGCAGGCATCCCCAACTCCACTCTCTCCCTGGGCCTCTGGGAGGTCCCCACCCCCCGGCTGGCCTTGCCCCTCACAGCGTCTCATTGGTTTGCCTCATTAGGCTCATCCCTGGGTCCCCTGTCTCTTCCCAGGGCACCCTCCTGGGAGTCCCTCCCCATGCTGACCCACCAGCACAGGCCAGAATGTTAGATCACCAAAGGCAAGGACCCTAAATGCAGTGTGCCTGACCAACTCTCTCCTGATGTCCCCAGGCCCTCTAATGTCTCTCAACCCTGCTGCTTTCTGAGCCCACTGCCCATGGTCTCTCAGTCGGACCCCTCTGTCTGCACCTGCCCATGGGTCACCACTCCTTTAGACAGGCACAGTGGGCTTTCCCGAAGCTGACGTGGCCTCTCTGCAGTTCACACACCTCGTGTTGCAGAGTCTGAAAGTAACAGCCAGAACACTGACCACAGATGGTCCCTTCCACGCTGCGGGATGCAGATGGTGTTTTATCTTCTTACTGGTCTCACGGCTTTTTTTAAGCACAAATGTATATCGCTTGTCTAAAAGAAAACCATGAGGAAATTTTGAAAAGAGAATAAGCTCCTTGGGGGGCTACCAGGCCCCTGGGGAGAAAAAAGGCCCAGATGCCACCCTTGTGCTGAGGCTCAGGCCTGCTCACCCTGCAGGCTCACCTCCCCTGTGCCCTCTGCACCCCGCGGAGATCCTGCTCACTCTGCAGATTCTACTCCAGCGTGCTGGGATCCCTGGTCAGCACACCGTGCGAGGTTCAGGCCCTCCACCCCCGAATCTGCCCCATGTGCCCCCACCTACAGCTCCTAACGACAGGGGAGTGAGAGCCCAACATGAACCCCAAGGAGCACCAGCCAGGGAGAGGGGAGGAGGGGGGGTAGATGAGGCCAGGGATCCAACAAGGTGATCCCCGGGCATCCTGGGCAGGCTCTGGGTGGACAGCAGTGGACATGCCCCTGTCCTCATGGGGCCAGGGGCAGGAAGCAGGCTTTGGTCTGGGACAGGGGTTCTCATCCCTGAGAAGCACAAGAGGATGACCAGGGCAGACTGGATGTTCCCGGAGGAAAAGTGGCCAAGAGAAGGGCACAGTGTTTCAGGGGTCACGTGCCTTCTGAGCACTGACGTGGCCTGTTGGTCTGGGTTGTCTGGGGCAGCAGATAGATGCTGCTGAGGGTGGCCTGGGAGGATGTGGACTCACTGCCTGAAGCCAAGCAGAGGTGGGGGAGTGTCGGGGATGTGGAGGGCTCCAGGGGAGTCTGGGTGGGAGGGAACAGAGCCCTGAGGACAGATGGTTCAGTCTGGGTCTCCCCCTCCTCGCGAAGATCGTGACGATCCACCAGGAGCCTTTTGTGTATGTCAAGCCCACACTGAGCGATGGCACATGCAAGGAGGAGTTCACAGTCAACGGGGACCCGGTCAAGAAGGTGATCTGCACCGGGCCCAATGACACGTCGCCAGGCAGCCGTGAGTGCGGGGCGTGGGCGCAGGGTAGGGCACCGCCCCCGGAGCCCCCGCGTTACCGCCCCTACTTACCCCCTAGCACGCCACGCGGTGCCTCAGTGCTGCTACGGCTTCTGCATCGACCTTCTCATCAAGTTGGCGCGGACCATGAACTTCACTTACGAGGTGCACCTGGTGGCTGATGGCAAGTTCGGCACGCAGGAGCGGGTACGTGTGGGTCGCTGGGAGCCGTGGACTGGGTGGAGCCAGGGGTGGGGCAGTGGGTGGGCCGAGACGGAAGGCCGGGCGGGGCCTGCGGACTAGGGTGGGGTCTGGTGTGGGGGACCCCTGAGATGTGCAAGAGCGGCATTCTTTCGCGGGAGTGCGGCCAATGGCGTTCGCACCCCCACGGGTCGCGCCGCCCCCCAGGTGAACAACAGCAATAAGAAGGAGTGGAACGGGATGATGGGCGAGCTGCTTAGCGGGCAGGCCGACATGGTCGTGGCGCCGCTGACCATCAACAACGAGCGCGCACAGTACATCGAGTTCTCTAAGCCCTTCAAGTACCAGGGCCTGACTATCCTGGTCAAGAAGGTGAGCAGGGGCCTGGCGGGGTGGGGCGCCGTCCTGGGAGGGCTTGGGCGGCGTTGACCGCCTGTCCCCGCAGGAGATTCCCCGGAGCACACTGGACTCGTTCATGCAGCCCTTCCAGAGCACGCTGTGGCTGCTGGTGGGGCTGTCCGTGCACGTGGTGGCCGTGATGCTGTACCTGCTGGACCGCTTCAGGTGAGCGCGGCCCGGGGGCCGGGGGCCGGACACCTCCACCTGCGGGGCGGGCGGAGCCGGGCGAGGGGCGGGGCAGGGCTGCCTCTCCCGCCCTCTCCCGCCCGCCCTCTGCGCCCCGCAGCCCCTTCGGCCGGTTCAAGGTGAACAGCGAGGAGGAGGAGGAGGACGCGCTGACCCTGTCTTCAGCCATGTGGTTCTCCTGGGGCGTCCTGCTCAACTCCGGCATCGGGGAAGGTGAGGTCACGCCTGGGCCGCGGCCCGCTCCGCCCCCGCTGGCGAGGAGCTGACAGCCCTCTGCCCGCAGGCGCCCCCCGGAGCTTTTCCGCGCGCATCCTGGGCATGGTGTGGGCCGGCTTCGCCATGATCATTGTGGCCTCCTACACCGCCAACCTGGCGGCCTTCCTGGTGCTGGACCGGCCGGAGGAGCGCATCACCGGCATCAATGACCCCCGGGTGAGGCCTGGCCCGGCTGGTGGGGGGCGGAAGAGGGGCAGGGCACGGACGGTAAGCGGGGGTCGGCCTCGGGAGGGCCGGGGAGCAGCGGTGAGCCACGCCCTCTGACCCCGTAGCTGAGGAACCCCTCCGACAAATTCATCTACGCGACGGTGAAGCAGAGCTCGGTGGACATCTACTTCCGGCGGCAAGTGGAGCTGAGCACCATGTACCGGCACATGGAGAAGCACAACTACGAGAGCGCCGCAGAGGCCATCCAGGCTGTGCGGGACAAGTGAGGGGGCGGGGCCGGGCGGGCCTTGGGGGCGGCCGCCCACGCAGAAGGGGGCGGGTCGGGGGTGGGCGTGGGGATAGACTTGAGGTTTCCAGGCGGGCCGGAAGAGGCCGTGCAAGCGTGCGGGAGCGCGGGCAGCCCTACAGTGCAGGGCGCCCGTGACCCCTGCCCTGCCCGCAGCAAGCTGCATGCCTTTATCTGGGACTCGGCGGTGCTGGAGTTCGAGGCTTCGCAGAAGTGCGACCTGGTGACCACGGGAGAGCTGTTCTTCCGCTCCGGCTTTGGCATCGGCATGCGCAAGGACAGCCCCTGGAAGCAGAACGTCTCCCTGTCGATCCTCAAGTGAGTCAGCCTCCGGCCGCCGCCTCACCACCTTCTCCAACCCCCTCCAAGAGCCTCCCACCTGAGGTGGACCCCGACCTGGGGCCAGACGCCCCTAACGCAGCGCACAGTTCCTTGCCACGCCCAGCCCGTCCAGCGCCGCCACGCCCACTCCCGGTCCCGCCCCGCCGACTCCGGGCCCCGCCTCTCCCCCGCCCCGCCCACCCAGGTCCCACGAGAACGGCTTCATGGAAGACCTGGACAAGACGTGGGTGCGGTACCAGGAGTGTGACTCGCGCAGCAACGCCCCTGCTACCCTCACCTTCGAGAACATGGCAGGTGGGTACCCCCATTCCCCTCAACGCCCCTGCTGACCCTGGGTGGGTACTCCAGGGGCCCCACAGGCTGCGCAGCCAGCAGCTGAGGTGCTGGGTCCTGGCCCGCAGGGGTCTTCATGCTGGTGGCCGGGGGCATCGTGGCGGGGATTTTCCTGATCTTCATCGAGATCGCCTACAAGCGGCACAAGGACGCTCGCCGGAAGCAGATGCAGCTTGCCTTTGCGGCAGTGAACGTGTGGAGGAAGAACCTTCAGGTAGGGCAGGCCGCCCTCTGAGGCCTGGCACCCACGGCCCGGCCTGGCCCAGGCCCTCCTCCATCCCCAC
Source organism: Phataginus tricuspis (assembly GCA_029783875.1). Classification (NCBI taxonomy): domain Eukaryota; kingdom Metazoa; phylum Chordata; class Mammalia; order Pholidota; family Manidae; genus Phataginus; species Phataginus tricuspis. Next base: position 764,947 of record JAQQAC010002172.1, on the reverse strand, counting down.
AGGCCGAAGCACTGGCTGTGGCTCCCAGGAGCCCACGTGGGCAGGACTGGAGCCAGCCGGGCAAAGCTGGGCTCTGAGCCTCCGCCTGGGCCCTCTGTCTCCAGAGTCACCTGCTGGCGCCCATTCCATAGGAGGGCAAACTGAGGCAGGGTAAGACAGGGACCCACCTGGGTGTAGCACGTGAGTCCAAGATGTATTCTGCCCTCACCACCCCACGCCCCTCTGCACCCTCCGGGCACCCCTTTCCCTGCTGCGTTCTGTGCTCCAGTACTCCAGTCTGAATCGGGGCCCCAGCTGGCCCTACCTGGCACTGCAGCTGTGTCTGTGGGAACTTGATGCCAGCAGGAGACAGGCCGTGCGTGGGGCAGCCACAGCCCACTTGGGATGGGGTGGGCAGTGGGGTCTGTGGAGGTCTGCAGGCTCATGTCCCACCATCCAGTTCCAGCCTGATCCATCTCTTCTCTTTCTCTGGGTGCCTCCCCAGAGCCTGTGTGCTGGGATGCAGCTGGCAGTGCAGAGGAAAGGCCATGGGGGACCCCACACCTCTCATCTGCCCACTCTTGTTCTTGGGACCTAGTCACTGCTCTCACTAGAGGGCACAGGGCCATCCTGGCCATGAGACCAGGGGGCCAGGGTCCCAGGGGCTGCCTTCATCTATCCATCACTCCAATTCGTCTCGCTACCTGCCTTCAGCCCCTTGGCCCCTTCCTGAATATTGGTGTGCCCCTCTGGGGTCAGAGTGGCTGGTGGGGGCAAGGGCCCCTCCTCCTTGGGACTCCTGTAAACCAGGGCCACCCAGGGGCCAGGGAGCCAGGTAGATCTCCCCAGAAGAGAGCCAGATGGGACTAAGCCCAGCCTCAGCACAAGCAAGGTCAGGCCTGAGACCCCAGCAGGAGCAGGGGCTGCCTGCACACATCTGGCTGTTGGTTTGACAATCCAGCACAGGCAGGAGTGAGGGCCTGAGTGGCCAGCCAGGCCGGGCAGCGGCCCCCAAGGAGCAGGCGAGGGCAGGTGTGGCCACCATCCTTAGCTGTCTAATCACTTATACATATTCATTTTAGGATAGAAAGAGTGGTAGAGCAGAGCCTGACCCTAAAAAGAAAGCCACATTTAGGGCTATCACCTCCACCCTGGCTTCCAGCTTCAAGAGACGTAGGTCCTCCAAAGACACGGTAAGGGGAAGACACCCAGTCCCACGTCTCCGACTGATCTCGCCCGCCCTCCGTGTCTGTGTCCCGTGCATCAGGCGTGCCCTCTTCCCTCCCCTCATCATCCCACTCCACCCGCAACCGCTGTGGCCCTTCTGGCCTCATCTCTACTGGCCCAGCATATAGGTCTTCTCTCCAACTCTAGACCTTTCTCGGTCCTCTCCCCCACTGGCCCTCAAGGGGTCCTCTTTCTCCATGTGTCTCTGCGTTGGTCTGCCCCCCATGCCATGACGCCATGCGCCATCTTGAAGCTCTGTCATGTTGTTGGTCAGCCTCACTACCTTGGGGTGATGCCTGAGGCCCCTGGGAGCCCAGAGCTGCCCATTCCTGGCTCCTTGCCCATTGGGAGGCCATACCACCTCTCCCTTACATCCGTTTCTCCAGCCTCCCCGAGAGGGCCTGCTGCGTCCTCTGCTCCCGCCCTGCAACGTCCATGGGGAGGTGGCTGTGATGTCCCATCCGTCCATCTGTCTGGCCGCCGGCCCCGCCCCTCAGACACCTGTCTCACATGTCTCACCAGAGCCATGCCTGTTGCATCCCCTCCATGTGGTCTCTGTGTGGGCTGGGGCTGGGGGCCGGGCCTGCCTCCATCTGGGTGGACCGCTGGGGCCTGGAGTTGAAAGAGGCCTCTGGCCACAGGGGACCATCAGGTGGGGACTGGATGGGACCAGAGGGGTGGCTCCCACACCAGGTTGAGCTGTGGCCTGCAGAGCTGGGGCACTGAGGCTCCCAGACCGAGGCCCAGGAAGGGGAGGCCTTCGTGGAGGAGACTAGAGCCTCAGCTCCTGAGCCCAGCCCACCCCTCAGGGCCACAACAGAGCAGATCTACTCTGAGCAGCTTGTCATTGCACCGAATGTGCATGAGACAAAAGCCCCCAAATGAACCCAGCCTTGCTGGGGACACCCTGGTTCAGGTGGGGAGGGGCCACCCACAGCCAGCACAGCCCTGGGCCCACAGCAGTCCAGCCCACAGGAAGCCACAGCACCCCACAGGGGCTTATGCTGCAAGGTGAAAAGGATTTTCAGCCCCCTCGCCCCGTGCTCGGGAAGAGAGGCTGACCTCCTCTCTTGACCAGAGTGATCTGAGTGCAGGACGAAGCCTCCAGGGTGCCCCAGTGGGGGCCTGCGAGGCCTGACTGCTCCACTTCCCAGGAGGGTCTCAGCACCGGGAGGGTGGGTGGAGCGTGAGGGTCACCCAAGCCCAGGAAAATGGGCAGAGCCTGAGCCAAGGGCCCCACCGGGGGCGTGGGAAGAGGAGGGTGAGAGGGCAGGACCAGAGAGGATCAGGGTGGGATTGGGGAGAGGGTATCCTGGCAGATAGCACTTTTGGGGCAGGCAGCTGAAAAAGGGGCATAAAAGTCATGCAGACGATGGGTCACTTTCTGAGGGTGTTACTGAGTCCCGCCCCACCCCCACCCCATGCTCCCACCCAGAGCAGACACGCACATCCCTTAGCTGGTCCATGTGCAGCTCAGACCTTCATGGTGCCTTTCTGGGACACATTCACAGCAGACTCCACTGAGCCTCCCTGGGCACCAGGGACCATCCCCCAGGCCAGCCTTGGTACCATGTGACATCTGGGGCCGGCCCTGCACTGCAGGATGACGGGGGGGCACTGCCAGCTGGGGGGCCTGGGCGGGGGAGGGCAGCCCAGCTCCCACCTTGTTTCGGGCTGGGTGCCTGCTTGGAGGGAGGCCTGGGTGGAGGGCACTGTTGGGAGGGGTTGGGTCGGTCCGGCTGCTGAGATCCTCTGCCCCTGTCCTGTGGCCAGTCTGGGCCAGGGCGGCACTGGGAGCTCAGGGCTGGGGTCCCTGGTGGCTGGCGGGGCCAGCGGGTATTGATTGTTGGTTCTTATTTATAGAGCACCGGGGGTGGACGCGGCGCTTTGCAAAACCAAAAAGACACAGTGCTGCCGCGACGCGCTATTGAGAGGGAGGAGGGCCAGCTGCAGATGTGTGCCCGTCATAGGGAGAGCTGAGACGCCCTGCCCGCCCTCCTCTGCCCCCCTCCCCCGCAGACAGACAGACAGACGGACGGGACAGCGGCCCGGCCCACGCAGAGTCCCGGAGCACGACGGGGTCAGGGGGAGGAGCGCCCCCCAGCCTCCCCCAGGCCGCGCCCTCCCGCCTGCCCGCCGGTCGGCCGGCCGGCCGGTCCACCCGTCCCGGCCCTGCGCATGCCCCCCGAGCATCAGGGCTGACGGGCCGCCTTGTCTGTGTATTTCTATTTTGCAGCAGTACCATCCCACTGATATCACGGGCCCGCTCAACCTCTCAGATCCCTCGGTCAGCACCGTGGTGTGAGGCCCCCGGAGGCGCCCACCTGCCCAGTTAGCCCGGCCAAGGACACTGATGGGTCCTGCTGCTCGGGAAGGCCTGAGGGAAGCCCACCTGCCCGAGACTGCCCACCCTGGGCCTCCCGTCTGTCCGTCTGCCCTGATGCCTGGTGGGCAGTCCCAGCTGGACCGAGGCGCGGACCAGAGCGGCTGAGGACAGGCCAGAGCTGAGCTGGCTGGGCAGGGCCACAGGGCACTCCGGCAGAGGCAGGGCCCTGGGGTCTCTGAGCAGTGGGGAGAGGGGCTTGGAGCAGAGACTGAAGCCCCTTCCTTCCCCAGCCACCACCAGAGCCTCGATGGGGACCCCCCCTGCAGCTGGCTGGGTCACCCCTCCTCCAGCTCCAGCTCCTCTCGGCCTGGCTCCACCCCGCTCCTTTTCTGACCCTCATCCCTTCTCCGCTTGACCCCATCCTCCGAGCTGGTCCTGCCCTTACCCAACAGAAGACCCTGATCCCCCAGCTGGCAGCGGCTCCTAGGGGCACACTCGGGCTCCCGGCTGCCTCCAATCTGCTCCCCCTCCAGACTCTGAGAAGGCTGAGTCTTCTCTTCGTCTTCCGGCCCGCAGCCCATAATGGCCTTCCCCAGAGACCGGCTCGGGACCGTCATCAGAGCTGCCTACCACCTTGTACAGGCCTAGCCCTTCCTGTGTTCCAGCGCGTGCCTTCCCCTTGCGGCCCCTCCGCCCCAGGGACCCGGCGCGCGCCGCCCCCCTGACCCGGTGTATGCAGTGGTGATGCCTAAAAGAATGTCACGAAATTTCGGTCTGTGTCACTTGTTGACGCCAGCAGGGAATGTGGAGGGCAGGGTTAGGGGCGAGATTCGAGGGCAGCCGTGGTCCACTCAGGCATGGACAGCGGGGGCGGCGGCGATGGGGCTCTCAGGGTCCGTGGGCGAAGCTGGGCCCGGGCCGGGATCTGGTGGTCTCCGCGGCGGGCGGCGGGCAGCGGCGCGGCGGCGGCGCGCCCGGCAGGCCGTGAGCATCGAGCCCAACGCCAAGCAGGCGGCCAAGCTGGCGAGGAAGGAGCCGGGCCCGAGTGCGTAGACCACGGCTAGGTCCCGCGCAGCGAGTGGCTTCGTGCAGTGGCTGAAGGCGGTGTCGGGGAAGGCGGTCAAGGGACTGAGCGTCAGGCGCCCTGGCGACACGCAGTGCAGCGTCTCAGCCTCTGCGGGACACCGGCGCGGAGTTCAGGAGGCCGCGGCAGCGGCTGCCATCGCCCCCGACCTGCCCCGCCCTACCCCGCCCCACCCTGCCCTGGCGGCTCACCTGGCGCCGGCCGCGGGTGCTTGCGCAGCCAGGCGCAGAGCGGGCGCAGCGCGCAGCCGCAGGCCCAGGGGTTGCCACGCAGGCGCAGCGCGTTGAGCGCGGGCAACCCGGCCAGCAGGGCCGGTGCGAGTGTAGACAGCTCGTTGTCCTGCAGGCTGAGCGCGCTCAGGTGCGGGAGCGCGCCCAGCGTTGTGGGCTCCAGGAGTGCCAGCCGGTTACCGGCTAGCGAGAGGGTGCGCAGCCCGCGCAGCGGCGCGAAGGTGCCGGGCTCCAGCGCCTCCAGCTGGTTAGCGCTGAGGTCCAGCAGCTCCAGCGCGGCCAGGCCCCAGAAGGCCCGCGCGTGCACCCAGCGCAGCCTGTTCTCGCGCAGGCCCAGGTGCCGCAGCGCGCCCGCGCCCACGAAGGCGCTGGGCGGCAGCGCGCGCACGCGGTTGTGGTCCAGCAGCAGCACGCGCACGCGCCGGCTCAGGCCCGCGGGTACGGCAGGCAGCGCGCGCCCGGTGCAGTTGGCCTCGCCTCCAGGAGTGCACTCGCACAGCGCGGGGCAGCCGGGGGCTCCCGGGTGCCCAGGAGGAACGGCCGCGGTGGGTGTCTGGGTCCAGACTGGCCAGGACCACAGCAGGAGCAGCAGCGACGGCCGCGAGAGAAAGGCGGGGTTCCGCATGGGGGTGGCGGTGGGAGGCCTGCCGTCCGTTGAGTCCCCGGAACCCGTGCGTCCCTGCGGCGCCGGCACAAATGTCAACCTTTCGGCCTGAGCCCGGCAGTTCCTGCCCCACGCCTGGCCCGAGCCTAGGGCGGGGGCCGGGCACACAGCCAGCGCCCTGCGCTGCCAGCCACCTGTCCCGGAGCTCCAGGCTCCTCCTGGCTCCACGCCAGCAGTGGCGCTGTCGAGAAGCCCCCTGTGGCCTGTGCAGCTGGACCACCCCCACACCCACCGGCCTCATGGATGGGACACGCGGAACAGGGGTCAGTGTGCCCTTCTCACCCCAGCCTCGGTCCATCTGTGGCTCAGCAGAGTGACCCTAGCACACATATACAGTAGCCCCCACATAAGAGTGGCAGCACCCCCATGGTGGGGTGGGTGATTGGTGGGGGCACATGATGGGGACCTGAGCCCAGGGATAAGCTGCAGGGTGGAGTGGGGTGGCACGCGGGAGACAGGGAGGCAGAGTCATGCCCACAAGGACTCTCTGAAACCTCAAGGAGACAGTGTGGGCGGGGCAGGCGCACCAGCCCTGGTCCTCCTGCCACATGCTGCTCCCTCTGGAGCTGCCAGAGCTGCAGGTCCTGTCCTGGTGTTTTACCGGGGTGGGGCTGGGCACAGGCCCAGGAGCCCTGCCAGCTTCATAGGACAAAGCAGCAGGAAGATGCAGGCAGCAGCTAGGCTGAGGCCATGCAGGAGGAAGTGGAAATACAGAGGTGTGGCTCCCTGCCCTGGATAGTGGACAGTGGGTGCCTGGTGTGGGCACCCTCATGGAAGATAGAGATGACCCAGGCGTGCAGACTGTACCCCTGCCCCATGGCCCAGCCACCAGGGCTCTAGGAGGAGGCAGGGAGGACAGTGCAGACCCACTAAATACTGTTTTAATTCCCCCACTCAGGTGGGAGGCGGGGCGGCTCCTCTAGGGTCACTGAATCCATAGGGATGGTAATGAGGCCGTGATCCTCCAGGGACAGCATCGTGGAGACCTCCAGGTCCGGATCCATAACGTGGGACTCCACATGCAGGTCCATGCGATCTTCCTGGACCCCAAAGTGCCCCACCAACCTGCAGGGCACAGGCAGTCAGGCTGGCTGCAGGCAGCCATCAGCTCAGGCTCACAAGGCCTCGACCACCCAGTATGGACCCCGCCCCCTAGTCGAGTGCTCTGAGAACTGCACCTCCTGAGGACAGGGGGCAGGGACACAGTTCACTCTTGGGATCCTCCCCTGGGGTCACTCACCTGCTATCCACGTGTCGGGGGCATGTTTCACTGGGGAGACAAAGGTAGGTATGAGTCCTAGAAGAATGGGGCTAGTCTCCAGGAGCTGAGGTGCCCTCCACACCTCACCCTAACCCACAGTCTGGAAGTTACCACTCCCAAGCCCCTGGTGGCTTCCCTCCCAGGAGCAGAGGCCCCTCTCCCAGCAAGACCAAGGGCTCAGGGGAGGTGGTATGGCCCTGTGGCCCTCACCCACCCGCCCCAGCCCTGGTGCTCACACACCCCTTGGCTTGCATGATGCCAACTGCCACAAGGACAAGGGCGCAGAAACAGCTGGCACTGATGCCCGCCAGCACCATGAGCAGGGCAATGAGGGCCTCCTGGCTGAGACCAAGGCTGCACTCGCAGTAGGTTCCTGCTGCAGAGACAGGGCCCCCGAGGCCCCAGAGCCACTGTCACTAGGGGAAGACTCCCCAGGGCCACCCCTCTCCCTGGCGGCCATGATAAGGACTCGGGCACACCTGACCTGCTGGACAAGGGAGGGAGCCTGGCTGGGGGCAGGGTTCAGGGGCAGGAGGAGGCACCTGCCACAGGCATGAGCAAAAGGGACAAACATATCAGGCCAAGGGGGCTGCCAAGCAGGCAGGAGTCAGGCTGGGGACAGGGGGCCATGTCCAGCCCCCAGCCCCACCGCACACCTCTGGACGGAACTCGTCAGAAGGTGCTGACCTCAAGGTAGGGAGGTAAGAAAGGGTGGGTGGGGGAAGGGCCCCAGCTGAAGCTCCACTCCAACCTGAGCTCTGATATTTGAAGAGCCCTGGACAGGCAGCCTTGGGGCAGGACAGGTAGGGTGGACAGGGGCCTGGGAGCCACTCCTGGGGGCCCTGGCTTGATCTGAGGCAGAGTCCATGATGAGTCTGCCCCAGACCCAGTCATCTGTTTCTCTCTCAGGATAAGGGATGGAGGAGTTCGGGTTGTCTGGGCTCCAGCTGACCAATGTCACGAGTCACCATCCTCCTCCCAAGGCTGGGACTCAGGGGCTGAGGACAGCCATGGGGTGGACCTCATCTGCTGCCCTTACACTAGCTGCTTTGGGAAGGGTCCAGCTGGCACCCCAGCAATGCCCAGGTCTAGAGGGCCCCCCACTCATTCAGGAGAGGTGGGGGTTGCCTACAGGCCTCTTAACACCCTTCTCCAGGAGGTGGCTCAGTAATTGCTGCAGGAGGCATTGGAGGATCCAGCTGAAATGTGTCACTAGAGCCCACAGCCACTCCGGGACCCATGCCCCTGCCCCTCTGGTCTGCTCCCGGCACAGCTTCCTGCAGACCAGCCAAGGGGGCCCGCGGCCCTTGCCTGCAGGCTGGCGTGATGGGTCAGGCTCATCTCCTCCCTGCTGTCCTGCACAGCCACTCCATGAGGCTGCCTCCCTCCTCCCCAGGGACCTGCCAGGAAAACTAGTCAGGCAGCAGGAGAAAATGCCCACCCCATGGCTGACCCCACAGGGCACCATGGGAGAGGGGAGGGGACAGCTGAGCCCCAGCCTGCTCTTGGTAAGCAGGAACCTCCCTGACCCAGCACAGGTGCCCCTCCTGGCGGGGCCCCTCGGACTAGCCCAGCTCCTGGCTCACTTCTGCACCACTGATTCTGGGCTCCAGGACCCGCCCAGGCTTTACCGCACCCGCCTGAAGGGACACAGGTGTGCCCATGCCGGGGGCTGGCATAGCCACCCTGCCAGTCCTGTCCAGCAGGTTTTCATCCTGGTTAGGATGACAGAGGCACACCCAGCCTGGCCCAGGTGGGCACGGCGGGTGTCAGAGCAGGAAGGCCCTCTTCTCGTGACCATGGCACAGCCACACGCAGACGCCCCCAGGGAGCCAGGCCTGGCTAGATGGGGCTGAAGGGAGTCGTGGGCTCATCAGAACCCTGAAATTGCTGAGCCATGCACCTAATCCTTACCATTTCCTCCTTCAAATCCCGTGGCAAGCAAAATTCTCTGGAGTAAGAGGGAAGTCCCAGAGTTAGGACTGCCATCAGGGCCCCCATGAGCATGAGGCCAACACAGAGAGGTGGGGGTGGGCACTAGGGGGTAGCCTGCTGGGGACCCAGAGAGCATCTGGGGCGGTGGGTGTGCTCCAGGCCTGGGGCACGACAGCACCGTGCCTGGAATGGATCCTGCCTGGAACATGGGGTCAGCTTCGCTAGGTGCGGCTCTAAAGGTCTTGGGCCTGGGTGAAGCCAGCACCCTCCCCTGCCGTCAGGACTCAGGCCGAGGGCAGTGCCGGGCCAGTGCTGGCCTTGGATGGATCCTGTGCTCTGGCTGAGGTGGAGTGTGCTCCCAGGGCCCTTCGCCTCCTGCTGTGCGGAGCCCCCAGATGCCCCTGACCACACGTCCAGGGGTGTGGAAGGGAAAGGTCCCGGTGGAGGCAAACTTTGTTGAGTTCCAGGCACTATGCCCAACCCCAACAGGAGAGGGGCAGAGACGCCCTCCCACTACCAGGGTGTCCCAGGTAGCCCCTCCTGCTGGAGATTTGGGAGTTCTTGGCTTAGCAGGCATTCCAATGGAGCCCACACAGCCAGCAGCAGCCCTGGCTGAGCCCAGCACTTGGGACCATGACCCAAGGGCCTCTCTCAAAGGACAGAGAAGCATGGCTGTGCTGGAGGCACCATGCATGGCTCAAGGGAAGCCAACTCCTGGGGCCCTGCCTGATCCTCAGCCTCCACCAGCTGGGGCGGTCCGGGGGTCCCCATGTGCCAGGACCCCAGAGTTGGAGCCCAAACACTGGTGGGAGGCTGGGGCTGGGCCTGGCCACTTGTGTGGCCCTCACCTGCTTCTAGGAGGCCAAGCCTTGCTAGGTTAAGGTGGGAGGGTCTAGTCTTGTCAGAGAATCACATGCCCGTGAGAGGCCCACAAAGCCACCAGGACAAGAAAAGACGAACCATCTGCTTTACTCTGTACTCTGGGGCTGGGCGGGGGCGTGGGGCTCCTCTGGCCAGCTGTCCTCCCTGGTGGGGAGGTGCAGGGAAGGGCCGGGGGGCATCAGCTGCAGCTCTTGGGCAGGCGGTAGACACCAGCTGCATAGATGAGCTGCTGATCACGCACCTTCCTCTGCAGGAAGCCCTGGAGCTCCTGCAGGTCAATCTCGGCCAGTGCAGGGCCGGTCACCACGAACATACGCAACATGCTGTAGATGCGCTCCAGGGAGAGGCTCTCCAGGTTGGTCAGCATGGCCTGGATGTACGTCCAGAAGAGCTGGGAAAACAGCGGCCAGGCTGACCATGAGTTGGGCTGCCCTCCAGCCACAGCCACACTGAGGGTCAAGGCAGGCGGCCAGCCCCTGTATACCAGCAGCTCCTCCTCCTTCTGGTCAGCCTGGGAGGCCATGCCCGAGTCGCTCTCGTCATCGCTGTCGATGAGCACCATGTTGTCCCGGTCCTGGGGTCGCTCCTCCTCAACCACAGAGAAGGTGCCAGCAGGCTCCTCCCGCAGCACGCCCTGCTGCAGCCACACTGACATCCGCCGCCGCAGCAGGGCCACAGGCATCTTCACCACCTTGCTTAGCTCCTCCAGGGTCCAGCTGGCTGTGTGCAGGGCAGCCAGGCATGCTGGGCATGCAGGGCCAGGCTGCACCTCCCTCTGCCTTGTCAGCCCAGCTTGGCTTTCCAGGGGTCCAAGGGCCCTGGGCAGCCCAGCCAGGCTGAGTCCGGCTTGCCATCTGACAAGAGGGCCTGGCTGGCCCTGGGTGGTGGGGGCAGGGGCCAGTGGGCTCACCTTGGTCCTGGAAGTACAGCAAAACTACCGCCTGCACAGGGGTCACGGCCACAGACAGGGTGCGGTCAGCCAGCTCCACATCCATGGTTACCAGCCCCAGGGTGTGCTTCCAGCTGAGGGTCCGCATGGCCTGGGGAGGGCCAGGATCAGCACAGCCAGCCAGCGGTCAACCACCCACCAACCACCAGCATCGACCAGAAGGCCCTAACGCTGACAGCTGCCATTACGAGTTAAGCTGTGTCTCCAAGAAGAGGTGAAAATGGGCTTGGAAATGGGGTTACTGTGGGCCTAAAATGGAGTCATACTGGACAGCAGGCCCTAATCTCATCTGACCAGTGTTCTGGTGAGAGAGACTGTGTGTAGACAGATACAGGAAGACACCATGAAGAGGCTGGTGTGAAGCCATAAACCATGGGACGCCCCAGACTGTGGGGAGAAGCAGGACTCTGCCTTTACCAGCACAACCCCGCTGACACCTTCATCTCAGACTGGCCTCCAGAACCAAGACAAGAAATTTCTGTTATAAGCTACCCAGTTTGTAGCACTTTGTTAAGGCAGCCCCAGGAAAGCAACACAGTTCTGGTCCCAGGAATTGGAGCTGGAACAAGTACCTTGAGGTGTGGAAGGGGCTGTGGAGTCGGGTGATGGGTGAAGCTGGGGGTTTTGAGCTGTTGTGTGTGTAAAAGCCTGGACTGTCTGAAGAGACTGCTGGTGGGAACACGGGCAGTAAAGGCCATTGTGGTGGAGTCTGTGCAAACAAGGAAGCTGCCACAGAAACTGGAGCTGGCAGAGGCTTGGCCGGTTTGTGCTCTGCTGAGTGGAAAGCAAAACTTCCAAGGGATGAACTTGGATATTTAGCTGAGATTTCCAAGCCAAATGTGGAAGGTGCAGCCTGGATTCTCCATGTTGCTGGCAGCGAACAGAAGCAGAGGCCAAGGAAGTGGTGAGCCAGCACTTGGCTTGGACACCATCCTTGTGCTATGGAGACCAAACCAGGGGTGTGGCCAAGAGGTGAGTTGTGTTAGAGCAGGGCACCGGTGGTCCCAGAAAAGCCAGGGCAGAGACAGGTTGCCCAGGAAAGATGCGAGCACCCACGCTGGAAGGCTTGGACGCCCAGAACTGCATGGGGGCCGGTAAAGTTTCTGAGAACTGTATGCTAGTGGAAACTCTGCCAGCCTGGACTGAAAGGGAGACAGCCAGATGAGAGTGACTCAGGGCAGGGGTGGGGTGGCACACCCTCAGGCCAAGAAGATAGCACTGACACAAGGACCATTCTTAGGCATGATGGAGAGCCATTTCCTCCACAGGGTTCCAGACATGGTTGGGGCCTGAATCCTCTCTTCCTCCTGGTTTTTCCCCTTGGAATGGGGACATCTCCCTACACCTGTCCACACCTGTCCTTTGGAAGCAGACCACCACTCATCTGGTCTCACAGGTTTGCAGCTAGAGGAGCTGGGCCCCAGATGAATCACACCATACACACCTTAAAAGACTCAGATGCCACTCAGAAACTCAGATTTGGCACATAGCATTAATACTCAGATGCAATGTCAAGGTTAGAGCTGGTGCTGGAACAGTTAAGACTTTTGGGGAGAGGAATTGGTTGAGGATATTTTGCTTGTAGGAAGGATATGAACTTTATGGGGCCACAGGCTGGACTCTTATGGTTTGAACTGTGACCATCCAAAAAACGTTAGAAGTCCTAACATCCAGTATACCTCAGAATGTAACCTTGTTTCGACATTGGGTTATTACAGGTATAATGGGTTAAGATGAGGTTATCTGGAGCAGGGTGGGGGTGGGCCGTGGGCCCTAACCCAATGACTGGTGTTCTTTAATAAGGAGAAACATGGGCAGACACACAGAAGAAGAGGCTAGAGAGATGTGTCTACTAGCCCAGGGATACCTTCCAGGAGCTGGAGGAAGCAGGAAGGGCCTGCCCTGGAGCCTCTGGAGGGGCCACAGGGCCCACCACACCAATTTGGATTTCTAGCTGCCAGAGCTGAAACAATAAATCTGTGTTGGTTTAAGCCCTGCTCGTGGCACTGTGTTCCAGCCGCCCCAGGACACTGACACGGCCACTTTGGGCCAAGTGCTGCTCTGAGTCCTTCCACATCCCCACAGCTCTCAAGGGGAAGATGACGACAAACCCCACTTTGCAGAGAAAACAGGGCAACCAGCAGGGTCCCTGCCATGCACTCTGGCTCCAGGGCCATGTCATGAAGGCCTTTCATGACCCACTCCAGCATGCAGCAGGGTAGCTGCAAGGCCCAGCAGCCGATGGCACAGATGAGGTGACCCCTGTGTGTGCAGTGGTCCTTGGACCAGGAGCTCTGTGGCCACAGCCTGACCTCCCAGCACAGCCCTGGGGCCCACTGCAGCTGCTCCAGTATCCAGTTAAGACGCAATGCACTGGAAGGTGGCCATCCCATCAGGTGCACCGGCCCGAGCGGCAGGATGTGGCCAAGCTGCCCCTGGACCCACAGTGAGGCCTCTTGGGGCGTGCCGGAGAGCTGGGGGAGGCCGTGTGCCAACGGGGCCATCAGGAGGGGTGGGGGCCAGCTGCATGGGTCTTCACAAGAGGTGGGGTGCAGCACTGCAGCCTCCCTTGCTGCCTCTGGAAGGAAGCCCCTGTCTAGAGATCGGCTGGCCTGTGCTGAGCCCTCTTCCCTCAGGAAGGAGGCTCCTTGGCCTGTAAGACCCCTAGCAACCTTGGAGAAGCTGAAGCTCTGCCCACTGCCCACCCTGCAGCCCCCAACCCAGTCAAGTGGCCTTCTTCCCAGGGCTCTGTTCCAAGGACTCATGGGGCCCTGGCTGCTGGCTCCAACTTCTGCGGGGCCCCTGGTACCCCCAGGCTCAGGGTGTACCCCTGGAACCCTCCTGCATTGGTCCCCTACTTAGGTGCCCAGCATGCTCACTGGGCTGCACCCTGAGGCCACTCAGGCCCCACGCCCCTCATCAGACTGCCAGCCGCAGCACCTGTGTTCCCACCTGTCCCCAGAACCTAACTTCTCTGCTTAACTGTCACCTGGAAAGAAGGGTCTTCTGAGAAGCTGAGCCCCTGCCCACATCAGGCTCCACCTGCCCACACCTCCCACCTGGATTCCCCAGCCCAGGACGGCTGGGCTCAGCTCCACCCCATCCAGTGCACAGGCCCTGTGACACAGCCCTCCTCCTCCTGCCCTGTGCCCCCAAAGTCCTAAGAGCAGACAGATGGGGTCTCTGGTCCACAAGCACCCAGGGAAGGGGAAGTAAGTGGGGGAAGAGTGAAGTATGGAGGTCAAATGCCTCAAGAGCATTCCTGGGCGTGGGCACCCATGGAGATGTAGCTCCCTGAATCTCCCTGTGTTGAACACAGCAACCCAGACCCTGCTTATGAGAGGCCAGAGTGGACAGAGACAAGGAGGCCCAGAGACATGGGGCCACCCAGAGCTGCAGGGCACGGGCAACATGGACTCATCCAACTGCATATAAAGTGCACACGTGTGCGCACACACACACACACACACACACACACGTGTGTGCCAACTCAGGGCAGGCAGTGGGGGCAGAGTGCCTCCTGCACCTTCCCACCCAACGCAGTGACTGCAGGGTTGTCGGGAGGGCACTGCAGAGGCCGCCATGCCCAGCTGCTCTCTCTAGCCTGGCAGTGTCCTGGGTGTGAGTTTAGCAGAAGGGGCATCATGTCGAGACACAGCCCCCACCTGCCACAGGGTGCACAGTACCTTCAGCTTCTCGTACTTCCTGCAGTAGGCCTCCAGGGCCTCCCTGATGTCCTCGGGGACCTCTAGCTTCTCGTCCTTGAACGGGGGCCAGAACTCGCTGGACAGGATGACAGCATAGACCCCGAATGGTGGCTGCTCCTCTGCGGGCCGCTTCTCGTCCTCCTCACGGATGTTGGCATTGATGCGGCGGGAGTCTGCCATGTCCTTGGAGAGCAGATGGGGGTCTCACAGAGGCCAAGGACTGGGCATGCAGAGGGGAGTCAGGCCACGGGGCAGGGGCCTGGGCACCCACCTTCAGCATGACCTCACAGAAATGCATGGGGGCCTCCCCAAAGCGCAGCTTCAGCAGCTCCACGTTGCGGATCTCCCTGGAAGGACAAGCCTCTGAGGGGCATGTGTGGCCCACCACTCCACAGCCAGCACCACAGCGCAGCGTGCAGCCCCCCAGCTGGGAGGAGAGGCGGGAAGCACCCCTCCACTCCAGCAGAGGCCTGCAAGTCCCGACACCTGCTTCCCCTGGCTCCTTAGCTGGCCCCCCCAGACCAACCCAGGGCAGGTGCTGAGCACTGAGCATTCAGTCCCTGCCTGGCTTTAGGGCACCTGCCGACAGAGGGAAGCCCAAGCGAAGGCCACGCCTCCCCCTAGCAGCAGAGCAGTGGCCGCGCCCCCCGGCCCCATGGGGCCTGGCAGGCCTAACCGCTCAGGGCTGAAGCTGAACTGGTGCAGGAGGCGATCGGCCAGCAGCGAGCGGTACTCGTTGATGAAGAGGTCCTTGCTGCCGTAGATGCTGACCAGCAAGCTGATGATGTCCGAAGAGCGCCGCTTGGAGCTGGACTTCCCTGCACGGAATGGGGAGGAGTGCCAGTAGCACCTCCCAGGGACAGAGGTAGCCCCATCTGTGCCCAGGCCAGGCCCACACTGCCACGCCTGAGTGCCCAGGTCTGCATCCCGGACGGGTGGGGGTGCACAGGCAGCCTGGGAATCTGCTCCTCTATCAGTCTGCACAGGGACGCAGCCTAGGGGGCCCACCCAGCCAGTGGGAACTCCTGGGGACCCAGGCTGGGCTGGGCTTGACTGCTGACCCCTCAGGCCCCAGGGAACACATAGCAACCAACAAGACCAGCGTGCCCACTGGGCTGGACCTGCCTGGTGGGGCCACAGGTGCTGACCTGGGTCGGCGTCCACAGGGTCAGGAACCCAGTCCTCAGGCTCGCCAGAGTCATCCTCACTGTCCTGGCCAGTCTCCAGGCTCGCTGGGTCCGTCTTGGACAGCTCGACAGCCAAGTCCCCTGTGCCGTCTGAGTCCCCTGTCAGCCCAGCCACAATCTGCCGCACTGTGTCCTCCCGCGTCCTGCCAGGCGTGAGCACCACTGAACCTGATGGCACCTCTCATTGCTCCCCCGCCATCCCGACCCCACCTGACCCCTTGCAGCCTGGCCACGTGCTGAATTCAGGCCCATCAGACTTAAAAAGAAATGACAAAATAAAAAACCCTACTTTTTGGGAGCAGCAAAAGCTAAGATGACGAGGTGGCCCTAGGACCAGGACACGCGAGGCTCAGAGTCAGCAGATCTGAATCAAGGCGGCTACAAACACCCCCAGCCCCTCCCCAAGCCTCTCCTGCCCCTGAGGAGTTTCTGGGTGGTTGGACGATGCATGGCACACGAATAAACAGCCTCTAACAGAGAGCCTGGGAGTCTATTCCTAGTCAAGAGAAAGGCTGAGCAGAGGGCCACTCCTCTCCATCAGCCTGGGCACCTAGTCAGCAAAAGCAAAGCTGAGCTGGGTGCCTCTCTATGCTGGGGGGACTGAAGGAGGCAGGGGCCGGGATGCGAGGTGGGGCCCCAGCACCTGAGCAACAGTGACAGGAGCCAGTACCAGCAAAGGAGGGAGCCCTTGTCTGGACCAGGCTGCTTAGCCTACTGGGAGGGACGGAGGGACCCTGGTGTCCCCAGGGAGCTGGTGGCACAGGTGGAGCTGGGAGCCCGGCAGTCTGAGTCAGAGTGGCTCAAGCGCTGGCCTGTGGAGCCCACCTCAGGTAGCGGCGAATGGGCTCACACGCCACTTCCAGGATGACCATGGAGGGGTCCAGCACGCGCAGGGCCTTGATGGCGGAGATGTAGAGGGTGATGATGTCACACGTGTTGACGCCTACAGCCAAGAGAGGAGGCTGGCGGTCACAGCAACACCCAGGAGCTGCGGCTCCAGGAGGCGGCCACTGGCACACCAGTCGGATGGCCCTCAGATCACCACTGTGACCTCACTCCCAGACCACGGGGACCCGCAAGGAGCTGCTCCCCATCTCCCCCACACTCACAAGTGCTTTCTCCAGAACCTTCCAAGATCCAAGCCCTTGCTGGGGATGTTGAGAGGACTGTGCCCTGACCCCAACCCCAAGCCAAACCCCTCAGCTCCCAAAGAGGGGGACTGGAGGGCCCCCCCAGCCCCAAGGACTGCAAAAAATGGCTTTTCCCCCTGCCTCCTCCTGGGGCTGGAAGCCTGGACCTGAGGGCAGCAGCCCAAGGCACCTGGGTGGAGGAGCCGTGTCTCCAGGGCAGCCTTGAGGGATATGAGGAGCTGCTGCCTCTGGTCAGTCCGCTCGAGGCAGTACTTGAGGTCCTCGACGGCTGGCCGGGAGTCTGGAAAGTCTGCAGGGAGAGGGCCAGCTTTGCATACACTTGTGGGTGCGCACACTGTGTGTGCCAAGAGAACATGCAGATGGCAGGGCCCGAGGGAAAATAGCCACACCCACGTGTGCCATGTGCTGCCCTCGTCCTTCGTGTGCCCACGTATTTGACCCCCGCCCCCATGGGCCAGACTGTCAGAGCAATGCTCAGAGGCCAGTCTGAGCAGGGGCATGAGGCAGAGGGCTGGGGGTGGGCATCCACAGCACTGGCTGGCACTCCACTACACCTGCCTCGTGCAGACACTGGGCCAGGGAGCCATGCAGGGGCCCAGCTGTGCCCAGGACGCCCCCAACCCAAGGGCTGAAGGACGGACCTCGGATGACGCTGAAGAGCTCCTCGATGCGCAGGCCGGCGTAGATGCGGTAGAAGAACCTCTGTATGTGGCAGCGCCAGCGGCGCAGTGTGTCACCTGCCACAGGCGATGAAGGCCTGGCAGGGCCGTCCTGCAGGAACACCCTGCCCAGCCAGCCAACCACCCTCTCGATCCACTGTCAGGAGAGCACAGGGATGGGATGTGGGCTGGACCCAGAACAAAGGCTGGGAGGAGCCACACAGCCACCCACCCTGAGGCTAGGCCCACAGAGTCCCCAGGGCCACCTGTCCCAGAGGCCAGGAGCACACAGAAACCTTCAGGCTTCTGGGCCTAAAGGGGTATCCCAGGCCTCCATCCACAGACCCCATGTTCTTTCCATGCACATCAGCGCCCATGTCACCTTTGGCAAGAGCAGCCCCCGCGTGGGTCACAGAGAGCATGCTCACCTTCTCCTGAGCGGGGGACATGCTCTGGGGCCACATGCACACTGGCCCCTACATGCAGACAATGCAGCATGTAGCAAGACTGCTTCTAAGTGTGTGCGCGCAAATCTATAGGAGATACCACCACGTAGGCCACATATTCCCCCATAGATGGCCCAACTGCTGATGAGAACACCAGGACATCTGCCACCTGGGGCGGCATGGCCACCCAGGCCAGGCCCCCAGGCTCACGCCTGCTCCATGCTGCTGTTGTAGGGACACCACCCCTCACAGCTAAACTGCATCCTCAGGAGGTGGAAATGAAGGACCAGTGCGGGAGGACAGGCAGGAAGTGGAAGCAGGCTGGAGAGCCCCCCATGGCTGGGCCCAGCTACTTCACAGCCCTGGGGAACCCAGAGCAGAGCCCTGGACCATTCCCCAGCAGCACGGGTACCCTGAAGTCCCTCACCAGGACACCCTGGACCTTGACTGCCCCCAGCCATGTAATTCTACACAGACCTTGCTGAGCATGTCATGGGCTCTTCCTTGCTGTCACCAGAGTGGGCCAGGAAGGACTGCCCTGCACCCAGCACCAGACAGCTTTGACTACCAGCGAGGTCCTAATTCACTTGGTCTGCACATTCTGGCTGCTTCTAAAGCCAGGGTATCAGGTTTGTCCCCAGCCCCCTGAACACAGCTCAGAGGGGTGTCCTCACCTTGTGGAACTCACGCAGGAAGGACCGCTCATACTCTCCCCTGCAGCGG
This sequence comes from Phataginus tricuspis, assembly GCA_029783875.1. Classification (NCBI taxonomy): domain Eukaryota; kingdom Metazoa; phylum Chordata; class Mammalia; order Pholidota; family Manidae; genus Phataginus; species Phataginus tricuspis. Next base: position 746,537 of record JAQQAC010002172.1, on the reverse strand, counting down.
TCCTCCATCCTCTCCCGGGTCACCTGGTGCAGGGTGGTAGTCACGGCCTCGGCACTGACACGCTCCAGCAGACTCAGCCTGTGTCTGGGGGAGAGCCCTGTCTGTGGAGCATGCAGAGCCCAAGGGGCTCCCCCACACCCAGCACACTTTCCATGGCCCTCCCGGCAGGGGCACAACTGTACTGAGCTCTGAGCAAAGGCTGCCAGGAGGACAGAACACAGGCAACACTCTGCCCACCCCAGTGGCCTCTGCCTGGCTGAAACAGGGGTCTTCCTCCTGAGAGCACATGTTGCTCTCTAGGCCCAAATCACCTTCTCTAGAACTGGCTGTGAAACAGCAACTCAATACATCGTGACCCCAACCACATAAGCACACACTGCTCTCTGTGTCTTCGGTGGAGACCCTGTCTGGTCTACAAGGGCAAGTGAACATGAAAAGAGACAAGAATGTTTCTGTGCGACTTTCACCTGGGATGAGGGCCGAGGAGGCCCTCCGAGGTGCCTAATCCCTGCCAACAACAGGATGCTCCTCAGCCCCGCTGAAAGCGTCTCTCCCTAACAGCGGCACTTTTGCCTCTTGGCTCAATGTGACAGAACTGTCATAAGTGGCCGCAGAGAGTGGAGATCCTATACCTCAGGACTTAGCTTTTACAACAAAATCCTTTCCTCTTCGAAGGGCTGGAAAGGCAATTCCTTGCCCAACAGAACGGCCTGACCTCTGACTCATTCTAGAGAAAAGAATTAGCAAACCAACTGTTTGCAATTACACAGTAGGATAAACACTCCTCCCCCAGAAAGCCTGCAAAAAACAAACAAAATTCTACGTGGCCCAGGAAATTTGTAATCGTGTGGGGACTTTGTGGATCATACGCAAAGTATGAAGCCCTGAACGGACAGACACCTGTGTGCAGAACAAAGCACAGTGATCCTGGAAACCCTCCCTCCATATGTCTATGCTATCAGAAAAGGTGGCAGAGTCCCCTGGCCAGCTTGCCAGCTCTCCGCAGAGGCCAGTTGGCCCCAAGTCAGGAGGGACAGTGGCACAGCCATGCAGGCACAAGTACTCACAGGACCTGGCTGAGCTGGTGGAACTGCTCCAGAGCCTGGCGGCACCAACACTGCTGCTTGTCACTGCCACATCCCGCACACAGTGGGCTCTGAAGAAGCCGGTAGTACCGGCGACGGGCATACCTGCTGTCCAATTCCCCCTCCAGCTCCGGGTCTGTGCCCCCTTCCCCTTTCCTCTTACTCTGCATGTAGACTCTCAAGAAGCGCCCATAGAGGCGCTGGACCATCTCCTGAAAGGCTCTGGGAGTGGAAAAGAACAGGACGCCCCGCAGCGTGGTGTGGACCTTTTCCCGCAGCCCCTGTGCCCCAGTGCCCATAAGCAAGCCCAGGCGAGTCCATTTCTCCAGAAGCTCTAGACTATGCAGGTAGGGATCCAGACGGCTCTCTAGCAAGCCAAAAGCATCAAGGAGCAGCAGAAGGCACTGGGGCTCGTCCGCAGAGTTCTCACGCTGGGAGACGGCGTTCCAGAACTCGAGGGAGATGTTGGCCTGCAGGTCACTCTGCAGCACCTCTAGGAACCACTCCTCCAGGACCGAGTGCAGACCATGGCCCCTCAAAACCTCTACCGCTGCCCGGAGCTCCTCCTCCTTTGGAGGAACTGCACCGCTGGTCCGGGAAGACGCCTACAGTGTAGAAAACCGCGAGGAGACGGGAACATAGTGTAGAGGCGGGGAGGGCGGTAATAGGGGCAGAGGCAGAGGAAGGAACAGAGGGGAAGCTGGGCCTACGCTGGACAGGAGCTGCCAGGGGAGCCAAACGAGGTGGGCCTGTGGAGGAAGGAGGCTGGACAAAGGCGATGGACGGAGCACTTCTAGCCCGAGGGACGACGCCCTAATAAAGCCCGCAGCGTCCCGGGAACCCCACGCGGGCCGCCGTCTCCTTCCCCGCCTCACCAGACCCAGAGCGGCGGGAGGCACCAGCCCGGTGCTCACGGTATTCCAGGCCACCAGCAGCTCCGGTGCAGGCCCTGGGTCGCTGTCAGGCGCCGCCACCGCCGCCGCCGCCATCTGCGCCCAGCCGCTCCAGGAGCTGCCCGGCGCCGCGCTCGACGATGACGCAGGCTGGCCGTGCGCGCGGCGATGACGCACACGAGAGGCGCGAGGCTGTGACGTGATCGGTGGGCGCGGTGTCAGGAAGCAGTGCGCAGGCGCGGGCGGCACTGGGGTAGTGGCGGTTGGAGCGCTTGGGACCCCGGACGGCGACCATGACCCAGCAGGGCGCGGCGCTGCAGAACTACAACAACGAGCTGGTCAAGTGTGAGCGGCCGTGCCACGGGGCCCGTCGGGCGGGCTGGGAGGGCGCGGGACTCGCCGGCTACGGGCCCAGGCAGTAGCGGGCGCGCAGCGCGCGGCCGCGTTGGTTGCACGGTCCGTGTGTGGGTGTCTTGGCGCGGACACCGTTTCGACCTGCCCAGTGCACAGTTACGATGCGGCACGCACCAAGGGCTAGGTGTCTGCGGGGTGAGCGAAAGAACGAATGGCTTGAGCATGCACCGCCTCCCAGGCCCTGCGCCGGGTGGTCTCGTGTGGAGCCCCCTTTAAGCCTGACCGCCCGGGATGTAGGACAGTGGCCTGACTCGGATGGAAGTTGGCCCGGCAGGCACCCGCGCCTTCCCCCACCATTCTTTCTTGCGAAGCAGTGGGCTCCCGAATGGGAGGGGTGATGCACTTCCTGTCCTGGGCCACAGCGCCTGCCCCTCCCTCCGCCCACCCTAGGCATCGAAGAGCTGTGCCAGAAGCGAGAAGAGTTGTGCCGGCAGATCCAGCAGGAGGAGGATGAGAAGCAGCAGCTGCATAATGAGGTGAAGCAGCTGACAGAGAAACTGGCCCGAGTCAATGAGAATCTGGCACGCAAGATCGCCTCTCGCAACGAGTTTGACCGGACCATCGCCGAGACAGAGGCTGCTTACCTCAAGGTGGGGCCCAGGGGTTTTTGGCCTGGGGGTGCCTACGGCAGAGGCAACAGGACCTCACCACAGCCAGGACCACTGGGGAGACAGGAGCTGTCTGTGGGCCCCCGTGTGTTCTGGGTACCATTCTTTGCACTGTGCTTGTTACTGTGTAGCTTGCCGCAGACTCTGAGCAGCAGAGTGGCAAAGGAGCCAGAGCTGGCCTGGCTTCCCAGGATGAGAGGAAGGGGCAGAGGGTCTTTACACAAGACTCAGGTGGAAAGCGGGCCCTGGCATGGCATGTGAGGGGGTCTGGGCTGTGGGGGCTGTCTGACAGAATAAGTGACAACTGCTTTGGGTCTCTGTTCCCAGATCCTGGAGAGCTCACAGACTCTGCTTAGTGTTCTGAAGAGGGAAGCTGGGAACCTGACCAAGGCCACGGCCTCAGAGCAGAAGAGCAGTGGAGGCAAGGACAGCTAATGAGGCCACAGGTGGGGATGCCCTCATCCATCAATGGCCTGGCTCCCAGCAAGTCTGTCTTTAAAGCATCTTTGTTCCTTAAGGCAGCAGCTGCCTTCTCTGTCTCCACTGCCGAGAGGCAGCTGCCAATCCCCACTGGCCCCAGGTGACAAAAAAGTCCTGGGTGTGGCCCTCCAGGTCGGGTTCCTGGCCCTGTACTCACACGGGCTATGGAGAGGGCAGGCCTGGGTCAGCTCTGCTCAGGACCCCTTGGAAGACCCCACACCCCACTGGGCTGCCAGAGAGGCCTTTCTTCTAATCTTAGCACTATCGGAGCCCCCTCACCTGTTCCTGAGCCCGCAGGTGCCCTGGCCAGGCAAGCTGGGGAGGGGCTAAGGGCCTCCTTCACCTCAGAGTTCGCCCTAGTAGTCTGTGCCTGTCAATAAAGGTTGTCTTTGTAAATATGCTTGCTAGGCTGTGTCCTGCATCAAGAGTATGGGATGCTGGACAACCTGAGCCAGAACACAAGCCCCTGCCTGACTTTGGTGTGGCTCCTCCTTGGGGGAGGGGAGAGGAAGCCTAGAGTCACTTTTCTTGTGACCAGCCTCACTGGCCTCAGGGACAGAGCTGAGGGTGCCCCTGAGCATCTCCTGTAACCTTCTCCCCACCTGGACCTCTGGCCCCCTCCCCCAGCTCCAGCACACAGCCCATCCTTTGGTGAGGGGCTCTGCCTGCTGGTCCAGGTCTCTGCCATGCTCTGGTGTCCAGCACAGGACCTGGCCCAGGGACATACCCTTCCTGGGCTTGGGTTCCCAGCAAGGACTGTATCCCAGCTATGCAATTCCAAACTGCTTGGTTTAACTGCTTATTCCCCTCCCTGGTCACTTGTCAAACATGCCCACTTCCAGCCTTCCATGCTGCCTGGGACCCAACTCTCTATTCTGTCTTTTCTGGGTCCATCTCTGTTGGCCTGTCAGCCCCCATAAGGTCCCTGCAGCTGCTGCCCCAGGGGGCTGGGTGAGTTTGGGAAGCATGTGTTGGTTGAGAGGGTCAGGAGAAACTTGAGCCCACCCTGCCCAGGAAAACATGAAAAACACCCTCCTTCCCAAGCCTGGTCAGGCAGCATTGCTCATGAGCTTGACTCTGCAGGAGGAAAAGACATTCAGTGCCTGGCCTGTCAGTGGCCCCAGGCTCCCTGATGCAGCTGAGTATGTCTAAGAGGAGCCAAGCCCAGCCGGCAGCTGCTCCCACATGGTGGCTCTGCATCTGCCGTCCCCTCAGGATCCACTGGGTTGCCCTGCCCGCAGCTAGCACTGGCCCCAGGGTACTGGCCTGCTTGCCGCAGCCTTGCTACAGGCTTGTGGCGCGGAGATTGGAGACAAGATCCCAGAGGCTCTGCCCGCACCCTGCCCTGAGTTCCCCACAGGCCCTTTGCACTTCTGGGACACCACCTTATACCTGATAGCTACAGCACTCCCACCCCCCTCCACCTGGAGTCCAGGCGCCTAGGCACAGTTCCAGATCCTGGCCCGGTGCCCCACCTCCCACTGCAGCTCTGGGATGGAGGGGCTGCCCCGAGAATGGGGGCACTCACAGGGCAAGCACAGGAGGGAGGTCCCTCTCCCACGCAAGTGGTGGCTGGAAGGGGAAGCAGGGCAACTGGGGCCGTGGGGAGTAAGAGCCTGGACCACGAGGACCTCGAGGTGTGGGGGTGCCACCTCCCACACCCAGGCTTGGATGTCCAGGCTGGGCCTCCATCACACCCCATGTGGCCTCCTCCCTCTCCTCCTCAATGGAGTCCTGCCAACCTTAGCCCTTCTCCCCCTTTGTGAGCCAAGGTTCATGCAGGAAAGGCAGAGGCGGCCTCATCCAGTGCTGTTTATTGAGTCTCTCAGAAGCAAGAAAAGACTTGCCATTCACAAATGGGGGCGAGCTGAGCTCCACCACTGGGGCAGTGAGCTTGGGAGGGCAGAGGACAGGTAGCCAAGCCTGACTGTCATTCTGGACACACCGAAGAGCCACTAGGTAGGACGTCTGGCCGCAAGGACCCTGGCCCTCCTGCACAAGCAGGGCCCCCAAACCAGGGCTGGAAAGCCAGATCCAGAAGGAGAGGCCCGGACGCCGGGCTCAGGCTGAGCATCTGCAGAGTTGTGAGGCCCCAGGGAGGGAGGGGGGGATGCCAGGGTATGGGGAGCGCCTGGCAGGGCATAAGTGGGGTGCAGAATGGGGACAGGGCTCCCAGGCACTGCCCAGGGCAGCTTTGGCCGTCCTGGCAGGCTGGGTCAGAAGTAGAGAGCTGGCTCGCTGCGGAAGTCCGAGAGGTCATTCTGACTGGCAGGGGTGAGCTGAGGGAGAGGAGCACAGAGGCCATCAGTGGCTCAACCTGAGTTAAGAGACACCGCCACCCCGTGCCCGGTTGCCTGCCCTCCTGCCCGGCCCGGCCCGGCTCACCATGGCTCCCCTGAGTGCAGGCTCCACCCCTCTCGAGGCCTGCTCCAGTGTCTGCTGCTGCCACTTGCCAAAGGCCATGGAGTGCTTTGGAGTGTAGCTGGACAGGCCTGAGGGCAGAGGGGCACACGCGTGGGTATGTGGCCTGGGCTGCCCACTGGGCCACCCATCCCAGAAGATGGGCACTCACCTGAGCTGCCATCCAGCAGCCGAGGGCTCTCGGGCCCCACACTGTTCACAAACGTTGCTCGAGGCAGGAAGAATGCAAAGGGCTTGTCCACCGCCCCACTGGCCTCCTCAGCTGCCTCCTCCTCCTCCTCCTCTTCCTCCTCAGCCTCTGCTTCCTGCACCAGGGAGCTCTCGGGAGGGTACTCAAATGTGGTCTGCAGGCGCTTGTCATTAAAAGAGATCTTCATCTAGGGACAGCAAGGGATGGCAGGGATATCAGCAAGGACCCTGCTACCCAGCCACCAGGGGCCCTCGAGCCCGACTGAGCTAGGACTAGTGACCTCAAGGGTCGCGGTGGGGGATGGCAGACTGGAGCCAGAACATGCCACCAGGCCTTCAGAGACTCTGAGAGGTGGGGGTGCCACCCCTCACCACAGAAGACCCCTCCACCTAGACCCTGTCAGAGCAGGCCACCAGGACCCCAGGAGGGCTGGGTCTGGGTGCCCATAAAAACCTAGGGCCAGTGTGTCCAAACACCTGCACCCAAGGGTCACATCACCCTAAGGGACCCACCCCTCCCAGAGACCAGATCCCTGCCGGCATCAGGAGTCCAAAGCCTCGGGGTCCCCAGCAGTCTCTGGCAGTGCCCATGGCTGAAGGGCAGCCTTTTCGAAAGAGCAGGGCTCCTCCTCGCACTCAAGCCACAGCAGGAGCAGAGGGTCCAGGTGAGGCTGCATTCAGGAGGCCCACAGACTTGAACGGCTCCACATCCTGAGGTCCCAGCAGCTCCTGCCGGTGGCTGAGGCTTCCCTCCAGGGCCAAGTTCATGTCCTGGCTTGCTCGGTACATGGGCAATGCTGCCTCCCCAGCTCAGCATGGATCACCACTGCTGGGCAGGGGTCCAGCACACCCAAGGCCAGGCCCCCAGGGGCCCACATGAGATGGCACCAAATTCTGTCATCCCATTTCAAAGACTAGGTCAGAGCTAGCTCAAGACTGTACCTGGTGGGGGTTGGTGACCGTTTCCTCCCATCCAGGATGCCCATCTAGCCCTCATCCACCCTGTTTGCTCTGCAGGCTACAGAATTTCACACCCAGCAAATCCTGTCCCCCACAAATGCCTCAGTGCCCGGCCTGGGTCACTGGTGCTGAGAGGCAGTGGGGACAGGCACAGGCAGAAGGCTGCAGGCCCCAAGGGCTGAGATCCCCACCCCTCAACCTGGGACTCAGCTCCCCACAAGAACCACATGCCCACCAGGCCTGCCGGGCCGGGCCCAACAGTTAGCAATGAATATGAGGGTCACTTGCCTGCAGCAGATGGGAGCAGCCCTGATGGAACTCGAAATATTAAACTCCTGGGCACAGGACACCAGCAGCCAGCTCAAGTTCCTCCTCCTCCCCTGGAAGGAGCCGGAAGCAGGAGCCGAGCCCCAGGCGAAGAACCATGGGGCCCAGAGACAGAAGGCCAAGGAGGGCCTCATGGGGGACTGGCTTGGAACCTGGGCAGTAGAAGGACCCTGGTGTTGTCCTGAGAGGACACATGCAGGTCCTGCCAGGAGTGCGAGGCAGTGTCCTGCTGAGCCAGGTCCAGAAACCAGGGCGCACACATGCCCTGGCACCCTGTCATGCTCCTCCCAGACAACATTCACACCACCCCATCTGCTCCCCCAGTTCCTGGTCTTCCCTGTCTCAGCACGGAACACACACACCAGCTGGGTGATGCGTCAGCCAGCCCCAGACCCTTTGCCCGCACCACCTGCACAGGCAAGTGTTCAGGGATGTGAGCAGACGGTGAACCATCTGAGTCAGGGAACCTGGGGGTGAGATATCTGCCTGTCACTTGAAGGCACACTGTCCCTCGACCTGCTCTGCCCCAGCAGACCCTCCAATTGCCCCAAGTATACGGCACTGTCCCCACTCCGAGCCCTCCGGGCCCATCCCCCAGCTGAGGACACAGAAAGGGCTGGCTGCCAGGGCCCAGCCAGCCGGATTAGTGTGCCCTCAGTCCACATGACCAGCCCCTAGCGGAGACTGTGGGGGCTGGGTGCATGTGGGCAGAGCCTGGCACAGCCTGGCCAGGCGGGGGTGGGGCAGGGCTCACAGGCCCCTGTCTGCACCCAGCTGGGGCCCAGAGCCAGGTCACATCCCACCCCCCTTCAGTCTCTACACTCGCCGACTGAGCCGGCCTGGTGGGGCTCCCAGGCCCCCCTCCTTGCGGGTGCAGGCCTGTGGGTCATGGGATGCCCGTGACTCATGCTGCTGTGGGGGGCCAGCCTCCAGAACCCAGGCAGATGGGATGGGTGTGGCTAGGGGCTGGCACTTGCACATACCTGGTCACCTGGTTCTCAGGGACTCTGTCTGCTGCTGACGCACAGTCAGCAGGTGGGTCCTGGTTCAGCCCATCTCCCAGCTCTCAGAGGCCCTTTGTCCCCCTTGCCCTGCCCTGCCCTGCCAGTGCACGCCTGGCATGGGTTACCAAAGGGCACCCACCCTGGACTCAGTTGGGAGCCAGGCTCAAGTAGGCCCCGCCCACCCTCCCTGCCCAGCCAACACCTGCTGTCCCCACCCCCATGCAGCCCCCCGCCCCCAAGTTCCCACACTGCTTCCTGATGCCTGGGTCAAGCCCAGCCCCTCCCAAGGCAGCCCCTCTACCATCACAGCAGCTGGGGGGAGTAGGGTCCGGGCCTGCTCCAGTGATCTCTGGGCTCTAGAAAGACCACTTGTTGGGGCGACCTGTGGGGATAGCTGTGGGGTGGGGAAGGTGGAAAAGGAGGGAAGACCAAAGAGACAGAGTACGGTAGGGCACAAGGCCCCACGCAGACAGGGAGGTGGTGTCACCAGAAAGAGCAGGCAGGGAGCCCCCAAGGGCAGCCACAACCTGGAGATAGGGGTGTTGGGGTGGCGGTTACACCGCAGGTGAGGGCGGTTGATTCAGGGTGTCAAGCGTCAAAGCCTGGAGACGCTGATGCTTGGGCTGAGCAGAGGACCGGCAGGTAAGCAGGTGGAGATGGCAAAGGGGGATAAGGGCTGCCAGACAGGCAGGGGCCAGCCAGGTGGCACTTCACAAGGGAGAGAAGCCTGCAGCGTCAGCCTGTAGCTGGGGAGCCATGGACGGCCCCACCCCCCAGAACAGCCCGGGGGAGCAGGGGGCATGGCCCCAGCCCGGCAGCAGCCAGCCTCACTTGGCCAACGAGGGAGAGAGCGGGAACTCTAAGGCAGGGCGAGATGAAACCACGCACTGCCCTACAAGCCCAGGGGACGGGACCCCAGACTCCGGCCACCCAGACAGCCCCCTGCAGAGCAGCACCTCCCAGGCCCCCAGGAAGAGGCCCCCGCCCAAGGCAGGCAGGCCTCTCTGCAGGCTAGGAGCTCCCCACCTCTGGCCCACACCGCAGGCTCCTGCTCTTCCTGGACTTGGCAACCGGTGCACGACCAGGCAGGAAGTACTGCCGGCCGGCCACGCTGCTCTGGCGGGGCGCTAGCTGGCCACTTGGCCACTCGAGGCATCACCCATCTGGATCCCCAAGTCCTCAGACAGGCATGGAGACGAGGGCCAGGCTGGTCTGCACCCCTCTGCACTCCGGCCAGCGCCACTTCCTCTCTCACTTCTTCCTGCCCCACCGGCTCTCAGACTCCCACCCAGCAGGGTGACCCCCCCCAACAGCTCTGTCCCTGGCTGGGGACGGGATGACCTAGCTCTCGGCTGCAGCCCCCCACCCGGTCCCAGGAAGGAGGCTCATGGGGAAGGGCAGCCAGGCTGGGTGGGGGCTCTGGAAATAAACTAGCACGCAGCTCCTGCCCCAGAAGCACCATGACCTCCACCACCCATTTCCTCATCTGCGGGGCAGGGAGCTGTTATCACCTCCACCTCTGGGGCCAGCACAGGAAGGGACCACTCCCATCGTGGCTGGGGCTGAGGGTCAAGAGGCCAGCGAGGGAGGGGCAGATAAGGGGAACAAGGGTGGGGGTGGGGCTGGCAACCTGGCTCCTGGATGGACTTTGCGGGCGGGGGCGAGGTGGGAGAGTTGTGCCCCACAGCACCAGAGTGAGGGTGAGGAAAGGACAGTCACAGAGGACCGGAGGGGTCCCCTGGAAGCCCCACGGAAGATGGAGCTGGCGGGAGCCCCAATGCCCTCACCCAAGAGAAGAGAACGACACCAGGAGTACGTGCGGCGTCAAGGCCCCCCTCAGCTGGCAGGGGGTGGGAGCAGAGGGGTAGGCACCGCTGATGTGACAGAACCATCAGGGTGGGGGCCAGGGACTTCAGCTGGCGAAAGGCCACCCCTACTGCCCCAAGGAAACCAAGGCTGGGGCAGTCCGCCAGGCACCCTCGCAGCTCAGAGGAAGGCACACCTGCCCGTGCCTGCTGATGGGGTCATGTGGGGTGGCCTTGGAATTTGCCCCTGGGCCAAACACAAGTGCTGGAATGACCAGGAAGAACCTGAGGTTTCTTGTGCCCACAGGATTCCAGGCCACCAGGCAGGGCGGCGAGGAGGGCGGCTCCAGCAGGTCTCCTGGCCCTGCCCCTGGGTCTCTTACCTGCGCAAGGCCCTTCCTTCCTAAGGAGGGGGCATCTTCACAGCTCCACAGCCTCACGGCAGGCCTGGCCCATGCTAGGACCTCAACAAACACACCAGGCCAGGTGCTGCTGAGCTCCAGGCCAGCGTAACTTTTGGGGAGCTCAGTGCCCCCACCCTATCCCAGTGCCATCCAACCACTTCTTGGTCACAGGTCCCCTGCCCCTTCCCACTCTGTCCTGGCATCTGCTATTTGCACAGGTCAGGACGCCAGAGGACCGTGCCAGGCCACTCCACCAAAGCCAGGGCCAGAGGGGAGCCAACAGGCCTGGGATGCCTCTCCCAGCTGGATGGATGATGGGACAGGCCTGCCCAGCCAATTCCAGACAGAGTGACAAGAACCAAAACTCAGGCACAGTGCTGGCAAAACTGACCCTCCCCACGAGCATTTCGAGGTACCGGGTAGTAAAGCTGCCCCACTGCCCCTGGGTCATTAGGGTTCTATAGGGCCCAGGCCACAGATCCCCCCCGCAACTCAGCCTCCCTGCAGCTTGCATTGCCACCCTGCCCCGGTGCTCCACGGGTCCACAGAGGGTCAGATGCCCTGGGAACAGAGTACATGCTACATCCACAGCTCTGCGACCTAGCACCTCTGTCCCTTCCAGCAGGTGACCCTGCCCCCACCACTGACCTTCTTTCTCGAGGAGCCAGCCTTGGTGAGGCAGGACTTCTGCAGGGCCAGGTAGCCACCAATCACCTCAATCTCATGCACGGTGGGATAACGCTTCTTCAGCGCAGTCCCCAGGGACGCGGTTGGCTCTAACAGGATGCCCACCTCCTCTTCCTCAGCCTCCTGTGGCCCAGGCTCCCCACTGGCCTGCAGGGCCCCTGGCTTCCTCTTGGGCACCACCATGAAGGTATTACCACCTCGGTGCTGGAGCTCTGATGGGTGCCCAGGCCCGGCAGGGTGTGGGTGGTATCGGGGAGGCACACTGGCCCCCGAGCAGGGCAGTTTGGCTTCTTGGGGGACCTCATCTTCTGAATCCAACTCATCAATGACGGTGATAGGCAGTCCCTGCCTCCCAAGCTCTCCACTATTCTTAGGCAAGCCAGGAACAATGAAGTCCTGGTCTTGCTCAGCTTCAGCAGCAGCTCTCAGGGGTGGGGGTGGCGAAGATGGTCTCTGCCACCTAACAGCCCGGTCCACAAGGGCAGTGGCTGGCCTGCCCCCCTCCTCAATCCCCGAGGGGCTCCTCCCACCAGCAGTTGAACCATCTCCTCCAGGAACCAGCTGGGCTTTGCACTCTGGGTGTTGGGACACCCAGCCAACCTCTCCCTCTGGCGGCCCCACAAACTGCCTCCCTTTGGGAGCAGAGGTCCCGGAGTCCTTGCGCTTGGGGATGAACACGAAAGAGTTTCGGGAATTCACACGGAGGCTGGCCAGGGCCCGGGCCTGGAGGTCCCCAGCAGGGATCGTGTCTATGTCTGGCTTGGAGGCCGGCCGTATCTCGAAGGAGTCGTTGGCGCTGGTGGCCGCGGAGACCCACTGGCGCTGGCTGGCAGTGGCACTGACAAGGCTGGACGTGGACAAAGCCAGGGGCGCGGCTGGAGTGGCACTGGGGGTCCCAGGGCTGGAGGGAGGGTGGACGGGGGGTTTCCCCAACTCCACCTTTGGCTTCCGCTCCCCCAGCCCAGGCGCAGACCCCGCGAGGTCGTTGGCAGCGCCAGCCTGGGGCTCGGGAACCGAGGGCCCGTTGGGGAGCGGAGAGGCGCCCACTTCGCGGTGCAGGCCCCGGGGGTGGACGGTGAAGGAGTTGCTGCCGGTCTTCTGCAGGAAGTCGCTGCGCCGAGCCCCGGAGACCGCGCCGGGGCGCTCGGGCTCCAGGCGGCCGGCTCGATCGCTCACGCGCGGGGCGACGGGCGGCGGCGGCGGGGGGCGGCCGCGCTCCGGACTCCCGCGGCGGCGCGGCTCAGCCGGCGCATCGAACTTCTGGAGCAGGCGGCTGACGCGGCCGGGCGGCGGCGGCGCCTCGTACACCAGCACCTCGGCGGCGCGGATACGAGCGACCGGTCCACAGTCGGGACCGGCGGGTGGGAAGCCGGGCGCCGACTCGATGATGAGAATGTTGTCAGCGCGGATGGTGCGCACGCCCGGCACGCGGCGGTACATCTCCAGCAGCTGCTGCACTGGCCGCGCCCCCGCCGGCCCCGCGCCCCCGCCGCGCCGCGCCCCGCGTCGTCGCTCCGACTCGAGCCGCATGAACGGGTTATCGCGCAGCGGGCCCAGGCTCTCGGCCAGCACGAGCCGCTCGTCCGCCGGCCCCGCGGGCTCCGCCGCGCCGGCCCCAGTACCGGCCTCGGCCCCCGGCGCTGCTCCCCCGCCCAGGGCTGCCAGCTTGGCCCGCTTCCGCTCCAGGATCTCCCGTTTCCAGGCGGGGAGCAGCGTGCGGGGCCCAGGGCCCGGCCGCCCCAGACCGGCCATGCTGCCGAGCGGCCGCCGGAGACAGCGCGCGCGGGGAACTGCGGCCACCGCCCGCCGCGGGCCTCTGCGCCGCCACGCCCCCTAGCCGCCACCCATTGGGGGAGTCCGGCTCCGGCCCGCCCCGCGCCCAGCGGCCCCACCTATGGCGGCGGAGGCCGGCCGGCCGTGCCGATTGGAGAACGCTCCCCTGGCCCGCCTTCCCGGGATCCCCGTTGGGCAGCGCCAGTCGCCGGAGCCGGCCCCCTGGGTAGGCGGAGGACACGCCCTGACTCTTCGCGCCGCTCATTGGCAGCCCCCACTTCCGGCTCTGCGCCGGCGCCCGCGGCGCGCCCGCTGTGGGTGGGCGTGGACCCGCAGGCAGCCGGAGCTGGACCCCAGGGCTCCGTGTCGCGGTGACCTTGGCCGGGCGTCGTCCTGCCTCATCGCGCCAGCGCCCCGAGTGCGGTGGAGGCTGGGCCTACCCAGAAGGCTGCCCCTGCTTCAGTGGGCGGTGCGCAGGCCTGCTGCCTCCTAGTCCAGGTCCCTCACGGTTCAGGGGCTCCTCACCTGCGGTCCGCGGTCCCCTGCGGGACTTGGTGTTCATGCCAGTGCTAGAGCCCACCCAGTGCTGAGGAATCACTTACTCAAGAACCCCTGGCTTTTGCCGGCCCCAGAAGCGACGGTTGCTCATACAAGCAGAGAAGCCCTGTGCCACATTTTGCCATGAAGGGCGCACCGGAGCAGGAATAGGCGTGCGGAGGCTGTGGCCAGTACAGAGGAAGGGGATTTCTTCCCTGCTAACAAGCAGGCCCACAGCTCTCCCACGCAGAAAGCCACTTGCTGCTTCTCCATCTGTTTAACTTCCCCCATGCCAAAGCTGATAGGGGTGCCACTGACCCTGAGGGCACAGCACCCTGCTCCTGTGCAGTGGGAAGATTAATTCCTGCTGAGGGCTGTCCAGCACCCACCATATTCAGGGTCGCTGGAGCTAATGGGAGAAGGGGAAATTGGGGGCACTGACTAATGTCTTTCCCTCACCTATGCTGCAAACAACAGTTGCTCAGCAATGACACTACCGCCTCCCACACTAACCTTCCAGGGACAGGGCTCCAGCGTCACCCAGGCTCTGCAAAGACAAGGCAGGTAGACCAATGGAACAGACTAGAGAGCCCAGATATAAACCCAAGCATATATGGTCAATTAATATACGATAAAGGAGCCATGGATAGACAATGGGGAAATGACAGCCTCTTCAACAACTGGTGTTGGCAAAACTGGACAGCTACATGCAAGAGAATGAAACTGGATTATTGTCTAACCCCATACACAAAAGTAAACTCAAAATGGATCAAAGGCCTGAATGTAAGTCATGAAACCATAAAAACCTTAGAAGAAAACATAGGCAAAAATCTCTTGAATATAAACACGAGCTACTTTTTCCTGAACGCATCTCCTCAGGCAAGGGAAACAAAAGCAAAAATGAACAAATGGGACTACATCAAGCTAAAATGCTTCTGTAGAGCAAAGGACACCAACAGCAGAAAAAGGCATCCTACAGTATGGGAGAATATACTTGTAAGTGACATATCCGACAAGGGGTTAACATCCAAAATATATAAAAAACTCACACGCCTCAACACCCAAAAAGCAAATAACACTATTAAGAAATGGGCGGAGGATATGAACAGACACTTCTCCAAAGAAGAAACTCAGGTGGCCAACAGGCACCTGAAAAGATGCTCCACATTGCTAAATATCAGGGAAATGCAAATAAAATCCACAATGAGATATCACCTCACACCAGTTAGGATGGCCAATATAGAAAAGACTAGGAACAACAAATGCTGACAAAGATGCGGAGAAAGGGGAACCCTCCTACACTGCTGGTGGGAATGTAAGCTAGTTCAACCATTGTGGAAAGCAGTATGGAGGTTCCTCAAAAAACTAAAAATAGCAATACCATTTAACCCAGGAATCCCACTCCTAGGAATTTACCCAAAGAAAACAACTTCTAAGATTCAAAAACACATATGCACCCCTATGTTTATTGCAGCACTATTTACAATAGCCAAGATATGGAAGCAACCTAAGTGTCCACCAGTAGATGAGTGGATAAAGAAGATGTGGTACATATACACAATGGAATACTATTCAGCCATAAGAAAGAAACAAATTCTACCATTTGCAACAACATGGATGGAGCTAGAGGGTATTATGCTCAGTGAAATACATCAGGCAGAGAAAGACAAATACCAAATGATTTCCCTCATTTGTGGAGTATAACAATGAAGCAAAACTGAAGGAACAAAATAGCAGCAGACTCACAGACTCCAAGAAGGGACTAATGGTTACCAAAGGGGAGGGATGGAGGAGGGTGGGTGGGGAGGGAGGGAGAAGGGGATTGTGGGGTATCATGATTGGTGCACATGGTGTGTGTGGGTCACAGGGAAGACAGTGTAGCTCAGAGAAGACAAATAGGGACTCTGTGGCATCTTAGTACACTGATGGACAGTGACTGCAATGGGGTGTGTGGGGGGAGTTGATAATAAGGGTGAATGTAATAACCAGATTGTTTTTCTTGTGAAACCTTCATAAGAGTGTATATCAATGATACCTTAATAAAAAAAGAAAGACACGGCAGGTGTCAGCTTGGGGTACCTTTCTCAGCTTCTGGGCTCCATGGCAGTCTGTGGCTACCACTTAACACTGCCTTGCTCTGCCCACTCAAGCTGGAGAATCTCAGCCTTCCAGAAGTCAACTATCTACACACTCAGGACTCCTCCTTAAATCACATTTCTAGTGGAAGCTAAGCCTTGTTATGCTCATCACTTCCACACCAACAGGATTACCAATTCTGAACTATGGGAATAAAACAGGGGAACAACAAAACATGCAACAGTAAAAGAAAACTCATTCCCAAAGTTCAGTTTGTATCTGGCTTGGACACAGCTATGCCAATCCTGGGAAGGAGGTGTTTTGTAGCTGTGGGACAAACCAGACCAGTTTCCAGCTCCATCTCAATGGTTCAGGCCGCACAGCATCCATCCTGGGCAAAAGGTCACAAAGGTACTTTGCTAGAACAAGGGTTCACAAACCTGTTCTGTAAAGGACCAGACAGTAAATACTTTAGCCCAGCAGTTCTCCCCAGGTACAGTTTTGTCCCCCAGGAGACTTCACAACATGTAGAGACCTTATGATAGTCACACTGCTGACATCTAGTGAGTAGAAGCCAGGAATGCTGCCAGGTGCCCTACAGTGCACAGGATGGCCCCCCCACCACAAGAATGATAGACACCAAAGGCCTCTGTACACTACAGACCACACTCACTTTTGGTCACACCACACCTTCTTCTTTGTTTTTACAACTCTTTGAAAAAGTAAAAATCATTCTTAGTTGATGGGTGGCACAAAAACCTGCTTCAGTGCATAGTCTGCTGACCCTACTCTACACAGTACCAGCAAGGCCCACAACCCCACAACACCCCCACCCCAGCAGGACACTGAGGCTCTGATGTCATGCACACTACATGGTAGGTCCTCCACATGGGCCTACCCCAAGCTGTCTTCACTGCAGCTTCCCAGGCAGGCAACAGGCATTCTCTGGGGGAGCACCCATCTGCCCTGAAGCTCTAGCCTCATTCCAGCCCCTAGAAACTCAGCCCACAATCATCTACGTGGCACAGCAGGGGGCACCTCAGCATTCATCTTACTTCACCCTTGAAGGTCAGGCAACAACTGTGTTCGTCAGCAAAACATTATTTTATTTTTATCTCAGCAAATGTTCTCACTTGGCACCTGACTGGCACCAAACCAAAGACCTCAGGCCCACAAACACAGGCCAAGACCATTTGCAAACTTCCCATTTGTATGTTGGTCTCAATGCCTATGAGCATCAGAGCACCTCTTTCTCTTTCTGGTCCTTAGGGAGGCCTAAATCCGTCTCAGGTGCCCTAACAGTGCCAGCCACAAGATGGTGGAAAAGTCATGACACTGCCATCGGCTAGGATAGGAAACCAAGCAGAGCTTCGTAAGCAAAGCTCTTTTCTCAGGCAACAGATCTCCAGACAGGGTCCCAAACATGGTTATTCAACATACTCCTGGTCTGCCTGGGCTGGAATGAAGAAAGAGCCATCCTTCCCAGTGGCACAGGGAAGGAGACACAAGCTGGTTTACTTTTTAGAGCTCAAGCAACTAAGAAAGTCTTGTCTGGATGAACAGGGCAGTGAGATCTTAGGTCAGCGCTGCTTGTCAGAGGAAATCCTCAAGTCCAGTTTTGCAGCCTTTGCACAGAGGGTACTTTCCCAGGATCCACGAAAATACTCAGAGCCCATCCGGACATTTTACTTGTATGCAGTTTCCAACTGTCAGAGGAGTTCAGAACTGCCTGGCCTGGGCCCTTCTCAAGATCTCAACTCAGGATTACCTATTCAAAGCATGAAATAACAAGAAATAACACATTTTAAGGATCTATCTTGCTCTTTTTAGACTTGCTGAGGGAACATTTTAGACATGACTGGTTTAGAGAAAACTGCGCACTCAGCAAGGCACAAGCCGGCACTGCTTTCAGACCCAGACTTCTCTGATACAGTGGAAGCAGGACCTCAGCTTTGGATCTTGCATTCGAGCTATTCAGAGCTCCCTCTAAGAGACTAGTTGACCCGACAGGCGCGGATCATGAGCAGCTGGAGGAGGATGAAGACTGGAGATGTGATCAGGCCAAACCAGAGCTCCCGAGTCTGCTCCACCAACTTCTGGCACAACAACATCTCGAAAACGAACTTGAGGCTAAGAACCGTGAAGACCCAGAAGAGGCGGAGCACAGCCAGCCGCTTCTCTCCATCCTGGAAGAGGCGCACGGACACGATGGTGGTGAAGTAGGTGCTGAGCCCGTCAGCAGCGAAGAAGGGCACGAACACGTTCCACCAGGAGAGGCCGGGAGCCAGGCCGTCCACACGCAATGCCAGCAGCACGGAGAACACCAACAGGGCCAGCAGATGCACGAAGATTTCGAAGGTTGCGAAGCCCAGCCACTGCACCAGCTCCCGGAGCGAGAAGAGCATCGCGCCGGTTTAGCGCGGGCCGGGTCCCGGTCGAGCGTGCCACCCGCGGGGCCGTGCCGTTTCTCCCCGCAGGCCTCGCCGACGCCTGCCGCCGTCGCCGCCGCGGCGAGCGAGAGGCAGAGAGCGGCCCCGCCTGCCCCGGCTCTCGACCTCGGCGCGCCACCGACCCCACGGTCCCGGCCCTGGACCCAGCACCGGCCGCCAGCGGACGCCCGGCCCACTCGGACGCCATGCCCGTCCGGGCGCCGCCCAAACCGTCACTTCCGGCAGAGGCCGGAAGTCGGAAGTCGAGCCCGTCCGGCCGCCGGGGCTTACGGGAGCTGGGGCTGTCCTGCACCTGCGTGCGGTGGTACCCAGGGCGCTCCGCGATGCCGAGCCCGCGGCTTTTGGTGCTCTTCGGCAGCCAGACCGGCACGGCCCAGGATGTGTCGGAGAGGCTGGGCCGCGAGGCCCGGCGCCGGCGTCTTGGGTGCCGGGTGCAGGCCCTGGATTCCTACCCTGTGGTGAGGGTTCCCCAGAGCCCCGGCGGGGAGCCGAGCAGGCCTGGGGCGCCGGCCGCCAGAGCCCGGTACCCCAGGGCGCTGCGTTTTGTCTGAGAGTGGACCCTTCCATTACGGCGGTTGTAGGGGACGGGAAAGCTTGGGAACAGCAGCTCAGCTGAGCAAATGGAGGAGGGGGCAAGGTAGGAGGATGGAGCCTGTGAAAGAGGGGGCAGGCCGGCCGCCTGCTAGTGTTCACTGAGTCTCTGCGTCCTGTCACCGAGTGAAGGAGAGGGGCTTAGGCTGCGGAGAGGATGCCTGGTCATTACAACCAGAGGTCTTACACGTGTGTCTTTTTGTTGAGGTGAATCTGATTAATGAGCCCCTGGTGATATTTGTTTGTGCAACTACAGGCCAAGGAGACCCCCCTGACAACATGAAGGTAAGGATGGCCTGAAGGAGCTTTCTTTGCTCAGGAGCTCAGATCCCCGCCCTGCACCCTCACCCCATTTTCATTGTCTGGAGAGTCCAAGAAGTGCAATAAGTCGTTGTCCACCTGTATCTGCTGCACATTAGCTGTGGCTTTTGGAGTTTATCTTTGGATGGATCTGAGGGCCCTGGTTGTCCTCCTTAATAAACTTTTCACAGGCCACCAAATAGCCATGTTTTCCATTTTAACCTTGCATATTTTCCAGGGCTGTATATAAATCTGGTGTGGGTCTTGTGTGTATTTTAAAACCGTTTGACCTTCAGAGAACATTCTTCAATTCTTTCACCATCTTTTGAGCACACATTCTACTTCCAAACGTAATCTAGTACTGAGAAGCCAGTTGCGAGCCCAGTAGCCACATGTCTACCCTCACAGAGCTCTCTCCATGTGGTATAAGCAACAAGTTCAACGGGAAGTTACAGTGCCAGATGTTACAGAAGCATTAATAAAAAGAGTTCTCTGCCTGAACCTGGGGGCTCAGGGAGAGCTCTCAGGAGAAAAAGAGCATGGATTAAGTCCTCAGGGATAAGTGGGGGTTGGCAAGGCACTGAGAGAGAGGGAGCAGCCTGTGCAGAGAAGAGAAAGAGCTCAACCTCTGCAAAGAACAGAAAGCAGTTCAGGATGGCAGAGCCAAGGAGTTCTTCAGAGTGGGAAGAGAGGCAGGAACCCAGGCCCAGTCCCAGAGAGCCGAGCAGCCACAGTAAGGCAGGTAGACTTGAAGTGAGGGACCCTGGGGTCACAGAGGACATGGCAACACTCATATTCTGGCAAAACCAGCACTTGTCTGCAGGGGGACAAGCTGCAGGAGAATAGGAACAACTCTGGGAGAGGCACAGTACGGGCAAGAGACTGGCGGCCTGAGCCAGGGTAGTGGCAGAGAGTGGAGAAAGGAGAAAATGTTCCAGAGATGTTAAGAAGTAAAATCAGCAGGACACGGGATCAGGCGGATCTCAAATACAGGAAGGCAGGTGAAATCGAGACAGGAGAGATGGAGAGGTGGAGTGCAAGGTGCTGGAAGGTTGATGTGCTGTAGGTCAGGAGCTCAGAGAAGGGTCTGGGTAGATGTTGGAGTGGCCAAAATAGGAAGGTGTGAGAAAGGAAGCTTCTCCCTCTTCCCAGGACAGGCCACCCTGAACACTAAGGGCCTGGTAGGTGGAAAGAAACCTGCGAGGGGGCAGGATCATGGCTCCAGGAGCAAGAAGAGGGAGGGCACCGTCTCCAGGGTGAAGGTCAGGGAGGTGACTGCAGAGCCACAAGATGTGAAGTAAGATCAGGCCTGAGAGGCATCAGTGGGGTTTGTTTTAGGGACTTTGGTGACCTCGGGGAGAGCAGTTTCAGGAGCCCACAGGGAGAAAGGGATCACAGAGTCATAAGAATCAGCAAGTGAGTAAGTGGAGAGAATGTTTCAGAGCATCTGTACATTATAAGCAATTCAGAAAAGATTCTGGCTGTGCATGGGGTGAGGGGTTAAAAAGAAGATATTTAAGATGGGAGAGACTCGGGCCTATTGCCATGCTGGTGGGGTAAAAGGCTAAGGCCTAAAGGGCAGGATGATGTGGGGGACCCAGGAAGCAGCACCCCAGCACAGGTTGTGGGGGGGTATCTCCTTGAATAGAAAGGGGGACGGGAGAGAAAACGAGTCCAAGGGCGTCAAAGGCAGGAGATGAATGGTGGATGCTGAAGACACGGGGTGTGGGAGGGGAAGGGGAACAAAGAGTTCTATCAGTGCAGCTGGGCTGGGAAGTCAGGACAGGTGTGCAGACTCAAAGTCAGAAGTCAACAGCATGAAGGGATGAAGATGAATAAAGAAGAGTGCAGAGAGAGATACCTACCATGGAGATGGGGGTCCTTCAGCACAGCAGGGACTGGAGGCCTCTTTGAGAGGCTGCAGACTGGGGTCACGGAGGCTGGGCAGAGCTCAGTGACCAACTGGATACCAAACAGGAAGATGCTGGCCTCTCCGCAGTCCTTTGAGAACACCCATCAGACACACTCCAAGGCAGTGGCAGGAGGAGCCCTCGCTGGAAGCCAAGTGACCCTAGTCGAAGGCCTGGCAGGTGGCCCCCTGCCGCCTCTCCTGGCTGTGAAACCCATCAAGTGGCAGGCCTGAACTCACAGCTTTCTGTCGGCTGCTTAAGCACAAATAGACCACAAAGAACAGCCCCGACCTTGGGAAGACCCCAGTGGAGGAGACCAAGGGAAACGAGCAGGAGTCAGAGGAGCAGAGGCAGAGCAACCCCTCAAGAACTCAGCACCAACAGGGCAAGAGCACAAAACCAGGGCAAAGCTGGAGACTATAGCAACGCTCTCTAAAATGGCCTCAGAAAAAATTTTAAAGACCAGAAGATAGAGTTGAGAGATTCCCCCAAAAAGTGTAACAAAACATGAGACAGGAAACAAAGACCAGAATTTTAAGAGCATTCCAGTAGCCTCAGAAAGGGGGCAAAAAAAAAAAAAAAAGAGTGGGAGGAGATTAACAAAATGTCTCAGAACCAGAGGATGGGTCTTCAGCCTGAGAGAGCCCGCCGCACACCCGGGAGGGCCTGCTGGGAATGAAGGGGCTCCGTGGAGGCACGTTGCCGTGGGCTTCAGCCGTTGAGAACAGACAGTGCCCAGGTGGCCGGCAGGGTACAGAGCAAGCTTAGAGGGACACAAGACCAGCTTTTAGCAGTCTCAGGTCCTTAGGGAAGATTTCAGCCTGAAGTGTGCCTGCCAGTCTGACAGTGTGAGAGCGACATCGGGGCATTCAAAGACAAAGTCATGAGAATGGTATCATCATCAAGCCTTTCTCAGGAAATGCACTGGAGAAGTTTCTCTACAGGCTTCAGGAAACAAGTCTTTAAGCACAGGTGTGCAGGGGAGGTCTCAGGGCAGAGTGGGTGTGGTCCCCAGCAGTGGCCGGTACAGCAAAGCCCTTGAGAAGGCCAGGGCTGGTCCAGGGCCAGTGGGCAAAGCTGGCCAGGGTCCTGGAGGTATGAGTCACAAGGGAGGTGGGGCACCAGGAGAAGCCAGGTAGGCCTGGAAGGGCATGTCATAGGCCGGTGGGTGGCCAGTGACATGGAGGTGAGGGGGCTGAGGTGTCAGTCCTCAGCCAGCACACAGGGTCAGGCAGGAGCCGTGGAGCTGGGGAACAGGTGCACCTCAGGGCCCAGGGTAGGAGAGAATTCCACTGGTGGAGTGAAACTAGGGCCACAGAGGGGCCAGACCTGACCACTCAGCCCAAAGGCCCAAGCCCATGGCACAGGACTGTGAACTGAGGGGCCTTCAGGACATGGGACTCGGTACGAGGCAGGAAAAGCCATCCCCAGGACATCCAAGTAGGAGCGGGCGCTGCCTCCAGCCCGGAGAGCTGGGCGCGGGCCAGCAGTGGCCACCTCCTGTGAGGGGCCTCCCCGGTGGGGGTCCCCACTGGGCTGCCCCTGCTGTGAGGAGCCACAGAGCCCTCTGCCTGGGGAAGGAGTGGTGCTTAACATAATGGTGGCTCTGGGGCTACTTTCTTGGATGATTTTCTGCCTTTTCCACAATTCATGCCATGGTGATAGAGGAAAAAGTCTTGTCATTTTAATAACAAAGCTCTTAAGGAGAAGGAGAGTGAGGTCCTGAGAGAGTCTGGGACACAGGCCCCCTCCCAACCCCACCCTGGGGCCCTGGTGGGGCCCCCATCTTGGTTTCTTCTGGTTACAGGATTTCTGGAGGTTCATATTCCGGAAACACCTGCCTTCGACCTCCCTCTGTCAGGTGGACTTTGCTGTCCTGGGCCTCGGGGACTCCTCTTACGCCAAGTAAGTAGGGGTGGGCAGAGAGCTGTCCTGCAGGGACTGTCCTTTTGGGCCAGTGCAAGGTGTCCTGGTGGAGGAACAGGTGACCTAGCTCCCAAGGCTCCTGCCAGACTTGGGGCTGCGGCCCTGGTCATGTGTCCTAGTCCCACAGACACTCCCCAGTGGATGCCTTGGCCACAGCCCTGGGGCTCGATGGGTGGGCAGGGCAGTGAGGGCTGTGTGTGGGGTGCACCAGGCTCAGGGGTAAGCCCCAGGGGTCCTCCACAGTGGGAGGAGATGTCTGAAGCTGGACATCCGGAGTCAGCCATCTGCGGCTGCCCTGAGACAAGACATATGTGCCGATGTGTGACTTAGGGCAGCAGAGGCCCACCAGCTCTTTCCCTGCTTTTATCAAAACATGTATTGTGAGACATTTGGACTTCCAGAGAACAGTGCAGCGGGCACAGGCAGCAGGTGCAGAAGAGCCGCCCCGAGCCCGCCGCTTCCCAGGGCACGGCAGGGTGCCTCGTGGTACTGCCTTACAACATTTTCACCATGTCTGTGTCCCAAGCAGAGTAGTATGGCTTTGCCTCATTTCCCAAGGAAGCACTGAAGGGTCTGTGTTCAAGGGCATGCACAGCATTAAGTCACTGAATACTGAAACCCCTCGCTGTGCAACACAGGCTCAGGGAGGGTTTGCAGGGTCCAGACACCCCCAGAGCTGGACACTACAGAAGGAGTCCCTCGATCGCTGAGGTGGAAAGTTCAGAAAGTGGGTGGCAGTGTTCCATTCATATGCTAGGGGGGTTGTTCTGTGCATAATATAGGCCTTTGCTCACATCTGCACAAGGTGGGTGGGAGCCCCGACTGCCAACAGCGTTGCAGGGAGGAGCTGGCCATGAGAACAAAATGCCGTGGGAGACACGGGACCCTCCGGCACCAGGGTCCCAGGACCAACTGTTGCACAGCAGGTCCCCATGCTTCACAGGCTTGTTCGGGCTGGCAAGCTGTGCCCTCTGCCCTGACCAGCTGGCCACTGCCCCTCATCATCGCCAGTCCAGGGCTGGGGCCAGTCCAAGCCTCGCTCTCTATCCCTGTAGGTTCAATTTCGTGGCCAAGAAGCTGCACCGACGGCTGCTGCAGCTCGGGGGCAGCGCCCTCCTGCCTGTGTGCCTGGGCGACGACCAGCATGAGCTCGGGTAAGTGGGGGGGAGGCCTCCTGCAGGGCCCCGTGTAGCAGGCTCCCCTCAGACCAGGGTGCACCTGCTCTCTCTCCAGGCCTGATGCCGCCATCGACCCCTGGCTGTGCAACCTGTGGGAGAAGGTGCTGGGGCTGTACCCCGTGCCCCTCGACCTTGGCACGATTCCCCCCGGAGTCCCGTGAGTGTGGGCCTCCACTCAGCACCCACAGGTGCAGGGGACCCCTCCTGGCCATGGGAACTCCCTTGGGCCATCCTGCAGGCCCAGGCCTGGCCTTCACGCCCTCTCCACAGTTTGCCCTCCAGGTTTGCCCTGCAGTTCCTTCCGGAGGCCCCCAGGAAGTGCCCCGAGGAGCAGCAGTCAGCTGGGACAGACCCTCAGGGCCCCCCTTCAGAGCTGCAGCCCTTCTTGGCGCCCGTGGTGACCAACCAGAGGATCACTGGCCCCTCTCACTTCCAGGACGTTCGACTCATCGAGTTTGACATCACAGGCTCTGGGATGAGGTGAGGGGCCCAGAACACCCAGGAGGACCTGGCCGTTTGGGGTGGGGAGTGGATCTTGGTTCAGCAGGTCTTCTCCCAAAGCTGGGGAGCAGGCACTCAGTGGGGGTGGGGTCACAGAGACAACGGCCAGAGGTGGGTGTGTAGGCCAGGCTGCCAGGGAGACACTTCTGTCCAAGGAGCCCCAGCTCTCCCTGACACTCACTCCCTTCCATTGCATCTTCCCTGGGGCCCCAGCCTCCCCCTGGCTCTGGCAGGCCCCCTCCCAAGCCACCCCTATCCTTCCCACACTGCCATGCTGCCCTTTCCACCCAGCTTTGTAGCTGGTGACGTGGTGCTGATCCAGCCTGAGAACTCGGCCGGTCACGTCCAGCAATTCTGCCAGGTACTGGGCCTGGTCCCAGGTCGGTGCTTCACACTGCTGCCGCAGGAGCTAGGTGAGCCCGGGCACGGGGCCTCAGCGGCCACCGTTGCTCTCCCTGGCCTGCTCTGCCCCTGCCAGGGTCCCCCAGCCCACATCCCAGCCACAACGGGCTGCTGCTCCCTGTTGCAGGTGTGACCTGCCCTGAGCGGCTACCCCAGCCCTGCTCCATACAGCACCTCGTGTCCCGGTATTTGGACATCGCCAGGGTGCCCCGCCGCTCCTTCTTTGAGCTCCTGGCCTGTCTCTCCCCGCATGAGCTGGAGCGGGAGAAGCTGCTGGAGTTCAGTTCTGCTGAAGGCCAGGAGGCACTGCATGACTACTGCAACCGGCCCCGCAGGACGGTCCTGGAGGTGTGTATGGGCGGGCGGCAGCCTGGGGCTCTGGGTCCCTGCCACACCCGCCAGTGCCGGCCTTAGTCCTCCCGAGGCTGTCTCTACCCAGGTGCTGTGTGACTTCCCGCACACAGCTAGAGCCATCCCTGCAGATTACCTGTTGGACCTCATCCCCCCGATCCGGCCACGGGCCTTCTCCATTGCATCCTCTCTGCTGGTGAGGGCCCAGTGGACAGAGCCAGCTGGGGCCAGGGCTCCTGGGGAGGGCAGTGGGGTCTGGCAGGTGGGTAGGGGCTGCCCCATGACCCTCCCTGTCTATCTCACAACCCAGGACTGCCCCTGGGCTAAGTGCGTGGGACAGGAAGCCAGGGTGGCAAAGGGGTAGCCCAGGAGGGTAGGGCATCTACTGTCCTGTCCCTCAGGCTCATCCCTCAAGACTGCAGATCCTCGTGGCCGTGGTGCAGTACCAGACACGCCTCAGGGAGCCACGCAGGGGCCTCTGCTCCTCCTGGCTGGCATCTCTGGACCCTGGGCAAGGTGAGGTTGGGAGGGTCTGGGCCTAGGGCCCCACTCTGCAGTATGCACCATGGCCAGTTCTAGGCCAGGGCTGGGTCCTCCCAGCCTCCTCCTCCCGCCGCCTCCCTCCTGTAATAGGACCTGTCCAGGTGCCCCTGTGGGTACGGCCTGGGGGCCTGACCTTCCCAGAGACACAGGACACACCCGTGATCATGGTGGGACCTGGCACTGGCGTGGCCCCCTTCAGAGCTGCCGTCCAGGAGCGAGTGGCCCAGGGTCAGACCAGTGAGCACATGGGGTCCAGGGCAGGGTGGTGGCCAAGGCTGGTTGGGCTGAGCCTCATGGGCTGAGTCCCAGCTGGAGGCCACCCTGTGTTTGCCCAGGAAATGTTCTGTTCTTTGGCTGCCGCCAGCGGGACCAGGACTTCTACTGGGAGGCTGAGTGGAAACAGCTGGAGGAGAGGGGCTGCCTGACCCTCCTCACGGCTTTCTCCCGGGAGCAGGTGGGCTGGGCCGAGAGGAGGGGAGGTGGCCGGGGTGGGGCATGGCCTCCTCTTGGGAGCAGGTGGGCTGAGTGGAGAGGAGGGAGGTCACAGGGTGGGGAACAGCCTCATGCCTGCCACCCCTGCCCTGCAGGAGCAGAAGGTGTATGTGCAGCATCGGCTCCGGGAGCTTGGGCCGCTGGTGTGGGAGCTGCTGGACCGCCAGGGTGCCCACTTCTACCTGGCAGGGTGAGCCTGGGCAGGGGTTGGGGCAGGAACCACCCTCTGGGGCCCAGCCCCACTGAGCCCCCTGTGGCCTGTCCCTCTAGCAATGCCCAGCGCATGCCAGCGGATGTGTCAGACGCCCTGGTGTCCATCTTCCAGGAGGAGGGCGGGCTTTCCAGCTCCGATGCAGCTGCCTTCCTTGCCAGGCTCCAGCAGGCTCTGCGTTTCCAGACTGAGACATGGGCCTGAGGAGCCGTCCTGCCAGCCCGGTCACTCTGACCACTGCCCTGTGGGGGGCCGATGTCACCTTCCTCCCCTCCCTGTCTGACCCCAGGCAGGAGGATGGCTAGCTGCCCTGCACAGCTGCATTCCAGTCGCCCCAGCTCATGCTCAGTGCTGACGATGCCCGTCCACCACCCCACCCCACCCACAACCAGGCTTCTGCTTCTGCTGGCCTTTCCCCGCTGGCCCTGACTTGGGTCTTAGTCAGGGTGGTGACCTGGGCTGCCCTACCCTGTGCAGGCACGGTGACTCAGGAAGGCACTGGCAGCCTGATGGGCTTCAGGGGCCCCCAGACAGTTTCCAAACAGTTTAAGCACTCCTGGTAGGCGGGGCCTGGTAGCTCTCCAAGGTGGTGCAGAGCCCCTGGGAGGGCCAAATGCCTCCTTCTCTGCCCTGGGGGATGTCAGGTGCACAGTCACCCTCTGCCACATCTCTGTGCCATGCTCCCAGTGCCCGCTGGCATCTTAGGGCACCACTGGGCCCAGGCCAGGGCTAAAATGCAGCGAGGACCCTGCAGAGCAGGAGACCCAGCCTCGCACACCTTTCTCGCGTGTCCTGGAAGCCTCAGCAATAAATTACGGGGTCCAGGTGGCTGCTCTACCTCCTCGTCCTCGTGCCTCTGGTGGGAAGTGGGCCTGTCGCTGGTCTGAGTAGTGGTGGCGCCCGAGTGGGCACGTGTGCCCTACCAGCCTTGCTGCAACACTGGTGTCTGACTCGAACGTGGTGGGTGCCAGCTGTTTGTCCGCCTCGTACAGCCAAAGCATGGGGGCAGCTTGGAGAGGGACCTGGAAAGGGAGGGTGTGGGGAGGGGTGGACAGGCTGGTATGGACCATCCCCGTTCCCAGCCCCTGGACCTGCCGCCCAGACGGGACCGGAGGGAAGAGGCGTGGCCCGGAAGGGGACGAGAGGGAGGGGCAGGTGGCGCCCCGCCCCTAGGAGGGGCCTTCAGCGCTCCGGGGAGTTGGAGTTGAAGTCGGAAAGGCTGCCCTTCCCACACCACTGCCGCCTGAGTCTGCAGTCTGTCTACGGGTCAGACGTTGACGGGGTCAGCTGTGGCTTGGGCAGTTCGGGGTAGGGGGGACTAGCAGGCGTGGGCCCAGGCGCTACCTGGAATTGGCACGGGTGTTGGGGCCCAAGCAAAGTTTACTTTTCGTGAGGACGGAGCTGGGAGGAGGCTACAGCTGCTGCCAGGTCAGTGCCAGACCCGGTCCCGGGCCTAGAGGGCCGCAGAACCTTCACAGCCACCCCCAACCCCGTCGCAGCCCTGGGGTCCCAGCCCACCCATTCTGACTCCTGCCCTGGGGCCCCTACTCATGGCCCCAGTAACCTAAGCTCTGGCTGTGCCAGCCCACCTTTGGCCTCCCTGGGCCCTGCGCACCTAGGCCCCCTGTTCCAAGAGCCAGTAGATGAAGGGTTAGACAGCAGGGCCCTTGGAGAGCCCCATGGTGCTGGGACTCTGGACAGCGAGCCCCTGCTGTGGGCCACAGCCACAGCCTGCCCCTGGGCCAGGCCAGCAGCGGCAGGCAAGCAGGAGGAGGAGGGGGAGGAGGAGGAGTGCCCCATCTGCACTGAGCCCTACGGGTCGGGCCAGCACTGCCTGGCCCTGCTGAACTGCGGCCACAGCCTGTGTGTGGGCTGCCTGCACCGGCTTCTGGGCGCCACCCCCAGCACCGACCTGGGCCGGGTGCGCTGCCCCCTGTGCCGCCAGAAAACGCCTGTGCTCGAGTGGGAGATCTGCCAGCTGCAGGAGGAGCTGCTGCAGGCCGATGGGCCCCAGCCTCCCCCACCCCCTGCACCCCCTACACCACCCCGCCGGGGCCCCGGGCCCTGGGCCTCCCTGGAACACCGCTACCAGCTGCGCTTCCTGGCGGGGCCCGTGGGTGGCCAGGGCTGCCTGCCCTTCCTGCCCTGCCCACCCTGCCTGGGAGCCTGGCTCTGGGCCCTGAGGGAGCGGGGGCCCTGTGCCCGCCGCCTGGCCCTGCTGGGCCTCCTGACCCTCGAGCTGCTGGGCCTGCTGCTCATCTTCACGCCGCTCATGCTACTCGGGCTGCTCTTCATGCTGCTGGACCGCTCTGGCCGCTGAACAGGGCCTGTCGCAACTGGACCACCAGGCCTGGGAGCACCCAGCCACCAGGAGACCAGGAGGCCCAGACTGGCCACGTCCAAAGCCTCGGTGCCACGGGGCCTTGGGAGCACCTCACCCTGAGGCCTGATGAGCAGGCTGAAAAACCCAAGGTTGTCCAGGGCATTAGCCTTCAATCAAGACCCAAACTGGGGCCAGGGCTACCTGACCTGCCTGTGTTCCCGATAAGGGCCAGTGTGTGTTCCCTGAAGGGCAGGGCAGCCAAGGGGAAGGGCCCCTGCTGAGCAAGCCCAGTCCACAAAGGGCCTCCTCACCTCTGGGAAGGACCCCAGGGTCCTCAGCAGGGGGACGCCAACACATGCACCTGAGCTGCAAGGGACAAGGACCCTGGGAGGAGAATGCTGAGCTGAATCCCCTGATGGCCCTGCAGCCCACGGTGCCCAGCCAGGGCCTTATCTGAAGGACGGACACAGTCGCAGGCTTGTTGGTGACATGCTGAGTGCTGTGCCTGGCACAGAAATGACTCTCAATAAACAGCAGCTGCTGAAACTTGTTACGGTGTTGTCACCTCTACCCCTTTTTCCCCAACCCAGGAGGTCCCGATCCTTGTACTTGACCGCGATCTCAGCCAACCTGTGTCCCAGCCCCAGCTCCAACTGGCCCAAAGTCTGTCCCCACACAACCTCAGTGGGTCGGGTGGGTGCCGGGAGCCAGATGCACTGAACTGCCCCACACACACTGGCCCTGTGTCCAGTAGCCAGTGCCGAAGATACGTCCTCCCATGGCCCGGCTCGGCCCACTAGTCCTGCCCAGTGTGCGCGCGCGTGCGCGCACACACACACACACACACACACACACACACACACACCCTGTTGAACACACACACACACACACAACCTGTTGAGCAGAGCAAGCTGACCCCAAGCAGCGGTGGGCCTCCCTCTGGTGGCTTCAGGCTGGGCCCTGTCATGGCTTCAGCCCTGGGCACAAGCCACAGGAGCAGGCTTCAGTCCAGGGAACGAGTTGCAAACTTTGGCAAAGAGTTTTAATGGCAAAGTTGGCTGCAGTGACAATGCCACACAGTGGGGGCCAGAAGCTGTGGTGGGTGAGGGGTCAGCGGGCAACAGGTAGGGCCAGATCCCTGAAGAAGCGGCGAGCAAGGACCAGCAGGTGGTGGCAGGCAGGTGGGCACTACATGATGGAGCAGGCAGACAGTGGGTTCCTCACGTGGCAGGTGCACGCAGCCCCACAGTACTGCCGGAAGGTCTGGTAGCAGCTTCCCTCGGGCTCACCCCCCCACTGGCCGCCGGATGGGGCAGTCAGGGCCTCAGGTGGCAGGCGGCTCAGGATGGACGTGTTGACAGCCAGCGCAGCCAGGCCGTAGTCAGTGAAGAGCACAGTCTCACGGCGGCAGGTGGGGCAGGAGATGAACTTGTACTTGGGGCAGGACTCATAGAGGATCTGCAGGCACTGCTCGCACACAGAGTGCAGGCAGGACAGCACGCGCGGCCGCCGCTGGGTGACGTTGTACGTGTGCCCGCACGTGGGGCACTCTAGGGGCTCACCCACAGCCGGGGCTGCGGCCGTGGGGGCCCCCGAGGCAGCAGGGCCAGGCCGCATCACGTACTGATTGACGATGACCTCATCCGCTGGTGCCACTCGGGGGAAGCCCAGCTCCGCGCTGCCCTTGCGGGGCCGCCGCGGCAGGGGTGGTGTGCGGGGTGCCCCTTCCAAGGCAGGCATGTCCCCCCCACATGCCTGGTTGACGATGATCTCTGTGTCTGAGGGCCATGCGCGCTTGGGTGCCAGAGCAGGGGCAGGCCGAGGTGCAGGTGGGAAGCAGGCGGCAGCCGTCTGCAGCTCGGGGAACTTCTCAGGGTGGACAATCTTCATGGCCTCCATCTTCAGGATGACATGGGGGCCCTTCAGGCAGGACATGAGGAGGCCCGGCCAGCCACTGCCCACCTCGGGCCCAGGGTCAGCCGGCATCCGGCTGTCTCCAGTCAGACTGGGTGTTCGGTTGGGTAGGGGCGTTGGGTGAGGCCGGGGGGGAGGAGAAGGGAAAGCATCCTGGTCCTGCCAGGCCTGGTGCGGACCCCGGCCGCCCCGTGGACTCCTGGGGGCGGCCGGTGAGGCCTGGGGGGGCAGGGCCCCCCCCAGTGGCCACAGTGGCTTCTCTGATCCAGTCCTGGGAGGAGGAGGAGGAAGGGGCGGGGGAGGGGGGCGGAGGCGGGGGCTGGGGGCTGGGGGAGGCTGCGCTGGGCCGGAGGTCTGGCCTCGGGGCTCACCCAGGGTCTCTGGCTGCTGAGGCTGGCAAGGGGGCTGGGGGGGCGCTCCCCCTGCAGCCGAGGTCAGCAGTCCCCGGGCCGGGACATCCGGGCAGGCAGGGGCTAGGTGGGCCCCATGGCTCCAGGACAGGGCGCCGAGGGAAGGCAGCTAGGCTGAACCCTGGCTGCAGAAGGACGCGGGCCGCGGGCTCGGCGGCGGCGTCAGCGAAGGAGAGGCCTGGACCAGGCCCAAGCTGCAGGTGAGAGACAGCGTGAGGGTAGCGCCCGGGCCCACCCTCGCCCCCACCCTGCCCCCACCCTGCCCTGCACAAAAGACCCGCAGCCCGACCTCTGACCCTGACCCTCGCGTACTCAGAACCCAGCCCCCTCCCCAGCCCCGCCCCCAAGGCCCGACCCCAGCCCGGATGGGAAGGGTGGCCGCCCCGCCCGCCCGCGCTCACCTGCCCCAGCCTGGCGTCCCCGGGCCGCGCGCGTCGCCGCCGCAGAGGTTGTCTCAAAGGCAGGCCCGGATGCAGTGCCCGCGCCTCTGCCCGGCGGCTGCGGCGGCGACCTCCGGTGATGGCGCGGCGCGGCGGCTCCCGAGGGCGCGGGGCGCTGGGCGCGGGGCTTGGCGCGGCGCGGCGCGACGGCAGGTGCGTGCGGAGCGTGGCGCGCTCTGCGGCGGAGGCGCGGGGACCGCAGTGCGCGCAGCGCCCTCCCGCGCCCGCAGCGCCACCCCCAGTCTGGGGACCCGCGCGGGGTCTGCGGGGCGGGGCCAGTCTCCCGGCCGCCCCTCGATCCGCCGCGGGCCTGGTGCCCACTCCCGGGGTCGCCCTCTCTGCTCAGGCTGCGTGCCGGTCAGGACCCCCACGTCGCTGCTCCTCCAGTCCCCTCCATTCCTGTCCTTACCTGGCTGACCCTGGGTTTTAGTCAAGCCCCCCGCCCCATTCTGGAAGGAAAATCCTGCTTTTTGCAGCCTGAGGCTTCACAATGCCACAGGGAGGGAGGGGAAGGGAGACGCGGAAAAGCTGGTTCGCAGGGTCCCACCCGGAGAGTCAGGATCTCTGCTGGTCCTTCGGCTTTGCCCAGTGGGAATGCCTCCCGACGATTCCCACTCACAGGTGCACCCAGGCATGCCAAGCACCCGGAGGCTCAAACAGGGCAGTGTGACCCTAAGAAGATGAGCAGATAGGCAAGCAGGTATCAGTGGAGTGGACAGAGGGAGGAGGTAGTTGGTTCCAAGGACAGAACTACTGGAAAGAGGGGTGGGTTGAGAGGTATGCGGAAAGGCAAGCAGCTGGACGCACCATACTGGAGTGGCCCACAGAGGATACCATAGGCACCTACCCAGGGTGGGGCGGCCCTTTCTGGCAGCACATCAGGTCAGCACGTGTCCCGTCCTCCTACAGTTGTGAGTTAACCTGACCCCACTCAGGCCTGGAGGCTCAATTCCTTTGTGCTTCCTCCTTAGTCCAGGCTTCCCTGCTTTCCGGGGATACACCCTCTGCCTGTGGGGAGCCCTCAGCTGAGAGGGAGGACGGCGGACATACTGGCAACAACAGGGCAGGGGACCAGGGCCGCAGGGGCCTCCAGAGAGCCACCCATTGACCTGCCACGGCCACCGCATGGCATGTTCGCACTCCTGTGACCAGCACTGGACCCTACGCCTGAGCCGGGACAGGTTCAAGCCCCTTCTGGCCACAGCCCTCTCCTTTGTGCAGGCCAGACTTCATTCAGCTACAGGCCTAGCCCCAGATCCTCCAGGGCCGTGGAGACCAGAAGTCGGTGCTCCTGGTGAGGGAGCCCACATGGGGATGCAGGCCGATGCAGTCCCTGGCCCATGGGCCTGACTTTGCTGCTCTGTGGGACCTCGGGCCCGCGTTTGGGCCCGTTTCCTCGGCCATTCGGCGAACGGGGTGTGAGAGGTTTGCAAGTGCAGGGGCCGGTGGAAGGGGCAGCGAGGGCCTGTGGGGCCCTGGAGTGAAGGTGGGACCACTGAGGCAGCCCCGGCGGGAGGAGGTTTGGCTGGGGGTGCAGTCTTAGCCACCAGCTCCGCTCCTCTTTCCACCGACCCGTTGGGGGTGCAGCCAGGCAGTCACCAGCCACCAGGCCCCACCCCTTGCCCCAAGGCCCCGCCCATAGGGATGAGGTCCTTCCTCGTGCAAGTCCCCGCTCGGAGCCCGCGCTTCCTGAGCGCGGGGTCAGAGTTGGGGCGGCCCCAGCCGGGCTCTGGACCGTCCGAGGCCAACAGACCCCGAACCTTGTCTTTAGGGAAACCTCCGAGCGCGGAGGCTTCTGGGGAATTAAGTTCCCACAGACCGCCCCTAGGCCTGTTCCGCGCAAGCGCCAGCCTCAGCCTCGCAGCAAGGGGCGGAGTCAGAGGGGCGGGTGGGCGGGGATACTGACGCCTGCGCAGTGGGCCTGTGTTGTCCGCCTCCCGCTTTCCCCCACGTTAGGTGCTGCGTTGGTAGGACTCCTGTCCGGACCGGTCTGACTGGCCCCACACAGGCCACCCCGGCCTTTGCGCCACGTCTGATTTGATCACGTCCTTCCTGGGAGGAACCCCGGGCGCCAAGGACTGGGGTTGGGTCTGGGTGGCCCAAGGGGTAGCTCACCGGCGCCAGGCCTGGACCCAATGGTCACATCCACCGTTACCCCAGCACAGCGACCCTGAGTGGCAAGCGCTACGTGCCGCCTTACAGATGAAGGGGGAGAGGGGCTGGGGCCAAGGATGGGACGCTAAGGGGGCTTGTGGCCCGCAAGCCCACCAACCAGAGGCAAAGTGCAGTTTCAGAAATTAGCTAGAAACGTCACTTTTGTATGAAGCCCATGTTATCAGTTGTAACTTTTATCTGCAAAGGTGTGTAAATCAGTCATTTTTTTTTTATCAGTTAAAAAAACGGAAACCCTCATAGTGGTCTGTGCCCTCAAACACCTTGGTCTCTGCCTGCCAGGCTGGAGCTGTGGGTCGCAGTGGGGACCTCTGCCCTCTGCCTCTCAAGAGGGCTTTGGGGCAGTGATGGCTGGGGCCCCAACCACCTTGCCTGGGACCTGAGGGCCTGACCCCAGGCTCACCTCCTGTCCTCCTTCCTGGCCGACTGCAAGTCCTGGAGGGCACAGGATGTGCCCCAGATGCGGAGAGGCCGAGTCACCCAGGCCAGCAGGGCCCCCTGGGAACCCAGGCCATGGCCGCCACCCACCTGTAAAGGAAGGGTGGGCAGCCACTATCTTGAGAAGCTGAGGCCTCCTGGAATCTTATGAACCCCATCTTTGAGCCCCGCCCCATGGCTCCACCCGTCCCCAGGAGGGAAAAGCCCTGCCAGTCGCCCAGCTCACAGGCACTGGGACCTGGCCCACAGGACGAGAGGACAGCCCGCTGCCATCACTACTTCAGGTGGGTCCTAGGCCAAGGGGCTGCCCTGCCCTGGGGCTCCCCATCTCCCAGCTCCACCACAGGGCACTGCCTGGCAGGAGGGCCGCTGGGGGACACTGGCCCTCTCAGCTCACCCCCAAGCACATGCTCACGGACTTGGCGCACTCTGGCACCTCCACAGCCTGGCTCTTCCTGGGGTGGGTGCTTCCCTGGGCTGCAGCTTCTCCCCTCCACCAAGCCACTGTTATCTCCTCTGCCCACTGCTGCCAGGCCAGGCCATGGATCCCCAGGAGATGGTCACCAAGAACCCGTACGCCCATATCAGCATCCCCCGGGCTCACCTGCGGCCTGACCTGGGGCCGGGGGAGGCTCCCCGCTCAGAGCCACCACCTCTGCCCGTGGGGTCCTGCGCCCCAGAGCCCGTCTGCCTCCTGCGGCCCACTGATGAGCTCCCAGGGCCCAAGGGCACAGAGGGGGCCTGGCAGCGCCCGGCAGGGCTGAGCTGTGCCAACCAGCCGCCTGTGGGGCGCGGTGATGACATCGCCCACCATTGCTGCTGCTGTCCATGCTGTCCCTGCTGCCACTGTCCCCGCTGCTGCCGCTGTCACAACCGCTGCTGTGTCCTGTCCTAGCCCAGCCCCAGGCCCCGCTCTGGCGGCCACCCAAGTGTCTGGACACTAGGGGTGGCCGCTGGGCCATGTATGGGTGTCGCCGCTTCCCACCTGGCGGGGCACCTACCCACCAAGGCCAACAACTCAGCTGAGGCCCCGAGCGAGAGCCCTGGGCCGGGGCCGTGACAGCTGCCCCAAGGACTCCCTTGACCACCTCCCTCAAGGTCCAGGACCCAGGCAATAAAGCAGAGCAGACTCTGTGCAGGTGACTCCTGTCCTTTGCTGCTGTGCCTTCAGGAGGGGCCCGGGCTGGACAGCACCCCCGGCCCGGCATATGTGGGGCAGGGACAGACACCACTGCCTTCTGACAGTAGCCTGCACTGCAGGTCTCGGGTCTGTCCGGTGGTGGGACAGGAGGAGCGGGAGTGGGTCCCAGCTGGCCCGGCCAGGTCTGGGTTCAAGCTGCCCTGTGTTTCCGAGGGCCGAGGGCAAGCCTGGGAGACCCGTCAGCCTGTGAGTCAGACAGCTGCAGGGTGCTGAGCATGGACCCGGGGCCAAGCCCTGAGAAGGCCCTCTGGGAGGAGGGGCAGGTGGGCAGGACGGTGTTGGGAGGGCCTGGAGCTGGCAGGTTTCTGAGAGTGGAGCCAGGACTGAGCCCTGCCCACCCATGACTCACCACCCTACCCCAGCTGGGGCATTTTTCTGGTTTCCCATTAAGCATCCCATTCCTGAGCATCTGCTGTGTGGTGCCCAGGCCTTGCTGCCCACCCGCTGTCCTGCCTCTGGGGCCTGGGTGCCCAGGAGAGGTGGCAGCAAAGAGACTGGGCCAGGAGAGCACTGAGACACTGCTGTCTGTCTGGGCAGCACAGCACACCAGGTTGGGGCGTGCAGGGAACTGAACACTGGGAGGGCAGGATGCCAGAGTGAGGAGTGAGCAGTGAGACAGCGCTGGGCGCCCTGACATTTCTGGGGCCGGGCAGAGACAGCCGGACGAGGAAGTTGAGCTGGCTTCACAGGACGGACGGGTCCTCGTGCTGGCCCAGCCCTGACCCTCAGTGGCAGCCACACAGCAGGAGGGATCTCTGAGCGTGAGCATACATGTCATTGGCCTGAGCCAGGCTCCTGGCCCCTGCCCCGTGGCCAGCCCCGTCCCAAGCCAGCCACAGAAACCCATCTGACCAGTCAGGAAGGCTGTGGACAGCCAAGGCAGTAGGAGTAGGAGGGGCCCCTCGGCCTCTGGCTTCCTTCCAGAAGGGTGGTGAAGGTCCTGGGGGTCCTGACCCTCCTCAACACACCCCATCATTCTATGCCTGTGTCCCAGTCACTGGGTTGACCCTGGGGCTAGGAGCAGATGCCAGGGACAGATATCTGGGGCTGGCCAGAGAGCCCTGTGCCTCAGCAGGTGGTCGCTGTGTGTGCCTGAGGCCTCCTTGGGGCATTTCGGGACTGGTTGTGGCCCGAGGATAGAAACCCACCAGACTCAAACCAGGCAGGGACAAGGCACTTGGACACACATACGGTAACTGAGCTGCAGAGGAGGACCCCTCAGGACTCCAAGGCCGGGCAGGTCCCGGCGGGCTTCCTGGAGGAGGTGATACTTGAACTGACATCTGAAGAATGGGCATCAGCCAGGTCAAGGTCAGAAAGTTTTCCCAGTGGAGGGGTGATAGGAGAGAGGTGTTGGGTGGAGGCAGGCCTGGGTACGGACCGGGGGGCGGGGCAGAGTGGGGGACGCCTTGTCTTCCTCCACGTCGGTGTGCTGCTGGGTCCAGTTGCAAGCCCTCTGTGGCTGAAAGGGGAGTCCACGCCTGCAAGCCACCACCTGCCTCCCTGCTGACTCGTCTGTGCTTGGCCAGTAACGCGAGCCCCAGGGAGGGAGCTGCAGGGTCCCCTGGGTCCACCCCCACCCCGGCCACCTTCTAGTCAGGCATAGCCAACCAGTAGAGCTGATGCAGGTAAGAGAGAACTGGGGTTCAGGCAAGTGTGGGTGTGCAGGGTCCTGGGGCTGAGCGGGAGGATGGGGTGCTGCCCAGCGGGCGACCACAGGAACCCAGGCTGGGCCCAGACACTGGTGTCTATAGGCCGCTGGCCACCACCCACTCTCCCAGCTCTTCAGAGGGCTGGGCTCCTGTCCTTGAGGGAAGCTCCCAGTTCTGGGGTCCCAGCAGTACAGCATAGCTACAGAGGTGGGCAGGGTGGGCTTGAGCTCCTGGCATGCCACCCCCAGTATGCTGCAGCCAGAGGTACCCCAGACCGCCAAGCTGGGGACAGCTGCTGGGGCCCGGCGGGGTGACTGCATCATCTGCTACTCGACCTATGACCTTACCGGACACCTGCCACGCTGCTCTACTGCGGCCACACCTTCTGCCAGGCGTGTGTGCGCCAGCGGGCCACACCGGCCCACGAGCAGTGCTGGATCCCCTGCCTCAGTGCCGCCAGAGCACACCCTCGCCCCGTGGGGGTGGCCAGGCCGGACCTTGACCTGGCCACCTTCCTGGCCATCAAGGCCAAGCGGGAGCCATCTCGCACAGAGCCCAGCCCCCTGGCCCCCTCAAAGGCAGCACAGCCGTCACTCAGCAGCTGGCTGGGCTCTGCCCCACCTTGGGACCACAGCCCCACTTCCCCCAGCCCAGATGCTGCTACAGGGGCTGCGGCCCCCTCTGCTGGGGCCCCCCAGGCAGCCCCGAGGTCTGAGTTCTGGCCGCTGCCACTCCTGCCAGGGGGCTGCTGCCTGTAGCAGGCGCGCTTCAGAACCTTTGCTAGCAGGACAGCCTGCCTGGGACAGGCTGGGCACAGCCAACTGGGGGCTTCCCCTTGTGCCTACCCACTGGCCACAGCCTGAGGCCGGGGGCTTTGCTCACAGTACAGTGAGGCTGTGGGATGCCGGCGCCCTCCCTCCTTGCCTGGCCAGGATTTCCAGGCCCTGAGTGAGCCTGGCAGGGTTTAGGGGGGTAGGGGGTATGCTGCTGCTCCAGTCGCCTGCAGACCCAGACCCGGCCTGGACTCAGCTCAGAGGTGGTTCTTAAAGGGGTCTGGTGGCCAGTGCCCCAGTCTCTGGCTGCAGGCTGGAGGGACAGGACCGGGCCAAGGCTGTTCCTGGTCGTGCTAGCGCACATGCCCCTCCCCTGTAAAACACCCCGTAGGTGTGAGCCAGCAGAAGGAGTCCCTCCTGGCCGGCAAAGTAGCCCGTTTGGTCCATTCAACAAAGGTCGCTGAGCCCCCAGTGTGTGCACTGCTCCAGGAGGGTCCCCTGCAGGCACAGAGTTACCTGCAACTGGTGTCCAAGGAGAGGGCTCTGGGTGGGGCAGCTCTAGGCCTAGAGAAGGTGAGGACCTGCCTGAGGTCACACAGGTCAGTAGGGCCACTCCCATATTGGACCCTTTGCTGGCCCTCAGCTTCTCTCTGCCTCCAAGTGGCCATCACACAGACAATTCAGAGGGGCCAGAGCAGGTGCTATGGATGCAGACACCCCCAAAGTCAGCCCGCAACATCCCCATCCCCGCTTGGGCAGGACCCCCACCCTGGCCGCATTGGGAAGGACGAGAGAATCTGCCGAGAGGACACTCAGAAACCTCCTCCTTCCCTGGGACAAAGTCCCCCACGCACACTGCAATCGGTGGTAGGAGGGCCCCTGGGGAGACCAGGCCCGAGGGGGAGCAAAGGGGCTGGCGCTGGCAGGGCCAGGTCTTCCTCCTGGCATCCCAGGAGCAGGAAGGAAACCCACCCCGAAAAGGGGCATCCCACAAATGGTGGGACAGTCAGGACCCAGCTGGGGAGAAAAGTGGGCAGGCCAAGTCTCCTGGCCCTGGTGGGGTTGGGCAGTGGGCTGGGCAGCAGACTGGCCCCACCTTCCTCCCCTGGCAGTGGAGACCCGGTGCCCTCCACAGCCGCTGGGAGCTCTGCCCAGGCCGCCCCAGCCTGAACCCGGATCTGAACTGGATGACCTCAGGGACTGGTGCCCTACCCGCCCACCTGGTGCAAAGGGCTTCCCTCCCACCATCTGACCAGGATAGGGAGGACCTTGATAAGGTCTGCAGAGCTCAGGGCAGACCTCCCTAGGGGCCCACCAGCCAAACAGACCTCCTGCCCTGCCTTAGGCAGGTGTCCGGGAACGTCACTCAGGCATGTGCTGGTGGAAGTCTAGCACCGAGGGCCTGGGCCCTGGCCTGTCCAGGAGAACTGCATTCCAAGAGGGCTGGGCTGGGGTCCAGAGCACCTGTGCTAGGGTGAAGGGGGACCTGGACAAGGCAGGTGCCATGGCTACAACGGGTACCCCTTGGGGGCCTCAACTCCTGGGTAAACATTAATGGGGCTCATACACAGCAGGTCATGTGCGTCCAGTGGATCTTTGACCCGCAGCTGCTTTTGCCCCGTGTCTCCTACCTGCAGGTGCCCCCTCACTGCACAGGTAGGAGCTCCTAGGACCAGGCGGGGACCCAGGGACACTGGGGCCAGGGCTGGGGGACCTACAGGCCCAGAGCATGCCCCCCAACCCAGAGCTTCCAGGAGCTGAGGGAAAGAGAGCAGCTTGGGGACAAGCCGGAGAGAGAGATGACAGGGAGCCCCCAGCACCCAGTCCCTGGGAACTAGGAGGGAGTTGGGGTGGAGGATGAGGTGGGGGCTCCAGACTTGGTGGGGTGGGGGCACCCAAGCCCCTTGCCCTGCCCCCAACACCGGGGTGGGGCCCTTAGCAAGCAGAGACGTCACTGCTTGGTATCAAATGCCAAAGTCTAAGCTGGGACCATCTGCAGTGTCCCTGATGACAAGATAGGAGAGGTCCTTGGGTTCCTGCTCCAGCCCCTTCCGGCTCACTTCCCAGCACCCTGTGCCCTCAGCCACCCACCAAACCTTCTTCCAGCCAGGACCAGCGAGGGACCCAGCAAGCCAGGGCCTCCTCAACGCTGCCCCCAAAACTGGACGGGGCTCACCTGACAGCTGCCTGAGGTCACTATAGCCATCCCCCTGCAGATGGAGGAAGAGGGGGATCACCAAGGCTAGCAGGGGGTGGGGAGGCTGGGCAAGCAGCCAAGGACTCAGGTCAGGGGACCCCAGGGCCTGGCGGGGCAGGGGGAGATGTGTCTGACCTGCCCTTCCCACCAACAGATCCGGGCTTGGCTTGGGTCTTTCCCTGCCCAAAGTCCATGCCGAATTCCCTCACAAGTGGCCAGGCCCTCCCTGCTCTGGACACGGTTGGCCTGGCAGACCGGAATCTGGGAAATGCAGGTACCAGGAAACCCCAGGCCCAGGCTTCAGCCTGCACCCAGGCCCTGATTCCCTGCTCTGGATAGGTGGGCAGAGGCGCTCCAGCCGCCCACTGGAGAGCCCATGGGGCTCATAACAACTCAGGCTCCTTCCCTCCTGTTTCCTGTTTCCGTCTCTCACCTGGGCCCATGCCAGGGTTCCCCCACCCACTTTTGCCCTTACCTGGGGCCATCCAGGAAACATCTGGGTCCCTGGCTCTAGTGACCCTACCCCTGCAGGGCCCTGCAGTCCTGCCCCTGCCTTGGGAGAGGGAGACACAGACCCCTGGGCCCTCCCCCAGCTAAAGGACACCAGCCAGTCCTGGAAAGGTAGGTGTGGAAGGTAACTGGCCAAATGGGGCTCTGGCTCCCCAGGGTCTGAGTGTGGAGCACATCCTTGGGGAGAGCGAGCAGGGAGGTGGTTTGCCTCAAAGGCCACATGGAGACCCACCACCATGCACACGACCGCCCTGGGGACCCATGCCTGCTCAGCCTGCGCACCTCCCTCCTGCCACCCCCTGCTGGCTGTTAGGTTTCTGGGAGGCCGCCTGGGCTGTCTGCTTGGCGCTCTGCAGAGGAACAGAGGAGGGGCCCCCAGACCCTGCCCTGTGGGAAGAGGAGGAGGGGGCCCAGCAGGGGCAGGGCTAGCTGAGCACAGCTGCCCGTGTCCTCAGAGCTCAGCTCGGCCAGCAGGGTGCTCCGGGTGGCAGTGGGCTTCCTCAAGGCCTGTGGGCTTCTGGGCAGCCTGTACCTCTTCATCTGCTCCCTGGACATCCTCAGCTCTGCCTTCCAGCTGCTGAGCGGTGAGTGAGTGGCTGGGTAGCTGGGCGTGGGGTGGGCAGCACGCCCTACATGGCCTCAGTGCACCTCCCTCTCGGGTGTAGGGCAAGTGACTGGAGACATCTTCAAGGACAACGTGGTGCTGTCCAACCCCGTGGCTGGACTGGTCATCGGCGTGCTGGTCACTGTTCTGGTGCAGAGCTCCAGCACGTCCTCCTCCATTGTCGTCAGCATGGTGTCTGCCAAGTGTAAGTGCCCCCACCCTCCTGGGACAGTGGGGGGCAGGTGGGCACGAGAGGCTAACATGGCACCCCCAACAGTGCTGACTGTCCAGGCTTCTGTGCCCATCATCATGGGGGTCAATGTGGGCACGTCCATCACCAGCACCCTGGTCTCGATGGCACACTCGGGGGACCGTGACGAGTTCCGGAGGTAAGTGGGGTGTGGGGGCTGGGGCTGCCCTTGCCGCAGCGGCTGAGGCGGTCCTGCTGTGGGCAGGGCCTTTGGCGGCTCGGCAGTGCATGGGCTCTTCAACTGGCTCACCGTGCTGATTCTGCTGCCTCTGGAGAGCACCACGGCCCTGCTGCAGGAGCTCAGTGCGCTGGCCCTGGGCACCACCAGCCTGCCACCTGGGGCGCGTGCACCTGACATCCTTAAGGTGCTGACCCAGCCACTCACACACCTCATTGTGCAGGTGAGAAGGCTGCCGCGCCTGATCCTGTCTGAGGAGAGGGTGGCGGAGGGGCCAGGGCTGTGTCTGGCCCTGTACTGGGTTGGGGAGGAAAGGGCCCAGCAGGCTGGGCCCAGCACACAGGCAACCCTGTCCCACAGCTGGACACTGACGTGATCACGCACAGCGCCATAGGCAATGCCACCAACAGCAGTCTCATTAAGCAATGGTGCGGCACCAGGGGGCCGACGGTGAGGTGCCTCTGACCCCTGGCCTCTAGCCTGCTGAGTTACCAACCCCACCTGCTCGGGGTCATCCTGACCTGCCCTGCCTCACCTCCCAGACCTCGGGGAGCAGCGACTGCGGAACAGACGCCCTCGGCCCCTACCTGAAGCCCAGCAGCTCGGCCACCGTGGAGCAGCTGCCTTGTGAGGCCCAGCGCGTGCTCCCAGCCCCCACCCGCCCTGCGCATTGGCCGCCGCTAACCTGCCCCACCCCACCACCAGGCCACCACCTGTTTGTGGGCACAACACTCACGGACCTGGCCGTGGGCTTCATCCTGCTGGCTGCCTCCCTTCTCGTGCTCTGCACCTGCCTCGTCCTCATCGTCAAGCTGCTCAATTCTGTGCTGCGCGGCCGCGTAGCCCAGGCTGTGAGGACAGTCATCAATGCTGGTGCGGTGGGACACTCAGGTGCGGGGGGGCCAGGGGGGCCAGCCCGGTGACCTTGCTCCCACCCCCCCAGAATTCCCCTTCCCGTTCGGCTGGCTCAGCGGCTACCTGGCCATCCTCGTGGGCGCCGGCCTGACCTTCCTGCTCCAGAGCAGCAGCGTCTTCACAGCAGCCATCGTGCCGCTCATGGGTGAGCATGATGGGAGCGCCTGGCCTCAGGGGCAGGGGCTTGGGGCCCCATGGTGACCCCAGGCTCCCCCAGGGGTCGGGGTGATCAGCTTGGAACGGGCATACCCCCTCTTCCTGGGCTCCAACATTGGCACCACCACCACGGCACTGCTGGCTGCCCTGGCCAGCCCTGCAGACAGGCTGCTCAGCGCCATCCAGGTACTGCGCCCCCGCCCCTCCTGGCCCCCAGCCCCTCACACTCCCAGCACCAGCCCTTGGCTAACCCTTGCCCTCAGTCCCCTCTGGTCCAGCCACATGGGCAGGAGGTGCGAGACCTATCTTGGGGCCCTGAGCAATCCTGGGATGGCTGCCTGCTCAGACCTGAAGCCCCACCTTAAACCCCAGGGAACCTTTGGGCATCTCCCAGACCCCCAGCTCCAGTCTTCCTCTTCTGCAACTTCATCAGTTCCAAGATGGGTGGTCCTGGGATGCCCTCTCCTTTCTCTCTGGCAGCCCCTCCCTAACTTCCTTCAAGGGACACCTGCTCCTCCACCCCCGCCCTGCACTCCTGACTGTGTTCCTCTGAGGCCTTCCACCCTGGGGGGCCTTGGACCTTTTTATTCTACCACCTCCAAGATGCCCCCTGACCAGCCGTCTGAATCCAGTAGGTCCCTACTTGAACAACATGCCATCTTCCTGCAAAGCCCTGCCCCACCTGTGCTGGGTGCTCCATGCCGCTTCTGCCTCCGGGATGCCACGCCCAGCACCCAGTCCCTCCTAGTCCCGCTGATTCCCCAAATCACCCCCTCCATGGCCCAGCGCCCTGGCTTGCACTTCTCTCCCCCACCACCTCTGCCTGGGCGCCTGGGCAGGAGTGGCTCCTGAAAGCCCAGATGTCGCCAGGCTGCTGCCCACAAGAAGAAATGAGCCCCAGCTGGTCCTCCCTGCCTCCCACCTGCTCTCTTGCCTCTGCTCCATGTCAGCCACTCAGAGTCTCCCGGTGCAGAGCCCTGCTTGCTCCACACCCTCCAGGAAGCCCTCCAGACTGCACCGGCTGCACCAACACCTCAAGTCCAGCAACCCCTGGAGGAGGCTGTGTTCCCTCCATGCGTGGCCTAGCACCTCCTCCCCTTCAGAGCCAAGCCAGAGCCTGGGACTTGGGGGGTCATTCCCACCCAGGGATCAGAAAGCGTCACTAGGCCTGAGGCCTGCGCGAGCTAAAGCTAAGCCAGCCGGGATTGGATCCATGCAGTCACTACGCTGGGAGGCCAGACTGGGCTCCCTGCCCCCTAAGGTGGGAGCTGGGGGTGCTGCAGGAAGGGCCTGCCCCCACCTGGCCAGAATCTGCTCTCCCCGTTGGCCCATCTCAGCCAATGATTGGGACCCCAGACAGGCTTCAGGCTTAGTGCCCCCTCTGCAGAGGTGAGGAGAGGTAGGCATCCTGGGGAGCCCAGGCTCCTGACCCGTCTGGCCTCCTTCCCCCTAGGTTGCCCTCATCCACTTCTTCTTCAACCTGGCTGGCATCCTGCTGTGGTATGTGGTGCCCATCCTGCGGCTGCCCATCCCACTGGCCAAGCGCTTTGGAGATCTGACTGCCCGCCGCCGCTGGGTGGCCATTGCCTACCTGCTCCTCAGCTTCCTGCTGCTCCCACTGGCCGCCTTCGGGCTTTCCCTGGCTGGAGGCACGGTGCTGGCTGCTGTCGGGGGGCCCCTGGCAGGGCTGGCACTCCTCGTCATCCTGATCAACCTCCTGCAGCAGCACCGGCCGGCCTGGCTGCCCAGTTTTCTGCAGTCCTGGGCCTGGCTCCCCCTCTGGCTCCGTTCTCTGGAGCCCTGGGACCGCCTGGTGAGCTGCTGCTTCCCCTGCAGGGCCTGCAGCTCCCCTCAGGCCACCACCAAGGAGGCCCACTGCTACGAGAACGCCGAAGTCCTGGCGTCCCAGCAGTTGTGAGGGGCGGGCCCCCATCCCACTGACCTCTGGGTGTCTTAGGGGAATCCCACAAGCAG
This sequence comes from Phataginus tricuspis, assembly GCA_029783875.1. Taxonomy (NCBI): domain Eukaryota; kingdom Metazoa; phylum Chordata; class Mammalia; order Pholidota; family Manidae; genus Phataginus; species Phataginus tricuspis. Next base: position 701,912 of record JAQQAC010002172.1, on the reverse strand, counting down.
AGGACTCTGAGTAACCTGGTTGGCTTTCTTTGCAAATAAATGAAGCCAAGTCCCAGGTGCGGGTGGTCTTCACTCCCGGACAGGGGATACCTGGGGAGGGCCCCCGCCGGGCTCCAGGAGAGTTGGAGATGGACGAGCGCCGATACTGCCCCCTAGCGGACAGTTGGGGGCCCGTGGCAAAAAACGCGCGGGTGCCTGCTGTGCTGGGGGTGCGGCCCCCCGCGGACCCAGAACCCCAGGCTGACTCTCTCCGCGGCCTCCGGGCACAGAATTGCCAAGCAGCATCTGGTCTGGAGCATGGAGACTTCCTGAAGCAAGCAGCTGGGTCCGGGAGGCAGGACGCAGCCGAGGGCCCTTCCACGTGGGTGCCGGCAGGAGAGCCTGCGGGCTCCCACGCACCCTGCCCCCGAGGATGCGTGCCAGGAGGCCCGCGCGGGTGTGGGCAGCCTGCTGTCAGGGCTCCGAGTCCCTCTGGTGTGTGGGGGAGTTAGGAGGGGAACGGAGTGAGGGCCTGGTGACCTGGAGGTGACGCCCCCACCCCATTCTCCCCACCCTTCTCCAGGCTGGGGGAAGTTCGGGGGAAGGAGGGAAGGGGTGTCAGGGGTGGGAGACCCCTTGGTTCCTGGCTGGGCCAGGCCAGGCAGGCACTCAGCAGGCCCAAGACCCACCAGGAAGCGGGTCCTGCCCTTCACCCCTGGCCCCACTTGCACCTGGAGCCCACATTACAGGCAAAATCCCTTGGCCACAAGGCAGCGGGCAAAGGCCGGTGGTCCAGGTGAGGGCAGGGCTCCAGCCACCCCCACTCTCCCTGCAGCCCTGCGGCCGTCCCCCACCGTGAGGCTTGACTGCCAGCAGGCCACCAGACAAGAAGGAAGCTGCCTCCCCGCCCCTCCAGCCCAGGGCCGCCCACAACCTCAGCCCACCAGCCCCACGCCACAGAGAAAAGAGAGCTTTGAGTAAATTCCATCTGTCACCTAGAATTCACACAGGCACAGACCAGCGGCCCGAGGCTGACCCCAGGTTTGCGCCTTTTCTTAGTGGGCTGCTGCGGCCAGTCACCTCCTCCCAGTCCAGGGACACTGGCCTGATGGGGGGGCACATTCCTTCCCAGCGCCCCGGGTTTGCCTAGCCAGTGTTAATTGGGGAGAGGTGTGCATGGTCAGTATGAGGCCTGAGAGAGCCCTAGGGCCAATTCTTGTCCAGGGCTCTCCTTTCACTTCCCCTCAGGATCCCAGGGCCCTCTTAGCCCCACAGGTCACCTGTCCTCCCAACAACCCACCAGGCCTTCTGAGCCTGGGGCTCACTGCCCGCCAGGGGAGTCGCCACCTGTTCTCGGAGCCGAGAGCAGCCTCGGAGGACCAAGCCCCTGAGGCAGTCTCATGCACTCCAGCTGCCCCCCCCCACACCCACCTCTTTGCCCTCATATGCTCCTGGGGCTCTGATATTAGTCTCATGGTCCCTCTGAGGGAAGTCCCCTGAGGAAAGGCTGCTGGCCAGTTCCCTGGGGAGGTGGAGAGGGCCCCCCTTCCCCACAGTGGGGAGGGGGTGAGAGGAGAAGAAAGCACTCCATGCACCTCTCCTTCTGGGGCGGGTGAGGCCACCCACAAAGGCTGACCACTGGGTCCTTTGAGGCCGTGAAGGACTGTCTGCCTGCTGCCCCTGCCTGGCGGTAACACAGCCTCCCGCTGGGACCATGGCCACGGGTAAACAGAGCTGTCGTTGTGGACGCCTCCAACGGCAGCAGGTGGGGCAGAGGGCTGGGTTCCCAGGCCTCCCATGGCTCCCACCTGGACCTCCCTGTGTGGCTGGCCCTCTCTGCCCTGCATCCTGCCTATGTCCAAGCCCCCCCACTTGGGCCAGGCCCCTGGCTGGCCCTCCTGCCCATTCAGGCCTACATTGCCACAGTGTGGCAGGAACATCCTAGGCTCAGGGTGGGGACCTGCAGTGCCCCCCACTCCAGCCCTGTGCAGCAGGGAGACTTCTGCAGCCTTGTGCCCTCCAGTGTCCACCTCCCAGGGAAGTAGGAGGGTGGGTGGCAAGGCAGAACACCTGGTGCCTCAGAGAGGTCTGGGGCTCACACCTAGGAGGGCAACAGTCTGTTCTGTTACCTATAAAATGGGACCACACTGAACTCCCAGCTCTGTGGGCACTGGTCACAGGAATAGGGGGGCCTTAGGCACCACAGGCTGGGGGTGTGAGGAGGGAAGGCTTTGACAACCTCCTCAAGGAGCATCCTGGGCAGGGCTTTGCCCTGCTCACCTGCTCACGGGAAAATCCGAGCTGCTCTTTCCCACAGATGTGACTGCTGCAGAGCCAGGGCCTTACTGACTGCTGCTTGGACAGCTAGACTACTTTGCAGGGCATGGTGAGGACCCCAGGATGCCAGGCAGCAACCCTGCACGCCCCACATACGGATGCAGGGAAGAAGCCTGCAGGCAACAGAAGCTGGGGCAGCCTTACTGGACCAGTCAGCAGGGGAGCGAGCCCGTTCCGACCTGCACTGTCACATGCTGACTCACCCTCCAGGTCGGGACTGCAGTCTTGAGGAGCTAGGCTGCAGACCGCTCTCCAGGGGACTGGAAAGGCTAACCGGTGTGCCAGCGCGCTGCTTGTCCCAGCGATTTCATCCCCAGATAAGTTTCAGTTGTGTACCGTGATTCGTTTTAATACCGCAGTGTGCCATGATACCGCGGTATTGCGTATTCTAGGGCCAAGAGGGAGCACATTCCTTTTAAAAAGAGGAAAATACACAACCAGGTATTGCCCCCAACACCCTCCCGGAGCGGGAAAAGGACGGTAAGAAGTTCACTGAGAAAACAAGAATCCATAGGGGCCTCAGTGGCCACGGCAAGGAAGACAGTCCAGGCAGACCCACGGTGTGATTTATTCTTTGTAAATACAAAAATATAGTGTAGGTAGTTTTCTAAACGATTACAGGCACTACCACATGTAATTTAACTACTCTTCCTTTGTGAGCTTGTTTTTGCCCAAATATAAATCAGGGAAAAGGGCATGTCTCAGCTCAGGCAAGCTGATGCGTGGTTGGGGAGCCCAGAGGTCTGGGGCCGCCCGCGCCTAGGGAGGTCTGAGCGCCGCCCTCGTCTCCACGCAGCTTAGTGCGCTCCTGGAGCGGCACCAAGGCGACCGGCGCGGGGCCAGTGCCGTCTCCACAACAAGCGCGCGGGCCGGGCAGGCGCCGCCCTGCCCTCCGCGCGCCGCGGTCCCCCGCCTGGATCCGGCGCAGCGGCCCACGTGCTCCCTCCCCTGACTGCCAAGGAGCGAGCCCGCGAAGCCAAGGCCGCCTGTCCGTCCAGGCGCCGCGCTCCTCCTCTGTTCCGAGACCCCGTTTCGCGGCGGCCCGCGGCGGCCGCCCTCAGGAAGGCGCACGGTGGTAACAGGCCCGAGCGTCCGGCCCGCCTTCCCCCGGGCTGTGACCCCTTCCTTCCCCAGCGCGACCTCCCGCCACGCGTCCCCGCAGTCCCCACCGTTCCCGTGGCGGCCCGGAGCCCGCGCCCACAGCGGCACTGCGGCGGTTACCAGGACGCTGGTCTGCTCAGCCAGTAGCACCAGCCCATCGGCGTGCTCTCCGGAGCCAGCCAATGAAAGGACAAATCAATCATTTGAAACACCCAATGGATAGAGCACCGCTCACGAAGGGGGGCATTTTTGATAGGGAGACCCGAGGCCTCGGCTGACCAATAAAGAGAGAACGGTTCTGGGAAGGTGGGCGTTAGACAGCTCGATTGACGGGGCTGAGGCCAATCAAACGAGGTCATTTGCCAGCCTCGTTCCGGTGGCCCAATAGGAGGCTGGAGGAGGCGGGCGCGGTGGATATATAAGTGCGGGAATAGCGTCGGTTGTAGCACACTGCGCATCTGCTCGTGAGGCCTTGTAACTGACTTTCAGCAACCGCCGCCGCCGCCATGAGGGAGATCGTGCACCTGCAGGCTGGCCAATGCGGCAACCAGATCGGCGCCAAGGTGGGCGGCGGGGCACCAAGGCCTGTCAAGGACTTGCTAGCAGATGGGCAGCGGGAAAGATGGCGGCGGCGGGCGGGCAGCGCCCCGCATTGCGGCCGCGCGGGGCGGGGGAGCGGCGGCTGCCCCCGGGGACCGGCCGGCGGCGGGGGAGGGGAGGGGAGGGGAGTCCCGCCCGTCCGGGGCGGAGCCGGCTCCGGCCAGGCGTGACTCAGCCGGTCGCGGCCGCCCGCGTCTCTCGCAGTTCTGGGAGGTGATCAGCGACGAGCATGGCATCGACCCTACTGGGACTTACCACGGCGACAGCGACCTGCAGCTGGAGCGCATCAATGTGTACTACAACGAGGCCACCGGTGAGACCCCGCGCCCCTCCCCAGTCTGCTGCCGCGCCGCGGCCCCTAGCTGACGCCTCCCGCCCCCGCAGGTGGCAAGTACGTGCCTCGCGCCGTGCTCGTGGATCTGGAGCCCGGCACCATGGACTCCGTGCGCTCGGGACCCTTCGGGCAGATCTTCAGGCCGGACAACTTCGTCTTCGGTGAGCCGCGCGCGGGTGGGGGCTGGGTGGCCGCCTGGTAGCCAGGATGGCTCAAAGGTCAAGAGGTGCCCAAGGTCACCACCGGCAGCACCGCAGAGCCGAGGTGTTGGTCCGCTCTGTCGCCCGAGCACAAGCCAGGGCCCCTGGGCACCCTCCTCCCTTTCAGTCCCTCAATCCCCCCCCTAAAGCGGCTTTGGAGGCCCAGCTGTCCGCTGCAGGAAAGGAGCCTGCAGATGTAATCTCCCTGAACTGAACGCTGAGTTGGAGGTAGTGGTGGTTCATCTGTCCTTGGGAATTGGCAGGGGCTGCCGGTGGGAGGGGCTGGCCCATCGTTAAGCCATCTCAGCCTGATTCCTAATTTAGTTTATAACCAGGCAGCTTGCTGCCTTATCAGTTTGGGGGTCCCCTTGGTGTATATGGAGCATAAGCTCTCTGTGTCACCACGTGGCGTGCTATTTGGCTTTTTTGGCCCAGGTGACTAGTGGTGACTGCATGCCTGGCCAAAGAGTGACTGGCTGTTCCCTTTTGCAGGTCAGAGTGGTGCTGGGAACAACTGGGCCAAGGGGCACTACACGGAAGGTGCGGAGCTGGTTGACTCAGTGTTGGATGTCGTGAGGAAGGAGGCGGAGAGCTGTGACTGCCTGCAGGGCTTCCAGCTGACTCACTCCCTGGGGGGAGGGACTGGGTCTGGGATGGGTACCCTCCTTATCAGCAAGATCCGGGAGGAGTATCCCGACAGGATCATGAATACCTTCAGTGTGGTGCCCTCGCCCAAGGTGTCGGACACGGTGGTGGAGCCCTACAACGCCACCCTCTCAGTCCACCAGCTGGTGGAGAACACCGACGAGACCTACTGCATTGATAACGAGGCGCTCTACGACATCTGCTTCAGAACCCTAAAGCTGACCACACCCACTTACGGTGACCTAAACCACCTGGTGTCTGCCACCATGAGTGGGGTTACCACCTGCCTGCGCTTCCCCGGCCAGCTCAATGCTGACCTGCGCAAACTGGCTGTCAACATGGTCCCCTTCCCCCGCCTGCACTTCTTCATGCCCGGCTTTGCCCCACTGACCAGCCGGGGCAGCCAGCAGTACCGCGCTCTGACGGTGCCCGAGCTCACCCAGCAGATGTTTGATGCCAAGAACATGATGGCTGCCTGTGACCCCCGCCATGGCCGCTACCTGACCGTAGCTGCTGTGTTCAGGGGCCGCATGTCCATGAAGGAGGTGGATGAGCAGATGCTTAACGTCCAAAACAAGAACAGCAGCTATTTTGTTGAGTGGATCCCCAACAATGTGAAAACAGCTGTCTGTGACATCCCACCCCGGGGGCTAAAAATGTCCGCCACCTTCATTGGCAACAGCACAGCCATCCAGGAGCTGTTCAAGCGCATCTCGGAGCAGTTCACGGCCATGTTCCGGCGCAAGGCCTTCCTACACTGGTACACAGGCGAGGGCATGGACGAGATGGAGTTCACTGAGGCTGAGAGCAACATGAATGACCTGGTGTCCGAGTACCAGCAGTACCAGGACGCCACGGCTGAGGAGGAGGGCGAGTTTGAGGAGGAGGCCGAGGAGGAGGTGGCCTAGAGTTGTCTTGTACTCGGTAAAGTGTGGAAGCCATGTGAACTCTTTATTCACTCACACCCTGTTTCCATGTCTCTGTGCACTTGCCCTTCTTCCTGTCTTGGCATCACATGCTGTACAGACAACATCATTAAAGCATTTTCATAGTGCCTGGTTTCGCCTCTCCAGTTCCTTCTGATAGGCCTTGCGGGTACTGTCACCAAATGTCAGTGCGTAGTTGTCCTGCATGGCTGAAAGGGACAGCGCTGCTGCTGAGCTCCCGGGCTGGCCATGTGCCCAGGACACGCACACTACTGGAGGGTGTCAGCCTGGCTTCCGAGCACATGGGCTTCTGAGGAGCTTGGGGCTGCCTTGGGGACTTTCCTCCCGAGGTGGGTCTGTCCTGTCCACACTAAACCTCCAGAGGGTCAGCATGGTCTGGAGGTAGCTCTGTGCCACTTGAAGTGCAAGGGGTTGAGTCCCTTGCACTGGGGAATGATGGGGTGTTGGGCAATCCTACCTCAAGCAGACCCTTGGGGACATAAGCTGGGGGTCACAGCTGACCTTGTGCCAGTGGTCCCATGGGTAGACACTGCCCCACTCGACCCCTCCCGGGGGCAGGCAAGGAGCCCACTGCACTCACATGGTATGAACCCCATGTAGAAGGGTATCAGGCCCCTGCTGCTGTAGATGGTGGTGCTGGGCCAGTGTGTTCGGGGCAGCCTTGTCCCCAGGGCACAGATGGGGTTTCTGAGCAGGAACTAGGGAAAAGGGCAGGTGTTGACATGTGCTGCCTTCCCCACCCAGTAGCCAGGGAGCAAAATGTTTGTGCTGGTGAGGTGGGTAGGGTGGGGTGGGCCTTCTGGGAAATGGCTAATCTCAGAGCTCTGTTCTGTCTCCCCATCTCCCAGTGCTCCAGAGCAGGATGCTGAGACCGGGTGAGGACAGTGGCAGGGGAGCAGCCGCCTTGGACCAGGCAGAGTCCCATCCCCGGGGCTCTAAGGCAGGCCAGCCTCCACAGCCCCCTCCGGGGAAGCCTCTGAGCCGGCTCTGCACACTCAGGCATGGAGACTGCTGTGTGGGGCCTGTAGGCTGTGCTGGACATTCTGGAGCAGCCCAAGCACGTCCTCATCCTCATACCTGGTCCTTGTCGAACTCGTCCATAGCCCGTGTGACCCCGTCGTGGTAATTCATCCCTATCACCCAGGCAAAGTGGGGGACGAAGCCAGCATAGCCTGGGGAAGACAATGTCAGGGTCCCATCCCAGGTCCCCTTCCCCTTCCCCTGGGTTTACCCACTTGCTCCCAGGTGTGTCAGGAAAGTCTTCTGGGAAGTCTGCTTTCCTTCCCTAGACATTGCCGATTGTCTGCTATGGCCTGTGGACTGACTGAGGAACCAGCAGGCAGGAGTTTCCAGCCTTGCAAGAAGCTGGGCTCCGAAAAGCAGTTCTGGGGCAGGGCAGGGTCCACAGGCAGCCCTCATCCTTGTTGGGCAAGTGTCCCTCAGCCCAGGCCCCAAGTACCCACCTGAGATGGCCTTGCGTTGGATCAGGTTGGGATGGTCCAGGTGGGGCAGCCTGTGGACCCTGCCCACATCTAGTGTCTCCTGCTGGTGTGCTGGGGGTGGGTGCCCATCCCTCCTGCAGTGGAACAGCTGAGGTGGGGAGGAGCCGAGTTATTGCCCCAGTCCCCCGGATCTGGCTTGGGTGAGACTGTGTCCCAGGGCATCTTCCAATTACCTGGTACCGCCCAGGGGCCTTGAGGATGGGGGTGGTACTCTTCCATCCCTCCTCCCTGTAGGCCAGCCGCTGGCCCTGGTGTCCAGGATCTTTGGAGTCCCCCTTCCTGCCCGGCGGGCATGGGGGGTAGGGGTGGTAGGGCAGTAAGCCTTCAGGCAACAGGCCCTGCCTGGGTATGTTCTCCAACCCTGATGGTCCCTGGGCGTCCACCTCCTGGGGTGGGGACTGGGCCAAGATCTCAGAGTTCTTGTAGGGCTTCAAACCTGTATGGGCAGGGCAGGCGTGAGTGACACCAGGCAGGAGGGTAGGTCTGGGATGCACAGGGCTTGTGGGCAGGTAGCTCACCAGTGTAGTGGGGGATGTTGGGCTTGGTCAGGTCATGGCAGGGGGTGAAAGGCAGCTTGGGCTTGCTGATGTCCTCGATGAACTTGGGTTTGGCAATGGGGGACAACACAGAGCAGGGGCTCTTCGGCACACTGGGGTCTGTGAGCAGACACGCTGTGGTGTGCCCATAGGTGTTCCCCACCTGGCAGTGCAACTGTGGATAGAAGCTGGCATAGCTGCAGAGAGGAGAGCAGGAGAAAGAGCGAGCAGGGTGTGGGTCCAGCCTGCAGCCCCTGGCAGGTCACTTGATTTCATTTATACATTGGGGGAACCAGCAGCACCTGCCTTCTGGGGATCTTGAGTCTTGAATGGGCAGCACATACAAGCCAAGCGCTGAGAACAGGCCTGGCCGCAGGAGGGGAGCTCCATGGCCCACCACCATTGGACTGCCACCCAGACAGCCCTTGGCCGTCCAACAAGGGCTTAAAGAGGAGGGAAGCATTTACAGGCATGGTGACAGGGTCTGGGCTGTACCAGGAGGGCACTGTGGGGATTTGGCCTCTACTTTTGCCACCCAGGAGGCCAGCAGCCAATTATATGGGACCAGGATTGTGGAGACAGGTTGGAGGGCTGCTGGTGGGAGGTGACGGTTGAGCTGAGTGTCATTTAAAACTATCACATGGGAAAATGGGATAGGCATCATGGTGCCAGCCCCAAGTGGGGGTGCTCTGGTGGTTCAGTGCTGCTTGGGGGGCCTGTGTGACCTCCCAGTAAGTGAGAATTGTCTTCTTATAAATAACAGCCAAAGTGAATGCAGGTTTGTCTAAGAGAAAAGTAAGGCTGAGGTGTGAGGGCGAGAGCCCTCTGCAGCGTCTCTCACCAGTCCCACCTTCCCTAGACTATCATGGGAAGTTCAATCTGGCTCCTTCCCGCACATGGATGTGTGTGTGTGAAGGTGTGCACACCCACTCCGTGGAAGGCGGTTCTACTCTGTCTACAGGGAGCAGGGAACCTAGTAAGGCGCCTGGCCACCCAGCAATCAGTTAGCTCTGGGTGCTCATCTCATCTTCAGAGTGTCAAGCCCTCTGTGGAGTGTCCAGGGCTCATGCAGCCAGCCTCTGCCAGCTGCCGGCCTGTCCCCGGTCCTCTGCTAGACAGATGTGCTGACCATCCACCTGGTCCTGCTTGCAGGGCAGAGTCGGCAGGGAGGGTAGGCCTGGGCCCTCAGCAGCCCTGCCAGCCCCTCCAGCTGAGGCTTCACCTTCACTCCCTGGAGACCAGCTCTGGAGCTCCCCACACAGCTGGCCTTAAGCACTTAGGCCCCAGCCCTGCTCCCCCAGCCTCAGCCTCAGCCTCAGCCGACCCCAGCCTCCCTCCAGGGCTCCGGCACTTACCCGGGAATATAGTGAGGTTCTGGCATGAAGAGGCTATGTTTCTGACTAGCTGTCATCTCGCCTCACATCTGCTTTTGCTGGCTCCAGCCCCTTTGCGGTCCTGCTCCCTCCCCGAGAGGAGTCCCTGTTGCCTGGCAACGATTGTGAAGAGACCCAGCACTGTTGGGCCCCACCTAGGTGCAGCCCCTTCCTTCATGCTGTGGACACTGAGGCCCATTCAGGTGACAGGCTGGGGAGGTGTCACACTGAGGACCTCAGAGCTCAGGAAGATGGGACTGTCCATGCAGCAGAGTTGGCCTTGCTGGGAAGTGGGGGCGGGATTAGGCCTGGATTCCTGCCGCCCTAGGAGTCCAGGAGCCAACTGAAAAGCGGTCCCCCCAATCCCAACTCCTCCTCAGGCGAGAGGCAGCACCTCAAGCCTCAACAGTGAGGATTCTGAGTCCAAGAGCTGCTAGGACTCTGCCTTAGAGGGTCTTCCCCACAGCTGGGCGCTGTTTTCCATTTTAAATGACTCTTTCATGGGTGTGTCTAGGAAAGACTTTCTAAGCACAAAAACCAAGAAAAATATCATTAAGGAAAAGATTAGCAGGTTCAAGTACGTGTCAAAAAACAGCATAAACAATACTAAAAGGCAGATTACAAGCTTGAAAAAAGGTTGAACGAGGATTATGAACAGATATGGTGTCAGTATAAAAAGCCTTACAAATCAAGAATATGACAGATTATCACCCCAATAGAAAAATGCAGCTATGTGAACACCTTAAGAAAATACAACCCACAGCCAATAAACATGTGGAGAGAAGGTTGAACCTTCAGCGCTGCTGCTGCTGGTCTCAGATGCTCGCGGCCGGCAGGGTTGCAGTGAGCGTAAGCCCCACTTCGGTGGACGCTGTCTGGAAAGCAGTTTGGGGATACAGATGGAGCCCATACAGACATTACATGCTTTGACCCATTGCTCCCATTGGTAGGAGTCTATCGCAAGGAAATGATCAACATTCTGCTGAAGACGTCTGCATGACGTCGCCTACCAGGGCGGTATTTGTTGTGGGGGGAAAGCAGAGCTGATCCAAATGGTCAGTGACAGGGGCTTTGACAAAGGTATCTGCAGCCCTGCCACTTGTGCCCTCAGAGAACATGTGCAATACAAGAGGCGCCCCAAGCACAGAAAGGGCCGTGAGCCCCTCATCCTGTTGAAACGCGTCCCATCTGGGTTGCCCTGGAGACCAGGTAATGCTGGCTGGGAGGGACAAGGAGAGGAAGAGACTGACTGCATCAGGGTGGGGAGGGCTCCCCTAGGCTGAGTCCTTGACTTAGGCCTCCTGGGTGGATCACCCGAGGCCAGGGCTGGGGCTGGCAGGCTAGTCAGCTCCAGAGGGCACTGCAAGGACCCTGGTGCCTAGGTGGGCTCTTGCTCACTCAGGCCCATTGCTCGTTTGCATTTTGGCCTGGGCAGCCTTATCTATGACACCTTCCGCCCTCCGTGTCCCCAGCAGAGGACAGGCCCCCACACCCTGGCCCTGCCTGGGCCGCCAGGTGGCTCCAGGATCAGGCTGCCTCAGGTCAGCACAATCCACTCAGACCCATCAGCTGTTACTTTGCTTTTCCAAGGGTTGGGTTTTGGGGGCGGAGGGGCTCCTCTTCCTCCAGGGAGCCTCCTTGGACCACTTCTGGCTGGGCCTGCACAGCTGGGCATACCAGAACACTCTCTCCCTTCTCCACCCTCTGCCAGGGCTTTGGTCCTCCCAGAAGCCCCGTTAAGAGTAGCCTCTGACCCTCCAGGGGACCCCAAAGTCCAGGAGAGGGGAAGGGTTGGGACAGGGAAGGGGAAAGGGAGGAAAGGAGGGCAGGCTAGGAGTCCTTCTGGCCAGGGCTGTCCCACCTGGCAGCTCAGGGCAGGGGCCCCTCTGGGGGTCCCACTGCAGCAGTCCCTTTAGTGCTGGACAATGCTCCTTCCCAGGGAGTCCCTGGCAACCAGGGTGAGGGGCACCAGTGATGGTCCAGTGAGGTCACAGAACCCCAAGGTGCCCCTGGGGAAGGCAGCCAGAGACTCTGACAATGAATTTTGACCAGAGGGCTGTAAAATTCCTGGCAAATTTTTACATAAATGGAGGCAAACACTGGACCCATGGCCCGGTGAGGCAGAAGCAGCTCGCATCCACCCGGTGATCCCCAGGGCGGTGGGTGGGCTGGGAGCTGGCCAGGGCAGGTTGGCCGTGGACTGGGTGGATGTGGCTGTCATCTCCCCTCCAGGCCCGAGGCTGCTGTGAGGTTGTCAGGCCTGGAGCGGGGGCTGCCTGTGACCAGATGCGGCCCCAAGAGGCGCAGGAGTTCCCAACTAGCATCAGGATGCACACGGGCCCCTCCAGGTGCCCCCCGCCTATCTGCACCCGGAATCTGAGAGAGCTTTGTGAGTGGGGGTCCCGGCTACCCTGCCCCAGTCTGGTCTGGGGAGGTGGGGCAGGGTTGGAGAGGGGCCTGCCAAGGACCCAGAGTTTGTTTCCTGCCAATGCTGGAGCTGTGGCCCCCCATCGTGACCATATCCCCGGGCCCACCAAGTACCAGGTGCCCGATGCTTTCGTGAGCGAGTCCTCCCCACACCCGCACTTCAGCTTCGCCGCAAGCTCCCCGCCCGCGGTGTGTGCTCCCCCGTGCCCGCGCCTGCCCCCTGGGGTGCACCCCGCCACCGGCACTCACTCTCTCCCAACCACGCTGCCCGCTGCAGAGGGCTACGGCTGCAGGGCGTGGCAGACCGTGTAGTTCCAGAGGTAGGGGTCTCCCTCTCTTTCCCTTAAGTGCTCTCTTCTGTAGGCTGGGTATCATGGCAGCTTGGGACTTCCTGGCTTGGGACAGGATGGAGGGGACCTGTGGGCAATGAAGGACACCCCCACCTAGCCATGCCACCCAGGGTATAGGTCAGTTGCCAGTCTACCTGAGGATCAGGAACTGAGGTGTTGGGGCAGAGGTGGGGGTCAGACTCCCTGAGGGACCACCATCTTGAGGTGTGATCAGCCTGCCCAGCCACCAAAGAGGGCCCAGAAGACCCGCTGATCAGGGACGGGCCCCATTTCCTCCAGCCCCGGCCCAAAGACCCTGAAAGCACGCCCAAGGCTGTGCAGACCAAGCTGCACCCAATACTCCCTGAGTCTTTACTCATTAGGACCCTGCTCCTGTCTCCGCTGCCAGATCTCTGCCCCTTTAAAGGGCAGTGCAGCAGGCCTGCTGTGGTGTCTGCCTGTGGGTAAGATTGTAGTATTTCCAGAATATCTCACCTGGCTTTAGTGCATTTGCATATCCTCAGGGGTGGAGAGAAGTTCATCTGCATATCAGTGGGTAATTACCTGGCAGCGGAGGGCTTAACTGTACCTGAGAGGTGAGGGGAAGGGCTGATTTTGCTTCTGCCTGGGCAGGAAAGAGAGACAGCCCTGGACTGCAGTTTGTAAGCAATAAACGGATTTTAAACTTTATTTCTCCTTTTGACTGATTTTGGTTTTAGAGGTATTTTGCCCCAGGATTTCCTCTCCCTGGACTTACACTGCCTTACCCACCCCTGCAAGGAGGCCCAGGCCCAGAGAGGGTCTGTGTGCTGTGCACCTGTGACCTCTTCTAGGGCTGAACCGGCTGGGGACTGAGCCTCGGTGGCCCTGGAAATCAGAGTGGTGGGACTGGAGATGGTTGTCACTGGACTCTGGGTTGACTAGCTTGGCCAGCATGCAACAGAGAGCTGTGGGAGCCCTGCCTTTCGGAACAAGGCCCACGGTGAGGGCACCAGAACCTCTGCTCAGAGCTGTACCACCAGCAAACTCCCAGGGGTCAGAGGAGTGAGACCAGCTGGGCTAAGGAGGGAAGGGTACCCGTAGGAGGTGGTAGAACACTGGGCTTTCAAGGATGAGCAAGAATTTGTTGGGCAGCAAAGATAATTTCTAGCAGACCTCAAAGCCAAGGCACATGAAAAGGGAGTGTGTGATGTTTGGAATGGCCAAGCCTGGGAGGACATAGGGCTGGTGGGATGGAAGGAGGTGAGCTGAAGGGGTGGAGGGGCCGCAGAGGGCTGAATGCTGAATGCAGGGGTGTATGCATGTAACATGGAGAGCCTACTGGCCCAATATGAGCTTCTTGCACCAAAAGGGACAGGGAACATCATAGAACCTGGGACCCGGGCTCACAATGAGTCAGGCTATAAGTCAGCCTGAGGGCCTATCACCTTGGGTTAGCCTGGGGACTGGATGCTCAGTGACCAGAGGACAGCCATTCTGTGTCACATTCCCACTGTGCGTCCAGGTCTCTGCTAGGCACCCCCAGAGCCCCCCCCATTTGGAGGCACACTGAGATTTTAGTCTTTACAACAACGCGCGGTCCTTGTTCGACAAGGAGGAAGCGAAGTTCCAGAGAGAGAAGGCCATGCACCTGGTGGGACCCAGGTGGGGGGAGCTTCTCGGTGGTGGCGCTCCACTTCCTCAAACAAAAATATTCTCAATGTCAAGAGGCTGCTGTGAAATCAGCAACGGGATTTTTCATGATCATGAAAATAAAACGTACTTAGCTAAAATATCTGCCGTGACCCACCCCTGCCCCCTGCCCCCGGGGCCACCCCGCGGGGGATCGGGCTCTGTGCTCCCAGAGGAGGGCGGGGCCAGCTTCACCCCGGCACCGCCCCCGAGCCGGCCGCTCAGCCTGACGCAAGTCCGGCGGCGCTCCCAGGAACCTCTGCGCGGCGGTGCCGGCGTTTCCCGGGGCCCGGCCGGAGAACGGACCGGGCTCTGCGGGGCGGAAGTGGGCGGCTGCGGTTCGAGCAGAGCAGTGTTGCTGGCGGGACCTGGCCGAGCTGGAGGGCGTCGGGGAGCGGAGCTCGGGCGGCCCCCGGGGCCCGGGCGAACGGGCTGCTGGGGGGCCTACGGCGGTCTCGGCGGCGCCAGGGGAGCGCGGGGGGGATGGGGCGCCCAGCCGGGCGGGGGCCGGGGCCTCGGCCCTGTTCGCGGGGCTGCAGGACCTGGGCGTGGCCAACGGCGAGGACCTAAAGGAGACGCTCACCAACTGCACCGAGCCTCTGAAGGCCATCGAGCAGTTCCAGGTGGGCCCCGGAGGAGGCCGCGCCGTCTGGGCGCCAGTCCGACCGGGGGCGGGGTCACTGTCTGCTAAGAGCGGCGTCTTCGCCAGGACGGAGGAACCGTGTGTCCCCAGCTGGTGGTACCCTGTTGACCGACATCTGGGGTTTCCAACTTTTGCAATTACGACCGGCGCTGCCTTGTACATGGCTGCACCTGCGTCCTGTGTTTGGGGAGTCCGGGGTCTGGCCGGACATGGCTGCGGCTGAGGTTTCTGTTGTCGCGCCCCCCAGCGCCCCGCTCCCCACGCCCCAAAGTGATCACAGGTCGACCGCAAGCTGACCCTCTGCTGCTTCAGACAGAGAACGGAGTGCTGCTGCCCTCCCTGCAGTCGGCCTTGCCCTTCTTGGACCTGCACGGGACGCCTCGTCTGGAGTTCCACCAGTCGGTGTTCGACGAGCTTCGGGACAAGCTTCTGGAGCGCGTGTCAGCCATTGCCTCGGAGGGGAAGGCCGAGGAGAGGTGGGTAGGTGGGTGAGGTGTGCCACTCCCAACCAGCCTTGGGACTGGCCACAGCGC
The DNA here is from genome assembly GCA_029783875.1 of Phataginus tricuspis. NCBI lineage: Eukaryota > Metazoa > Chordata > Mammalia > Pholidota > Manidae > Phataginus > Phataginus tricuspis. The sequence continues at coordinate 686,755 of JAQQAC010002172.1, read as the reverse complement.
TTACTGTGACTCTGGCTACACATGCTCACTCTAGAAGGGGGCCTCTGCCCCATGTGTCCCGCCTGTGGAGACTGGACCCCTTAGATGTCTGGGGACAGATCTTCTGACTCAGTCCTGTGCTACTCCTTCAACCTGCGAGTTTTTCCAGGTACAAGAAACTGGAAGACCTCCTGGAGAAGAGCTTTTCCCTGGTGAAGATGCCGTCTCTGCAGCCAGTGGTGATGTGTGTCATGAAACACTTGCCCAAGGTAAAAGCCGTGGGGGTCAGCACACCCAGGGCGCTCACTGCGCAGCATCCTGGCTTGGGGAAGTGGTTCAGATGTCAGCTTAGCTCCAGGGAGTTTTCCTGAGCTGCATGCCCCAGGCAGGGACAGCTGCAAGGCACATTCTCTGCGCTGGCTTCTCCCTGATGAGCCACATGGTGACTAAAAGCTTGGCGTGAGAGTTGGGCTGTGGGGCCCTTTCTGGGAAGAGCGGTTTGTATTCAGTACTACTGCCTCTCCTTGCAGACGCAGGTGCCCCCGTTCCTTGGGGCTGGGCTTGAGGTAGTCTCTGCCGTCATAGTTGGGTTGGCGGGGGAGATGCCTGGCCAGGCAGGCAGCCTGTGGGGTCATGCAGGTTCCTGAGAAGAAGCTGAAGCTGGTGACGGCTGACAAGGAGCTGTACCGGGCCTGTGCCGTGGAGGTGAAGCGGCAGATCTGGCAGGACAACCAGGCCCTCTTTGGCGACGAGGTCTCCCCGCTGCTGAAGCAGTATATTCTAGAGAAGGAGAGCACACTCTTCAGCTCGGAGCTCTCCGTCCTGCACAATTTCTTCAGTCCGTCCCCCAAGACTAGGCGCCAGGGTGAGGTGAGATGGGGCGGGCTGGGCGCGGGCTGGGTGGCTCTGTGGGGCCCACTCTGACCAGCCCCTCTGCCACTCCATGGATGTTTGGGTTCTGCTTCTGGAAGTGGGAGCTCGTCCGTGTGGCTGGCAGTGGGGCCTGCAGCGCTGGGCCTCGGTGTGGGTCCTTCTGGCCCTGTGGACTTGCCCTCTTTCGGTCAAGCTCACCTTGTTTTTCAGCTCAGAAATTTTTTCTGATTTTATGTCTGACTCATTCGCTGCTTAGACAAACGTTTTTTGAGCACCGACTCCTTACCGTGGGTGCCTGGACCCTTCAGTGACCCTAGAGGTCAGGGCACTTGCAGTCTTTTGGGGGACAAGACTATGCAGTAAAAGTCTCAGGTGGGTTGCCAAGAGCTCAAGGGGTAGATAGGGCTGTGGAGACAAGAGGTCGCAGAGCAAGAAGAGGCAGGGCTGGAGTCCGGGAGACAGGAAGAGGAGGTAGTGGGCTGTGAACGGAGGCTCTCAAGGGGAGCAGGGCAGGTGTCTGGCCATCCAGGGAGACAAGGAGGCTGTGTGCCTGGAGCTGAGAGCACATGGGCAAGTGGGGTGGGGGTGAGGTCAGGAAGGCTGGGGGCCACTGTGGGGGCTTTGGCTTTTCTCAGCAAGGTGGGGGGTCACTGAAACTGCCCGACCTAGCTCCTGGATGACCGCTCCACAAGGAAGGTGACAGTGACACAAGGCTGCTGGCCGAGGGGCATTTGGTGTCCTGTTGCATTGTGTCATGTTCGGCTGTCCATCTTGGGGTTCTGTGTGTTTGGCAGGCAGTAGGTCCTGACCTGATGTTCTTCCCAAGTCTGGCCCATGGTTGTAGCGCTGCATCCTGGGTGGGCTGCAGACCAAGTCCGCGGGCCCTGCTCTCTGTGCCTTCCTGCTCGTCTTATGGGAGCCTTCCCGGTTGTCTCCTTCCTTCCTCGTGCTTCTTCCAAGCCGGCATCCCCCTTGGGGCCCAGGGCCTTCCTGCTCAAGTGTGGCCTGACCACTGCAAGGGGAGAAGACAGTGGCAGGGGACAGCCACCTCCCGTGGTCTTTGAGGTGTGGGTCAGCCGGTAGGGTCGTGCCTGAGCTCTCCGTCCTGGCTCATTCGTGTGTGAGGCAGGCCCTGGGCCGTGGTCAGGGCTGGCATGCGTCAGTGCTGGCAGCGTTGGGACATGAGACGCAGGTTGTGGCCAGGCCTGCTCTGCTGCTGGAGCCCCAAGGCCTGTGGAGAGTCCTTGCAGGGCCCTCCCTCCAGGTGGCCTTTGGGCCAAGTCTGGGATCCTGCTCTTCTGTTCCCTTGCTGCATCCAGCCTGGGGCCTTTGGGATGCTGTGGTGCCTGTTGCCCCCGCCTGTGTGTGCATCCTTCGCGCCAGTAGACACAAGCCCAGCTCCCATCAGGGCCAGTGAGGAGCGGAGTGGCCGGGCAGGAGCCTCTCGAGGGGAGACAGGGAGCAGGGGTGGGCAGGCGGGCCTGCAGGTGCCAGAGGAGGGAAGCTGTGGGGAAGACGGAGAGCCAGGCATCCCAGCTGGGCCTGAGCCAGTGGCAGTGAGGCCTTGACCCAAACTGAGGATGGTTTGCAGGGGCCCAGCCTCTGGGTGGCTCTGTGGAGTCTGGGGTCACAGGCTTATGGCCTTTCAGAGAAGCCATGTGGCCTGACATGGGGTTCACCCCTCAGAGCCAGGGCGTCCCCCACAGGAGCCCATGGAGGTCTAGCCTCTTGGCAGAGGAGGGCAAGGAGGCTGGGAGGCTGTTGGTGACTATGTGGGCCCACCCGCCGCAGGTGGTGCAGAAGCTGACGCAGATGGTGGGTAGAAATGTGAAGCTGTACGACATGGTGCTGCAGTTCCTGCGCACGCTGTTCCTGCGTACACGAAATGTGCACTACTGCACGCTGCGCGCCGAGCTGCTCATGTGCCTGCACGAGCTGGATGTCGGCGACATCTGCTCTGTGGACCCCTGCCACAAGGTGTGCCTGTGGGCCCCTGCCGTGGGGCACACCTGCTCCCTTCCCCCAGCATCCCTCCACTCCTGGAGCTGAGGGTCCTGGTATCTGGGCTTCACCTGCCTGTTGGCCACCTAGCTGGGAGACAGTGTCCTCTGCGCACTTGGCCCAGAGCTAGCTGCCCTGCACCACCCCCACCAGCCTGCTCTGTCTTGTCCTCCCCTCCAGCCGGGGCAAGGCCCTGGGGCCACTCCTGGACCCTTGCTCCAGCATCCGCTGGTCTGCCCTGCTTGTTGGCGAGCACAGGGCTCCAGGCATGCTCTCATCCTGGTACGGACACCATGTGGCTGAGGCAGCATCACCTCTAGGAGGCTGTGGGGTCTTGCTGAGACTGAAGCGTCCTCCCCACACTGGGGGCTGCTGGAGAGCCCCCTTTCAGAACAAAGCACAGATGCTACCTCTGTGCCGACCCAAGGGGACTCAGGCCCTCAGACCTGTTCACCTTTGGCCGACCCGGGTGGGCCCAGGCAGCCTGAGACTGGGTGGCGTCTGCCTGAGAGGTGAGTACTGTTCCACGGCCATGGTCTCTGATGACAGCCTGACTGTGCTTGGTCCCTGCAGTTCACCTGGTGCCTGGACGCCTGCATCCGTGAGCGGTTTGTGGACAGCAAGAGGGCCCGGGAGCTGCAGGGGTTTCTCGATGGAGTGAAGAAGGGGCAGGAGCAAGTCCTGGGGTGAGGGCCGCCCCGACCAGTCCTGTTGGGATGCTGTGTCCACAGTCACGGGCAGAGTGTTGGTTCCAGTATGCAAGAGAGCTGCCTGGCGCCTCACATCCCTGCTGAGAGATGGCTCTGGGCGGAGGCTGTAGCAGTCCCAGGCTGGGGCTCCAGGGCCTGCAGTGGGCGGGAAGCCCCATCCTGGGGACACTGTGCCCAGAGGTGGTGGGATCTCATTCCTGGAGTTGCCCTCTCCGAGTGGGCTCTGTCCAGTGCTTGGTCACAACTCCTTCTCTCTCTGTAATTGTATCTGTGTTATCTGTGACCCTGGTCAAATTTATGATGGAGTCCAGGTCAGGTTTTCATAACCAGAAGAAGGACTTTAATTTTTTTTTTTTCCCCTTATGATTTTTTTTTAATTTTTTTTTTTTACAATTTATTTTGGTATCATTAACCTACAATTACATGTGCAATATTATGGTGATTAAACTACTCCCTTCATCAGGTCCCCCCCACCAACCCCATTACAGTCACTGTCCATCAGCATAGTGAGATGCTATAGAGTCACTACTTGTCTTCTCTGAGTTGTACAGCCCTCCCCGTGCCCCCCTACCTTACGTCTCCTAATCGTAATGCCCCTTTGACCCTCTTATCCCTCCCTTCCCACCCATCTTCCCCAGTCCCTTTCCCTTTGGTAACTATTAGTCTGTTCTTGGGTTCTGTGAGTCTGCTGCTGTTTTGTTCCTTCAGTTTTTTTCTTTGTTCTTATACTCCACATATGAGTGAAATTATTTGATACTTGTCTTTTTCGGCTTGTCTTATTTCACTGAGCATAATACCCTCTAGCTCCATCCATGTTGTTGCAAATGGTAGGATTTGTTTTCTTCTTATGGCTGAATAATATTCCATTGTGTATATGTACCACATCTTAATCCATTCATCTACTGATGGACACTTAGGTTGCTTCCATTTCTTGGCTATGGTAAATAGTGCTGCAGTAAACATAGGGGTGCATGTGTCTTTTTGAAACTGGGCTGCTGCATTCTTAGGGTAAATTCCTAGGAGTGGGATTCCTGGGTCATATGGTATTTCTATTTTGAGTTTTTTGAGGAACCTCCATACTGCTTTCCACAATGGTTGAACTAATTTGCATTCCCACCAGCAGTGTAGGAGGGTTCCCTTTTCTCCACATCCTCGCCAACATTTGTTGTTGTTTGTGTTTTGAATGTTGGCCATCCTCATTGGTGTGAGGTGATATCTCATTGTGGTTTTAATCTGCATTTCTCTGATGATTAGCGATGTGGAGCATTTTTTCATGTGCCTGTTGGCCATCTGAATTTCTTCTTTAGAGAAGTGTCTATTCATGTCCTGTGCCCATTTCTTAATTGGATTATTTGCTTTTTGTTTGTTAAGGTGCGTGAGTTCTTTGTATATTTTGGATGTCAACCCGTTATCAGATACATCATTTATGAATATATTTTCCCATACTGTAGGATGTCTTTTTGTTCTACTGATGGTGTCCTTTGCTGTACAGAAGCTTTTCAGCTTGATATAGTCCCACTTGTTCATTTTTGCTTTTGTTTCCCTTGCCCGAGGAGATATGTTCATGAAGAAGTCGCTCATGTTTATGTCCAAGAGATTTTTGCCTATGTTTTTTTCTAAGAGTTTTATGGTTTCATGACTTACATTCGGGTCTTTGATCCACCTTGAGTTTAGCTTTGTCTGTGGGCTAGACAGTAGTCCAGTTTCATTCTCTTACATGTAGCTGTCCAGTTTTTCCAACAGGACTTTAATTTTTTATAAGGCTTTTTAACTTCCCAGTTTTTTGAGTAAGTTAAGGGCAAGTTACGAAACAAGCTTTTCTTTGAAAGACTTCCCAGTGGGAGGGCTCGTTCTGCATGGAGGGCTGTCTCCCTGACAGTGGCTGAGTTAGCCCAGCCTGTGGCCACCCCTCTGTGGGCTGGGGGTGTCCTTATTCACATGGGTTTTTCCTCGCAGGGACCTGTCCATGATCCTGTGTGACCCCTTCGCCATCAACACCCTGTCGCTGAGCACCGTGAGGCACCTGCAGGAGCTGGTTGGCCAGGAGACACTGCCCAGGGTGAGTGCTTGGCTGGCCACACGGCCTCCCCAGTGGACAGACTGGTTTGCACAGGCGGCTGGTGAGAGCACCTGTTCCCTGGGGGTGGAGGGCACATGGAGCCTGTGGGAGGAGCTGCCGGTGCTGGTGGCTGCGAGGTCAGGGCAGGCACAGCTCAGGTGTCAGGTGAGCTCACGCCGAGGCCCCATGCCCCACAGGACAGTCCTGACCTCCTGCTGCTGCTCAGGCTGCTGGCGCTGGGCCAGGGGGCATGGGACATGATCGACAGCCAGGTCTTCAAGGAGCCCAAGATGGTAACAGGACTGGGATGGGATCATTTCTACCTTTCTTTTCCAGGGGCTATGGGGCCCTAAGGTCAGGAAAGCGGGGTCTGGGGAGGTGGAAAGGAGGAGTGGGCCCTCAGGTTGTTGGGCAAAATGGATGTGAGGAAGGCGGGAGAGCTCAGGGCCTGTCTGCCCAGGAGGTGGAGCTCGTCACCAGGTTCCTGCCCATGCTCATGTCCTTCGTGGTGGACGACCACACCTTCAGCGTGGATCAGAAGCTCCCAGCAGAGGAGAAAACCCCAGCCACGTACCCAAACACGCTTCCAGAGAGTTTTACCAAGTAGGAGTCGGGGCTGCGGGTGGGACCTGCGCCTTGGCTGCCCTGGGCATGCGGGTGGCCCCCGAGGCTGATGGCCTGGCCTGCAGGTTCCTGCAGGAGCAGCGCATGGCCTGCGAGGTAGGGCTGTACTACGTGCTGCACATCACCAAGCAGAGGAACAAGAACGCGCTGCTCCGCCTACTGCCGGGGCTTGGTGAGTGTGCTCTGCCTGTGGGCCAGACCCCTCCCTCTTCCCTCATCTTCTGAAGTTATTTTGGGGCAAAAGCCAGGAGCTCAGCTTTGCACTTTGACAGAAGCCTGAGCTCCTGTCACCGCGTGTTGAAGGGTCCTCTCCACAGTGACAAAAGAGCCACCTTAATTTTAGCTTAACATGTTGCGGGGCAGTGGAGCCCCTCAAGTCCGCAGGTGATGGAGAGTGCCCCCACCCGAGGTGGGGAAGAGCCACTTCCTTTGGAAGCCTCTGGCTGTGTGGAGTTCAGGGCAGGTGGCAGTTGCTGCAGTCTGGGAAGAAGAGGGAGGGGTCTGAGTGGACCCCTTCAAGAGTAAGCTGCAGCATGAGTTAGGGAGGGCTTCTGGAAACACTTGACTTTGCCAGCACACACACAGGCCCAGGGGCCTCCACTGGCTCAGGTCTCATCTGGGTCAGTGAGGCTACTTTGTAAAGATCTCACCCGTTACCTGCTGAGCGTGTTTCTAGGTCACTGACATATAGGATGGTGGTGATGTGTTCTCCGCCTTTTCTGTATGAAGAAGGCTCTCTGTTGTGGGTGTTAATTTGTACCTAGCCTCTGTTGAACCTGACAGCACAGGCTTGTTCTCTTGGTCTGGAGATCAGAAGTCTGAAGCAGGTGCCAAGTCCAGGGTGGGGTGGGGCCGGCTCCTCCTGGGGCTCCAGCAAGAGGCTTCCCTGGCCCCTCCGGCTTCTGGGGGCCACGGCAGCCTTAGCTTCTGCTGTCCTGTCCCTGACTCTGGCCCTCCCGCTACCCTCTGTAAGGACCCTGTGATGACATGGGGCCCACTGAAGTCAGCAGGATTGTTTCCCTTCTCGGAAGACAATTAACACATAAGGTAGAATGTCCACAGGCTCCTGGACTGGGGCAGGAGCGTCTCTGGGCCGTCCTGTTGGCCACAGGGGCTGCAGCTCATCTGTCTCTTTCTGGAGACTTCCAGGAGCAGTTTTATAATAAATCACTTGCTTGTCTCGTATTTCTATTCATTTCAGTGCTTTTCTCTTTCTCTCCTTTGTATCATCAGTCCGTTCTAGTGAAGGTGGGCTTGGTTTTTTCATTTTTCGTCTATCTTTTAAGTTTTTATTATGGGGACTTCCGGTGAGATCAGAAGTCGAGTGTGGGGAGGCCCAGGGCCCTCACCCCTCCTCGGGCTGCCTTGGTGATGGTCAGGACGTAAACCCTGATTCCCAGCTACTAGGAAGAGACATCCTGACAGAAGGAGGGCCCGTAAGGCCCACGACTGCGGCCCACGAGCATGTCCGGGTGCCAGGCCCGTTTTTTTTTTTTTCTTCCCCCGCCAATTTTATTGAGAAACAGTTGACACACATCACTGTATAAATTTAAGGCATACAACAGTCAGCAATATAACAGTGGGCAAAGAAGTCCCTTTTGAAACTCTGTGTTAAGCATTATGCAAAGTCAAGGTCACACTAATCCTCTAGGATCAAGATACCAGACTAAGAATATAGGCATCTTCAGTGAGGGCAGCTACAAAGAATGTTGAGTGTTTCACAAATAAAGAAGGGTATCTCAGTATAACCCGTGACTTTGGTTTGATTTACATATATTGTGAAGCGGTTACAATAGGTTTAACCACCATCCATCTTCTTATACAGATAAAACAAAAAGAAAAGAATAAAGGAAAAAAAGTTTCTTCTTCTGGTGAGAACTCAGAATTTACTCTCTTGACAGCTTCCCTGAGTATCACACAATAGTGTGGGTGACAGTCACCATGCCACACATTAACCCTAGGACCAATTTACCTTGCAACTGGAATTGTACCTTTTGACCAACTTCCTCCAGTCCCCCTTCCCTGCATCTCCTACCCCTGGTGACCACAAGCCTGATTGCTTTTTACCTGTGGGGTTTTCTCCTTATCATTTTGGTTTTCAGATCCCACATATAAATGAGATTGTAGAGTATTTGTCTTTCTGACTTATTTCACTTAACATAATGCCTTCAAGGTCCATGCACGTTGTCACATACGGTAGGATCTCATTTTTTATGGCTGAATACTATTCCATTATAAACAGATATCTAATTTCTTTATCCATTCATCCACTGGTGGAAGCTTAGGTCGTGTCCATGTCTTGGCTATTGTAAGTAATGCTGCTATGAAGGTGAGGGGGGTATATTTTTGGGTTAGTTTTCATTTCCTTTGGATCTATTCCCAGAAGTGGAATTACTGGACCATATGTTTTATAGAAAAGTTCGCTTTTTAATTTTTTGGGGAACCTCCATACTGTTTTCCATAGTGGCTGCACCAGTTCAGTCCCGCCAACAGTGCACAAGGCTCCCTTTCCTCCACGCCCACCCCAGCATGTTGTCTCTCATCTCTTTGATGATGATCCTTCTAACAGGCATGAGGTGACATCTCATTGTGGTTTTAATTCGCGGTTATTTCCCTGATGACTAGTGATGTTGAGCATCTTTTCGTGTACCTCTTGGCCTTTGGTATATCTTCTTTGAAGAAATGTGTATTCAGTTCTTTTGTCCATTTTTTTTTCTCTTATGATCTTTTTTTTATAATTTATTTTGGTATCATTAATCTACAATTACGTGTGCAATATTACGGTGATTAAACTATCCCCTTCATCAGGTCCCCCCCACCAACCCCATTACAGTCACTGTCCACCAGCGTAGTGAGATGCTATAGAATCACCACTTGTCTTCTCTGAGTTGTACAGCCCTCCCCGTGCCCCCCCCTACCTTACATCTGCTAATCGTAATGCCCCTTTGACCCTCTTATCCCTCCCTTCCCACCCATCTTCCCCAGTCCCTTTCCCTTTGGTAACTATTAATCTGTTTTTGGGTTCTGTGAGTCTGCTGCTGTTTTGTTCCTTCAGTTTTTTTTTTTTTTTCTTTGTTCTCATACTCCACATATGAGTGAAATAATTTGATACTTGTCTTTTTCGGCTTGTCTTATTTCACTCAGCATAATACCCTCTAGCTCCATCCATGTTGTTGCAAATGGTAGGATTTGTTTTCTTATAGCTGAATAATATTCCATTGTGTATATGTACCACATCTTCTTAATCCATTCATCTACTGATGGGCACTTAGGTTGCTTCCATTTCTTGGCTATTGTAAATAGTGCTGCGATAAACATAGGGGTGCATGTGTCTTTTTCAAACTGGGCTGCTGCATTCTTAGGGTAAATTCCTAGGAGTGTGATTCCTGGGTCAAATGGTATTTCTATTTTGAGTTTTTTGAGGAACCTCCATACTGCTTTCCACAATGGTTGAACTAATTTGCATTCCCACCAGCAGTGTAGGAGGGTTCCCTTTTCTCCACATCCTCGCCAACATTTGTTGTTGTTTGTGTTTTGGATGTTGGACATCCTCACTGGTGTGAGGTGATATCTCATTGTGGTTTTAATCTGCATTTCTCTGATGACCAGCGATGTGGAGCATCTTTTCATGTGCCTGTTGGCCATCTGAATTTCTTCCTTAGAGAAGTGTCTATTCATGTCCTCTGCCCATTTCTTAATTGGATTATTTGCTTTTTGTTTGTTGAGGTGCGTGAGTTCTTTATATATTTTGGATGTCAACCCCTTATAAGATACGTCATTTATGAATATATTTTCCCATACTATAGGATGTCTTTTTGTTCTACTGATGGTGTCCTTTGCTGTACAGAAGCTTTTCAGCTTGATATAGTCCCACTTGTTCATTTTTGCTTTTGTTTCCCTTGCCCGGGGAGATATGTTCATAAAGAAGTCACTCATGTTTATGTCCAAGAGATTTTTGCCTATGTTTTTTTCTAAGAGTTTTATGGTTTCATGACTTACATTCAGGTCTTTGATCCACCTTGAGTTTACCTTTGTGTATGGGGTTAGACAGTAGTCCAGTTTCAGTCTCTTACATGTAGCTGTCCAGTTTTTCCAACACCAGCTGCTGAAGAGGCTGTCATTTCCCCATTGTATATCCAAGGCTCCTTTATCAAATATTAATTGACTGTAAATGTTTGGATTTTCTATTCTGTTCCACGGGTCTGTGGGTCTGTTTTTGTGCCAGTACCAAATTGTCTTGATTACTGTGGCTTTGTAGTAGAGCTTGAAGTCAGGGAGCGTAATTCCCCGTTTGATTCCTCCTTCTCAAGATTGCTTTGGCTATTCGGGGTCTTTTCTGGTTCCATATGAATTTTAGAATTACTTGTTCCAGTTCATTGAAGAAAGCTGTTGGTAGTTTGATAGGGATTGCATTGAATCTGTAGATTGCTTTAGGTAGTATAGCCATTTTGACAATATTTATTCTTCCTAGCCAAGAGCATGGGATGCATTTCCATTTGTTAGTGTCCTCTTTAATTTCTCTCAGGAGTGTCTTGTAATTTTCAGAGTAAAGGTCTTTCACTTCCTTCGTTAGGTTTATTCCTAGGTATTTTATTCTTTTTGATGCAATTGTGAATGGAATTGTTTTTCTGATTTCTCTTTCTGTTAGTTCATCGTTAGTGTATAGGAAAGCAACAGATTTCTGTGTGTTAATTTTGTATCCTGCAACTTTGCTGAATTCAGATATTAGTTAGTAGTTTTGGAGTGGAGTCTCTAGGGTTTTTTATGTAGTGTCATGTCATCTGCAAATAGTGACAATTTGACTTCTTCTTTACCAATCTGGATGCCTTGTATGTCTTTGTTTTGTCTGATTGCCGTGGCTAGGACCTCCAGTACTATGTTGAATAACAGTGGAGAGAGTGGGCATCCCTGTCTTGTTCCCGATCTTAGATGCAAAGCTTTCAGCTTCTTGCTGTTAAGTATGATGTTAGCTGTGGGTTTGTCATATATGGCCTTTATGATGTTGAGGTACTTGCGGTCTATACCCATTTTGTTGAGAGTTTTAATCATGAATGGATGCTGAATTTTGTCAAATGCTTTTTCAGCATCTATGGAGATGATCATGTGGTTTTTGTTCTTCTTTTTGTTGATGTGGTGGATGATGTTGATGGATTTTCAAATGTTGTACCATCCTTGCATCCCTGGGATGAATCCCACTTGATCATGGTGTATTAGCCTCTTGATGTATTTTTGAATTTGGTTTGCTAATATTTTGTTGAGTATTTTTGCATCTACGTTCATCAGGGATATAGGTCTGTAATTTTCTTTTTTGGTGAGGTCTTTGCCCAGTTGGTATTAGAGTGATGCTGGCTTCATAGAATGAGTTTGGAAGTGTTCCCTCCTCTTCTATTTTTTGGAAAACTTTAAGGAGAATGGGTGTTATTTCTTCTCTATATGTCTGGTAGAATTCAGAGGTGAATCCATCAGGTCCGGGGGTTTTGTTCTTGGGTAGTTTTTTGATTACCGATTCAATTTCGTTGCTGGTGATTGGTCTGTTTAGTTTTTCTGTTTCTTGCTTGGTCAGTCTTGGAAGGTTGTATTTTTCTAAGAAGTTGTCCATTTCTTCTATGTTTTGCAGCTTGTTAGCATATAGATTCTCATAATATTCTCTTATAATTCTTTGTATTTCTGTGGGGTCCGTCGTTATTTTTCCTTTCTCATTTCTGATTGTGTTTATGTGTGTAGATTCTCTTTTTCTCTTAATGAGTCTGGCTAGGGGTTTATCTATTTTCTTTATTTTTTCAAAGAACCAGCTCTTGGTTTCATTGATGTTTTCTATTGTTTTATTCTTCTCAATTTTATTTATTTCTTCTCTGATCTTTATTATGTCCCTCCTTCTGGTGACTTTGGGCCTCATTTGTTCTTCTTTTTCCAATTTCAGTAATTGTGTCCTTAGACTGTTCATTTGGGAATGTTCTTCCTTCTTTAAATAGGCCTGGATTGCAATATACTTTCCTCTTAGAACGGCCTTTGATGCGTCCCACAGAAGTTGTGGCTTTGTGTTGTTTTCATTAGTCTCCATATATTCTTTGATTTCTGTTTTGATTTGGTCATTAACCCATTGATTAATTAGGAGAATGTTGTTAAGTCTCCATGTATTTGTGAGCCTTTTTGATTTCTTTCTAAAATTTATTTCTAGTTTTATACCTTTGTGATCTGAGAAGTTGGTTGGTAGGATTTCAATATTTTTGAAATTACTGAGGTTCTTTTTGTGGCCTCATATGTGGTCTATTCTGGAAAATGTTCCATGTGCACTTGAGAAGAATGTGTATCCTGCTGCTTTTGGGTGCAGAGTTCTGTAGATATCTGTTAGGTCCATCTGTTGTAGTGTGTTGTTCAGTGCCTCTGTGTCTTTACTTATTCTCTGTCTGGTTGATCTGTTTTTTGGAGTGAGTGGTGTGTTGAAGTCTCCTAGAATGAATGCATTGCTGTCTATTTCCTCCTTCCATTCTGTTAGTATTTGTTTCACATATGCTGGCGCTCCTGTGTTGGGTGCATATATATTTATAATGGTTATATCTTCTTGTTGGACTGACCCCTTTATCATTATGTGATGTCCTTCTTTATCTCTTGCTGCTTTCTTCATTTTGAAGTCTATTTTGTCTCATACAAGTACTGCAACACCTGCTTTTTTCTCTTTGTTGTTTGCATGAAGTATCTTTTTCCATCCGTTCAATTTTAGTCTGTATATCTTTGGGTTTGAGGTGAGTCTCTTTTAAACAGCATATAGACAGGTCTTGCTTTTTTATCCACTCTGTTACTCTGTGCCTTTTGATTGGCACATGATGTTTTTGTGCAGATGGTTTGTTTGGGTCAGAATTCCTCCCCTCACCCATGTGTCCTCTGCCTCTCGGGTCTCTCATAATCTGTAGGGCCATATGGGACTGACCGGGGGGACTTGGCTGCACCTCCCTTGTGTTGTGACCACACGCCTGCCCCTGTGTCCCGTGAGCGGGCCACTGGCTGTGACAACGCCAGCCAGACGCCACAGATATGCACCTTGCACTCGGCTGCTGTCAGCTGCGGCCCTTCAGAGTTCCCTGCTGGTGTTTCTGTAGCAGCTGATGCAGCCGTTGGGTCTGGTGTGCATCCCCGTGCGGCCTGCCGCCCTCTAGCTGGATCTCGGCCCTGCCAGCCGTGCGCTTTGGCTCTCCTGTGAGATTAGTCCTGAGTCACTTGTGCCACCACTCTCAAGTCTTCCTGTCTGTGGCACCCCAAAAAAGGAGTACCTCCCTCTGTCCCCTTCCCAGAGGGCGGCACCAGCCTTTTCCATGCACTCCTGGGCCAGGCTGTGGCCTGTTTGTTCTCTGGTCACTGGTCTGGCCAGGATCTCTGTGTTGGGGTCTGCTTAATCCACAGTCCCTCGGCCCCTGAGCAAAGCTGTGGGGCTGGGCCCTCATCCCCGCCCTGCGGACCTGGGCATTGCAGCTCTGCTCACGGCTTAGACCCAGACTCCCCCCAGCGGCCCCTACTGGCTGCCTCGCCTGCCCAGGCCCACTTCCTGGCTCTCAGGAAACCTGTGCTCAGAAGTCGGGGTTTCCCTACGATTCACAGGTCTGGGGAGCAGAGGGCTGGCCCTGGGCACAGGGTGTGAGTGGTGGCCGAGGTGGGCTGACGCCTACTGTTTGCAGTGGAGACCTTCGGTGACCTGGCGTTCGGCGACATCTTCCTCCACCTGCTCACGGGGAACCTGGCACTGCTGGCAGATGAGTTCGCCCTGGAGGACTTCTGCAGCAGCCTCTTTGATGGCTTCCTCCTCACGGCCTCCACAAGGTACCTTTCTGTGGCCCATGCCGTGGCAGCCAGGGCTGAGGGGCAGGGGTCACCAGCTACCTGCCGCCTTGTCCATGGCCTCTTGCAGGAAGGAGAGCGTACAACGGCACACGCTGCGGCTCCTGGTCCACCTGCACCACCGGGTGGCGCCGTCCAAGCTGGAGGCCCTGCAGAAGGCACTGGAGCCCTCGGGTCAGGTGGGTGCCCTGCCATGCTAGCCTGACGCCCCTCCAGGTTTGCATGTCCTCCGAGTGGGTCCGCTCTGAGTAGCCTGAGGCCTGCCCGAAACCCTGTACTTTCCCTGCAGAGTGGAGACGCGGTAAAGGAGCTCTACTCCCAGCTTGGTGAGAAGCTGGAGCAGCTGGACCACCACAAGCCCAGCCCGGCCCAGGCCACTGAGAGTCCGGCCCTGGAGCTGCCCCTGCCCACTGTGTCTGCCCCCACTGTGCTCTGAGGCTTTCCTTGGGCTGCTCAGGACTGGGCAGTGCCCCGGTGGGACCTGTGAGCGCTGGGGCCCCATCTCTCCTGAAGCAAGTTGGCTGCTCCTGGGGCTCAGGTGGGCTGGGTGAGACCCCCTCTGCCCTGCAGGCTGTCCGGTGGGCGGGTGCCTCTGCATCTCCACAGCCCCACCCTGAACAGGGTCCTGGAAGGTATGTGCCATCTGTGTAAATGGGACCTCTGTTCCTTCACACACTTCCCAGCCATGGAACTCCTGCTCATGCCTGCCTCACATGGTGGGTACCCACGGCAGAGGGGAGACAGAAGGGCAGTAGTTGGGATTAGGACTAAGCCACCTGTTTTCCAAGGGGAGAGGGCAGAGGGGCCATAGCATGAGGGGAAGGTCTGGGCCGGCCCTGGTGGCACAGATTAGTTTGTGGGCCGGGACGCCTGCAAATGAAACCAGCTCTGTCCAGGTTGCTTCTGAGGTCTGACAGTGGACACTCTGGCTGACCCTGGACCCCAAAAGCAGGGAGCTGCTCCTACCCTGGCTGGCAGCACCCCACGGAGCAGGAATGGCCGAGGAGGCCTAGGCCTCCCACCTGCTGCCTCAGTCCACCACTGAAGTGGGGAGCTCCTTGCTCGGCTGCGCCGTCTGGGCCCAGTGAGGGGTCGCTGTTACATACAATGGGGCCGACTTATGTGAATAAAAGGCATTTGGTAAATGCATTGTGCTTGCACAGGCTGGACAGCGGATGCAGGCCAGACGGGCAGGCTCCTTCTGAGGGGCGTTCAGTCTGCGGGCCCGCCTGGATTCTCAGCCCTGCCTGTGGGAGAGTTCTCAGGGAGGAGGCAGATGTGCGGGGGCCACACTGGGGGTCAGGGAGCCAGGTCTTGGGCTGCATGGCAGGTCCCTCCTTCCTTGCTGAGGCTGCGAGGCTCAGTTAGGCCAGGGCAGGGGAGGTCCCAGGAAGGCTGGAAGCACTGACAACCCGCACGGTAGGTGGGGTGCCTGAGGGTTCCCTGAGCCCCGGGCCCTACATACCAAGGGGTGGCAGGTAAGGCCAGGCCCTGAGGTTGGAGAAGAGGATGCAGAGAAGCAGTGGTTTCTCAGTGCAGTGGGCCTGCCCGAGGACACTGGATGGATGGGCAGACAGAAACCTCCACCCATCACCAGGAGGCCATATGTGAATCCCATAATCTGGAGAGGGTGGGAGCCCCCCACTCCGGGACCAGCATTTCCCTAATGAAGGTCCTGCCTGTGGCACAGGGAGGAGGCGGAAAGCTGGGAGGGAAAGGGCCTGGCGTGCTAGGCGGTGGGACCTGTGTGTGTGGTGTGTGTACAGGACAGACGGGGTGGCTTGCAGGCGTGGATGGGCTCAGTGCCAGGACTGGTTTGGGTCGTTCCCGGCTGACAAATTCTCTGTGTGGGCTACAGACAGAGCTGGTGGTGGAATGGGAGACGCAGAGGGTCCTCCAGGCGGGTCCTTCTGCAGAGGTGGGAGGGGGTGGGGCAGGGCCACGTGGTGCTGGTGTTTGGGGGAGGGGTCCAGGTTCTTTCTAAATTTGTTTCCCCTGAGCCATGCATGGTGTTTCCCCCAGTTCTAGAATTTCTGTCTGAGTGCACGCTGCCCTGTCCTTGGAGGGCTCAGGGCTGGGGGACGGGAAGTAGAAGGGGGAGATGGGGTCAGTGGAGCCCCAGGCCCTGGTAGAGGAGCTTTTAGAATAGGAAATGAACCCTACTCTGGAAGCTCTCAGGCTGGGGTCAGGGAAGGGAAAGAAGAGGGTGGGGAGAGATTAGGAAATGTCCAGCTGGGCAGAGGGCCTACCCCCCAACTCCTTGCTTACAGGTAGCCAGGAACACCCACAGGTCCCTTGTAGGGTCAAATGCAGGATGTGTCCCTGGGGAGGTTGTGGTCCAGGAGAGCAGACTGACGGTGGGATCTCTGGGGGAGGGCATGCCCCTGCCTCAACAAGGGTCCAGAGCCTGGCCCTAGCCAGGAGGGTTTGGAGGACTGCAGGGCTGGGCGGGTAGGTGACCCACTGGCCAGAGGACCTGGGCAAACCAGACAGGCCTGCCCCCTGGCGCCTCCGTCCAGCCTAAGTCCCGCCCGCGCCGCACCCCTGACTCACTTCCTTTGCATCAAAACGGAAACCTCCCCAGAGCTGCCTCTGCCCTGGAAGCTCCCTGGGGACCCGCAGGTGTTGCTGTGCCTCCAGGCCTGTGCTGGCCCAGAGGGACCCGACTTACCCCACCCTCACCAGGAAGTCAGCGTTTTATGCTGCTTCAGTGGCAGGCCCCAGCGACTGGCGCCAGCAGGGGGGCATTCTTGGGGGGCTGGAGGCCAGCAGGAGCCTGACCTGAAGCAGCTGCAGGTATGGGGGTGGGCTGGGGCCAGGGGCATCCACCCACCTTTCTCCAGCTGTCTTCTCAGTGTCTCCATCTCTCCTCCCTCTCTGGCCTTTCTGTCCATCCTTCCACCCCACCCCCGTCCTTTTGGGGGTTGGGGGCTCCCAGCTGCCATTTCATCAAGTGTTCTCGGTTTTTGGGGTGGGGAGCTAGCTGGGAGGCCTGGGGACAGGGCTGGGGCCCAAGCTGAAAAGCATTAGTTCCAGCTAGACTTTAAGCTAGAATCTCCCCCAAGTGTTTTTAAATGTGGTGAGGGCACCTCTGAACTCGGGGTGCCCACGCCTCTGTTTCCTGTGGCCCCTCCCGGAGCACTGAGGGCCCCAGGCTCCCAGCAGTCGGAGGTGTTCGCGGAGGGCAGGCCCACCCTTGACCCTTCTTTACCCCTAAACGGCGCCTGGCCGGCACTCCTCCTCCTCCAGGAAGCCAGTATGCCGCCCGATAAACTGCGCCCCCCTTCTCCTCCAGCCACTTCCTCAAGGCCCGCGGCTGTTCCTGGGAGGACCCGAGAGATTTGCATTGGGGCCCCGCGGGGAGCCGCTTCCTGGTCAGGGGGCGAGACTGGCCCAGCGAGGCCTGTGCGCAGGCCCTGGCCGAGGGGCAGACCCGGCGCACTCCGAGGGCCTTCCGGGGGTGTGGCCACTCGGGGGAAGGGTCGTGGTCGCCCATGGGGAAGTCTGGGGACCCTCCCGCCTTCCCTTTGCAGGGAGGGCTACTTGCATGCTGAGCGCCCTGCACCATGGACGGCGGCCAGCTCAGCTTGGAGCCCGCGGCCGGGCCCCCCAGCGTCCCCTGCCAGAGTGTGGTCGCGCCGCTGCGCGCTGTAGTCCGCCTACGCCGCCGCGTGTGCCTTCTGCGCAAGCGGTGCCTCCTGCCGACTGGCGTGGGGCCGGTCTCTGGGCCCGGGGCGCCCAGGCCGGGCTGCAGCACCGGGGCACCGCGGGCAGACCTGGATCAGCCAAGATTCTTCACCTTCGACGGCCCGGCGGAGCTGACTTCCAGGACGCCACGCAAGAGGCGCCGGCGCAGCCGCGTGGTGCTCTACCCCGAGACCTCGCGCAAGTACCGGCCGCGCGCGGAGCGCCGGAGCCGCGCTCAGCACTGCCTGTTGTTGCTCGTGGCCATCGTGGGCTTCCAGGTGCTCAACGCCATCGAGAACCTGGACGACAACGCGCAGCGCTACGACCTTGACGGGCTGGAGAAGGACCTGCAGCGCTCTGTATTCGGCCAGTCGGCAGCCGTGGGACGCATCGTGGCCCTGCTGCGGGACTACCTGGCCACGCACGTGCACAACCGCCCACTGCTACTGGCAGTGCACGGACCCAGCGGCGTGGGCAAGAGCCACGTGGGCCGCCTGCTGGCGCGCCACTTCCGCGCGGTGCTCGAGGACGGCGCGCTTGTGCTGCAGTATCACGCTCGGCACCACTGCCCCGAGCCGCACGCCGCGCAGGATTGCCGCGAGGAGCTGGCACGGCGCGTGGCCGAGGTGGTGGCCCGGGCGGAGGTAGAGGAGAAGACCCCGCTTTTGGTGCTAGACGAGGTGGAGCTCATGCCGCTGGAGCTGCTAGACGAGCTGCACGGATTCCTGCAGCCACAGCGCTCTCACCACTTTCATAACGCCATCTACGTGCTCCTCAGCGGCGTGGGAGGCGCAGAGGTCACGCGCTTCGTGCTGCAGAACGCGTCGCATTCACTGCCCCTGAAACGCGACGGGGCCTACAGCCCCAGGGCCGCAGCGGCCGCGCTGCAGACAGAGGAGGAGCTGCGCGCCAGCCTGAGGGCATTCCTGGTCAGCGAGCACCCACTGTGGCAGGCCGCGGCCATCGTGCCTTTCCTGCTGCTGGACAAGCGGGACGTAGTCAGCTGCTTCCGGGACGAGATGGCCGGGGAGGGCTTCTTTCCCGAGCAGGCCCGTGCCGAGTCCCTGGCCGCACAGCTCAGCTACTACCGCGTCGCTGGCCGCGAGTTTGCTGTCACTGGCTGCAAGCAGGTGGTGGCCAGGGTGAATCTCTTGTAGCCTAGGCGCAGCCGGACCCAGTGGACACTAGCGCGATGGGACGTTTGGGTTGATGGCAGTAACCCAGTGGAGGGGATTCTGTGGATTTGCCCCAGGCCCCTGAGGCCCCTAATAAATCTATGCCCCCCCGCCCCCCAGTCCCCAGCTGGTTCACATTGGGACTTAGGGTGCCTGAGTGGGGGGGTGTTGTCTTTGGATTTCCATTTCAACCCCCAGACGGCCCCTAATCTGCCGCCTCCTGGTCCTTGATTTGGCCACATTCCCAGTGCCTGCTGTGTACCCCACCTCGCAGGCACTTCAGGAAGTGAGCAGGCTATACCCAGGGGGTGGATGACCTCAGAGAGAGGGTCACACTGCTGGTCCCCTGCGGGGCTGGATGTGACCATGGCTGTGGTGTGACCGCAGCAACCATCACACACTCATTCCCACATACTGCCCAAGCCCTGTACACCTGCTCACCGAGAACCCAAAGCCCCAGATGCGGGGCCAGCCCAAGAATCCTGGTGACTACCTGGGTGTGCCTGGAGCTCCCCCGAAGACAGCAGGGGTAGTGGGGCTCTCCACCCAGTAAGCTGATCCAGCGGAATCCCCTCTCCCCTGAATGCTGGGGAAGGGGGACTCGCAGGGTGACAGTGGTAGGAGGTGGGCCTGAGGGCACCCCTGACCTCTCAGAATACCCCTACCCTGGCTACCAACTTGGTTCTGTGCATGGAACTGGGGCGTGGCACCTGAGTAGGACCCCTCCGTCTCAGCTGTAGAGAGGAGTCCGGCCCCTCCGCTGGTGCCCTGCAGCGCCCTGCCCACCCTTTGCTGGGCTGTCGCATTTCCTGAGCCCGAAGCTGGCGGCGGGGGGAGCGACTAAACGGAACCTCCGCCCGCAGGCCGCGCGGCTCCCCCGCCCCGCGAAGCTGCGTGGGAGATGCCGTGGGTGCCTTTTGTGCGGTTGTGCTGCGGTGGCTTCCTCCGCTGGGTCCCGCAGCCCCGCGCTGGGGGAGGGGGGCGGCGGTGGTCGCAGCCCGCCGGGAGGAGCGCTCGGCCCGGGAGGACACAGTGCGCGGACCACTACGGCCCGGACGATTACCAGCCCCGAGCGGGCGGGGGCAGGGCCTCAGAGGGGGAGCGGGCTGTGCGCGCCCTCCCACCACAGCCGAGCTTGGCCCGACCCCTGCGCTCGGAAGCCCTCAGGGACCACCAGGGATGGGGTCTCTGGGACCGCTGGCAGGCCGGCTCCCTGAGGGTCCCGCGTGGGCGCGGCCCCTCCCCCGCCGTCCATTGCCGCCGGCCGGTGGGAGAGCATTTGGTTCCCGGGCGCCCGCCCGCAATCTCTCCAGGCTGAGGGAAGCGGCCGGCTCGCGGCCCCAGGCCCAGGACAGCAGCGCGGGGCGGGGCCGCCCTGCCGGAGAGGAGGGGTTCCTGCCGGCTCCTGGGGACAGGCGGAGGGGGAGACGCCCAGGCTGGGGGTGGGCAGCTCCGTCCGCGCCAGCTCCGCTTGCTGGACGGCTGGAGAAGGTACCCCCGCTCCCTGCCATCAGCCCTGACGGGCCAGGGCCGGGTGTCCACGCGACAAGGTGCGCGTAACAGCCACCGCAAGCTGAAGACCTAACCTCCTTTTTTGTGACTGTATCATGTGGCTCTTGGTTGTCTGCTTTTTCTGTTTTGTTTCGTTTCTTTTGTAGTGCCCCTTACCCCTCTCCATCCCTCGCCCCCCGCTGCTGTTCCATATTCTATTCTGGTGGCAGTTACCCCAGAAGGCCTAACCCGGCTGGGCTGGCAGTTACAGGACCCCGTCTCCCCAGCACTCTACCTTTGTCCTTTTATTCACCCACATTCCAGAGTTTATTATATTTAATTTTTATTGATTTTTAAATTTTATTTGCTGATTATTTGTAAATTAGTTTCTTCCTTTTCAGATGCTCTGTATTTCCCACTGCTACCAGTCAATCTCTGGGCTCACAGTTCCCTCCATTATGCCTGAACAGCACCTCACTGTCCTGAGGGCCACAGCTCTATGAGTCTTCAGGAGTTAGGATAGCTGGGGGGCAATGTTCTACAGATGAGTGTGGGGATACAGTGATCCCTTCACACTACTATATGTTGATTAAGGCATGATTTAACGTCTCTCAATGGAGCTCTATAATTTTCTTTTTTTTTTATTAAGGTATCATTGATATACACTCTTATGAAGGTTTCACAAGAAAAACAATGTGGTTATTACATTCACCCTTATTATCGAGTCCCCCCCCACACCCCATTGCAAGTCACTGTCCATCAGTGTAGTAAGATGCCAGAGTCACTATTTGTCTTTGAATTACACTGTCTTCCCGGTGACTCTACACACACCATGTGCTCCAATCATGATACCCCACAATCCCCTTCTCCCTCCCTCCCCACCTGCCCTCTCCCACCCCTCCCCTTTGGTAACCACTAGTCCCTTCTTGGAGTCTGTGAGTCTGCTGCTGTTTTGTTCCTTCAGTTTTGCTTTGTTGTTATACTCCACAAATGAGGGAAATCATTTGATATTTGTCTTTCTCTGCCTGACTTATTTCACTGAGCATAATACCCTCTAGCTCCATCCATGTTGATGCAAATAGTAGGATTTGTTTCTTTCTTATGGCTGAATAATATTCCATTGTGTATATGTACCACATCTTCTTTATCCACTCATCTACTGATGGACACTTAGGTTGCTTCCGTATCTTGGCTATTGTAAATAGTGCTGCAATAAACATAAGGGTGCATATTTGTTTTTGAACCTGAGAAGTTGTTTTCTTTGGGTAAATTCCTAGGAGTGGAGTTCCAGGGTCAAATGGTATTTCGATTTTTAGTTTTATGAGGAACTTCCGTATTGCTTTCTATAATGGTTGAACTAGTTTATATTCCCACCAGCAGTGTAGGAGGGTTCCCCTTTCTCCGCATCTTTGTCAGCATTTGTTGTTCCTAGTCTTTTCTATATTGGCCATCCTAACTAGTGTGAGGTGATATCTCATTGTGGATTTTATTTGCATTTCCCTGATATTTAGCAATGTGGAGCATCTTTTCATGTGCTTGTTGGCCATCTGAATTTCTTCTTTGGAGAAGTGTCTGTTCATATCCTCCGCCCATTTCTTAATAGGGTTATTTGCTTTTTGCGTGTTGAGGCGTGTGAATTCTTTATATATTTTGGATGTTAACTCCTTGTCGGATATGTCACTTACAAATATATTTTCCCATACTGTAGGATGCCTTTTTATTCTGCTGATGGTGTCCTTTGCTGTACAGAAGCTTTTTAGCATGATGGAATCCCATTTGTTCATTTTTGCTTTTGTTTCCCTTGCCTGAGCAGATGTGTCAGGGAAAAGTTGCTCATGTTTATATTCAAGAAATTCTTGCCTATGTTGTCTTCTAAGAGTTTTATGGTTTCATGACTTACATTTCAAGTCTTTGATCCATTTTGAGTTTACTTTTGTGTATGGGGTTAGACAATAATCCAGTTTCATTCTCGTGCATGTAGCTGGCCAGTTTTGCCAACCCCAGTTGTTGAAGAGGCTGTCATTTCCCCAGAGCAGTCAGGTCTTCCCCAGTTGTGTTAGATTTATTCCTAGAAACCATATAATTTTGGTTGGTATCATATAGGTTTATTATTGTATAACAGAGCACATACATCAAGACAAGTGTATACAGCAAAATACATATTCAAAGTTTCATCACAAAGTGAGCACCCCATCGCCCGCCATCCAGGTCAAGAATCAGGGTGTGGTCGGAGTCCCAGAAGCCCCAGTGCCCCTCCTACCCACCTGCTTCTTCTCCCTCCAGCCCTTCCCCACCACAGGGGATTCCCACCCAGTTTTCAAGATAATTACCACCTTGTTTTCTTCATACTTTAATAACTTAACTTTACAACCCTAACCAGTCTGGTTTTGTTTGTTCTTTATGCTGTAGCTTTCAGGTTTATTTTCAAAAACACTTTGATTGAGGCATTGTTTACATATCACAAAACTTACTCATTTTAAGTGGATGTTTTAATGATTTTTAGTCAATCTGCAGAGTTGTACAGACATCACTGCAATTCTGGCCTAGAATATTTCCATCAGCCCAGAAAGATGTCCTGCTCACTTTCAGTGAATCTGTTTCCACACCTTCCTCAGACAACCACTTAGCCTCTTTCTCTCTCTATAGGTTTGCCTTTTCAAAAAACATTTCATGTAAGTGGAGTCTTTTGCAGTTTTTAATGTCCAACTTCTTTCATTTAGCATAATGTTTTTGAGGGTCACCTGTGCAGCAGGGTGCATCACGTTGGTGACTTTCTTCCTATTGCT
Source organism: Phataginus tricuspis (assembly GCA_029783875.1). Taxonomy (NCBI): domain Eukaryota; kingdom Metazoa; phylum Chordata; class Mammalia; order Pholidota; family Manidae; genus Phataginus; species Phataginus tricuspis. Next base: position 663,540 of record JAQQAC010002172.1, on the reverse strand, counting down.
AAAAAGTTTTCCAGCAAATGGGTCAAAGACATTTCATTTACTCATTCACCATTTAAGGGACCTTTGGATTATTTCCTCCTTTTTTGGCTATTAAGTATAAGCAATACAAGGAACATTTGCCAAAATTTTCTTTGTGTGGATGTACATTTTCATTTATCTTGAATAAATACCAAGGAGAGGAATGGCTGAGTCATATGAAAAAATTTTTGTGCAATTTTTAAAGAAACTGCCAAAGTGCTTTGTGACATGGCCGCACCACTTTCCATTCCACCAGCAGTTATGTGGGGGGATATTTTTCTCCACATCCTCTCGGACACTGGTTACTGACAACCTTTTAATCATAGCGTCCTAATGAGTGGTTTGAATATGCATTTCCCTAATAACTAATGGCATTGAGCATTTTTGTCCACATGCTTATCAGCCATTCATATTATTTGGGTCCCTTGTCCTACTACTGGGTTGATTATTGAGTCGTGGGAGGTCTTTATATATTTTGGCCACAAGTCTTTTATCAGATACATGATCCACAAATATTTTCTCAGTCTGTAGGCTGTTTTTTAAACTTTTCATAATAAAAAATGGCTTTTGAAGTGCAAAAGTTTTCATTTCTATGAAATCAAATGTATACATTTTTTTCTTAAATGCATCATGCCTTTGCTGTTGTATCTAAGAACTCGATTAATTTAGAATCCTAAGGGTTTTTTTTCTATGCTTTCTTCTAAATGGTTGTACGGTTTTAGCTCTTACATTTAGGTCTATGAGCCATTCTGTACTAATTTTTGTGTACGATGTGAGCTGAGGGTCTAAAGTAATCTTTTTGCATATAGAAATCCAATTGTCCGGCACCCTCTGTTGAAAAAACTATCCTGTCCCCGTTGAATTGCCTGTGTCAGTTAGGATTCAGGGCTAGACGTGTATTAAGGGCTTTACTATAAAGAATCAGCTTATGAGATTGCAGGGTCTGACAAGGCCCAGACTCTTAGGGCAGGCGGTCAGCAAGAGCCGGCTGGAACTCTCCTGCCCAGAGCTTTCTTTCGGGGAGGCGGCTGCTGTGCTCTTGCAGCATCTCAACAGGCAGAATCAGGCCCACCCAGGTCGTCTGGATGATTTCCTTACCTAAAAAATGATTATGGACTTTAACCTCCTCTAGAAAATGTCATCAGAGCAACTCCTAGGTTAGGTTTTGATGGGATAACTGGGGACTGTAGCCAACTCGGCACGTAAAACTGTCCATTGTAGCACCTTTGTCAAAGATTAGTAGGCTGTGAATGTAAGACTTTATTTCTGGGCTCTCTGTTCTGTCCCATTGATCTATATGTCTGTCCTTCTGCCACGACCACATTCTTTTGATTTCCTGTAGTTTTATAGGCAGTTTTGCGATTGGGCACTGTGAATCATTCAACTTTATTCTTAGCGTTGGAGATTATTTTGGCTACTCTGGGTCCTTTGCCTGTCTATATACATTTTAAGATCAGCTTGTCAATTTCTGAAAGACAAAAACAGAGACTTCCAGCTTTTGATGGAAATTGCATTGACTCCAGAGATCAATCTGGGGAGAACTGCCATCTTAACAAACCGAAGTTTTCAACCCACAGACTAGAATCGCTCTTCCATTACTTAGGTCTTTAATCTCACAGCAACGTTGTGTAGTTCTCAGTGTGCAAGCCTCAAACTTCTTTTCTTCAATGTATTCCTAAGTATTTGTTCTTTTTGATGCCATTGCAAGTGGAATTATTTTAATATCAATTTCAGGCTGTTCATTGTTGATGTAGAGAAACAAAATTGAATTTAGTACATTGGTCTGGGATCTTGTGACCCTGGATAATTCATTTATTAGTCCTAATGATTTGTGTGTGGATTCCTTAAGATTCTCAACATATAGGATCATGTTTCTGTCAGTAAAGACAGTTTCACTTCCTCCCTTCCAATCTCTATGCCCTTTATTTATTTTTTCCTGCCTGATTGTACTGGCTGGAACTTCCTAGTGCCCAGTTTATTGAAGTGGTGTTCCTGACCTTGGGGACAAAGCACTGAGTCTTTCACCATTGAATAGGATGTTAGCTCTGGGGTTTTTTGTATGTGACCTTCATCAGTTTGAAAAAGTTTCCTTCTAGTCTTTGAATGTCCAGAGTTTTTGTCATGAAGGAGTGCTGGATTTTGCCAAATGTTTTCACTTCATCAGGGTTATATGATTCCGATCCTTTATTTTATCGACAAGATGTATTACATCAGCTGACTTCCACATGTTAAACCAAAATTGCATTCCAAGGATAAATCCCATTGATCATGGTGTGTGACCCTCTTTATATGTTGCTTGATTAAGTTTGCTAATATTTTGCTGTTAACTTTCATATCTATATTTATGAGGAATATTGTCTGAAATTTTTTCTTGTGATGTCTTTGTCTGGCTTTGGTATCAGGGTAATTGTACTAGTTTCTATTAACTCTGTAACAAATTGCCACAGACTTAGTGGCTTAAAACAGTGAAATTTATTATCTTACAGTTCTGGAGTTCAGAAGTCCAAATTGGGTCAAAATAGGCTAACGTCAAGGTATCAGCAGAGCTATGTTTCTTCCTGGAGGATGTGGGGAGAATCTGTTTCCTTGTCTTTTCTCACATCTAGAGGTCGTATCCCGGCCCTTGATCCCCATCCTCCTTTTTCAAAGCCAGTGACATTATATCTCTTTGACCCTTCTTCTGTTATCATACCTCTTTCTGACCACAGCCAAAAAAATTTCTCTGCTTTTAAGGACTCATTTGACTAGATTGGTCCCACCTGAGTAATCCAAGATACTCTCTCCATTTCAAGTCCATACCCTCAATTACATCTTCAAGTCCCTGAGTCAGTTTTGATCATTTGTGTCTTTCTAGGAATTTCTAGGAATTTATCCAATTCATATACGTTGTCTAGTTTTACCAACATAATATTTTAAGTATACCCTTATAATCCCTCTAGAAAAAAAATTGTTTCAATTTGTGCATTTGCTTTGTCCAGTATATCCTTCCGTGCATACTATCAGATTCTAGCCTTCCATGGTTGTTGAACTATTTTAGGACTCTTTGTAAGTTGATATATAGCTAAATTCTGTTTTTCCATTTCTTCAAAAAAGACTGTTGGACGTTTAATTCATGTAATTTGGTCACGTTGAATCTCTAGCTCTCTTTGAGGCATGATGACAACCTAACGAGGTTAAATCTTCCAATTCATGAACATGGGATTTCTTTCTGTTTATTTAGGCCTTCCTTAATTTCTTTCAGCTGTGTTTTTTAGTTTTCAGTGTATAAATCCAGTGATAGTTCTGGTGGATATAGAATTCTTGGTTGACAGCTTTTTCTTCTTGAAAATGTCATCCCGCTACATTCAAGTTCCTATGTTTCTGATGAGAAGTCGGCTTATGTCCTTCCTATGGATCCCCAGGACCCAAATCCTTTCACTCTTGTTGCTTTTGAGATTTTATTTTTGTCTTTTTCAGTTTTTTTTCTATGATGTCTTTAAGTGTGGATCTCATTGAGCTTCTTTGATGTGTGGCTTAATGTTTTGCATCAGATTTGGGATTTTTGGCCTTTTTTATTCAGATATTTTTTTTCTGCTTCCTTTTTCTCTCACCTCTTCTTCTGGGACTCCTATTTTACCCATTTTTATATTCTTGATAGTGTCTTATAGGTCTTTAAGATTCTGTTTATTTTTTTCATTTTTTTCCTTTCTTCAGAATGGATAATTTCTATTGATCTGTATTTAAACTCGCCATTTTTTCTGACTTTTAAAATCTGCTGTTGACCCTCTCTAGTAGGTTTTTAAAAAACGCACCTAATTTTTTAGAGCATTTTTAGATTCACAGCAAAACTAAGAAGAATGTAGAGATTTCCCATAGATGCCCTGCTCCCTACCCCCAGCCTCTCCCACTGTCAACAGCCACCACTGGAGTGGTGCGTTTGTTACGATCAGTTAACCTAAATCGATGTGTCATTATCACTCAGAGTTTACAAGTGACATTAGGATTATTCTTGGCGTTGTACATTCTGTGGGTTTGGACAAATGTGTAGTGACATTTATCCACCATTATGAAACAGAGTATTTTCCCTGTCCTCAAAATACTCTGGCTCCACCTGCTTAGCCCTTTTTCCAGATTATCACATCATTGGAATCATACATTATGTCGCTCTTTCAGATTAGCTTCTTTCCCTTACCAAGATACATTTAATGCTTCTCAATGCCTTCGATCAATTTCTAGAAATGTCTGTTTTTATTGTTGTTTTTTTAGGAAAAGGGTGTTCAGAGCTCTTCACTCCACCACGTTGTACGCTTTGCCACCCTCAGCTCTCATTTGCCTGTTGATTGAACTTTATATACATTTTGTTTTGTGTCTGGCTTCTTTGATCAGCGTCATTCTTGCGAGCCCCACCCCCAGTGCCGCAGTTTTCTAGTTTCCATTCCCCTTACTGCAAACATTTTGTTTTAGGATCGACTGCATTTTATCTATTCTACTGGTGGTCATTTGATGTGTTCTAATTATTTTTTGCTATTTTGACTAATGCTGCCCTAAAACTTTTGTACACATTTTGTGCATGGTACATGTACAAGATGGGTATTGTTATGGGTTGAACTGTGTCTTGCCAAATTTTTATGGTGGAATCTTGACCCCAGTACCTCAGAATGTGACCTTTTTTGGAGAAAAGGTTTTTATAGAGGTAATCGTGTTAAACTGAGGGCACTGGGGTGGCCCTAATCCAATATGACTGGTGTCCTTATAAAAGGGTGAATTTGAACACAGTCAGACAAGCACAGAGGTCACATGATGGGAAGACACAGGGAGAGTCAGCATCTACAGCCGGCGCTGGACTCTGCCTTCCAGAACTGAGAGGTGACACGTTTCTGTTGGTTAAGCCGCCCAGTTCGTGATGCTTTGTTAGGTGACTCCAGGAAACTGATACATGTGAGTACCCTGGAGTGGAATTCTGGGTTGTAGGCAAACGTGCCCGCTGTCCTCCAAGCCAGCACTCGTTTCCAGCTGCCACAGCCTCATGGGCTCTGCCTTCGCCCACATACTCGCCAACATTTGGACATAATGTCAACGTAAGTGGCAGCCGCTGTGACTTTAATTTGCATTTCCTGGATGACGTTTGCAAAGTGCCTGTTTGGGTCTCTTGCCCATTTTGAAGTGGTTATCTTTTTCTTACTGATTTGTACAAGCGCTTTATAAATTCTGGGTTTGAGCCTTTTGCTGATTGTATGTGTGGTATAAATGCATTCCTCTGCTCTGTGGCTGGCTTGTCCTCTCTCCTAATGGTGTCTGGATAAACAGACATTCTCAATTGCAATGTTTTCATGTGTATTACTCCTTTCTTTTATGTTTCTTGCTTTTTGTGTCCTCTTTAATAAATCTTTTCTTGCCCCCAAAGGCATGTAGACATACTCCCGTGCTGTGTTCTAGGAAGATAATTATGTGGCTTGCACATTTATTGTGTGTGTGGTATGACTTGGGATGAAATAGGGTTGTTGTTTTTCTTGTCATTTCAGTTTGCACTTCCCTGATGACCAATGAGGCTGAGCACATTTTCAGGTACTTATTGGATGTGTGTGTGTGTGTGTGTGTGTGTGTGTGTGTGTGTGTGTGTGTGT
>JAQQAC010002172.1:639762-652932 GCA_029783875.1 Phataginus tricuspis | reverse complement strand
TTTTTTGAGGAACCTCCATACTGCTTTCCACAATGGTTGAACTAATTTGCATTCCCACCAGCAATGTAGGAGGGTTCCCCTCTCTCCACATCCTCGCCAACATTTGGTGTTGTTTGTGTTTTGGATGTTGGCCATCCTCACTGGTGTGAGGTGATATCTCATTGTGGTTTTAATCTGCATTTCTCTGATGATAAGCAATGTGGAGCATCTTTTCATGTGCCTGTTGGCCATCTGAATTTCTTCTTTAGAGAAGTCTCTATTCATGTCCTCTGCCCATTTCTTAATTGGATTATTTGCTTTTTGTTTGTTAAGGTGTGTGAGTTCTTTGTATATTTTGGATGTCAACCCCTTATCAGATACATCATTTATGAATATATTTTCCCATATTGTAGGATGTCTTTTTGTTCTACTGATGGTGTCCTTTGCTGTACAGAAGCTTTTCAACTTGATATAGTCCCATTTGTTCATTTTTGCTTTTGTTTCCCTTGCCCGGGGGGGTATGTTCATGAAGAAGTCGCTCGTGTTTATGTCCAAGAGATTTTTGCCTATGTTTTTTTCTAAGAGTTTTATGGTTTCATGACTTACATTCGGGTCTTTGATCCACCTTGAGTTTACCTTTGTGTATGGGGTTAGACAGTAGTCCAGTTTCATTCTCTTACATGTAGCTGTCCAGTTTTGCCAACACCAGCTGTTGAAGAGGCTGTCATTTCCCCATTGTATATCCATGGCTCCTTTATCATATATTAATTGGCCATATATGTTTGGGTTAATATCTGGACTTTCTATTCTGTTCCACTGGTCTGTGGGTCTGTTCTTGTGCCAATACCAAATTGTCTTGATTACTGTGGCTTTGTAGTAGAGCTCGAAGTTAGGAAGCAAGATCCCCCCTGCTTTATTTTTTGTTCTCAGGATTGCTTTGGCTATTCGGGGTCTTTGTGGTTCCATATGAATTTTAGAACTATTTGTTCCAGTTCATTGAAGAATGCTGTTTGTATTTTGGTAGGGATTGCATTGAATCTGTAGATTGCTTTAGGCAGGATGGCCATTTTGACAATATTAATTCTTCCTAGCCATGAGCATGGGATGAGTTTCCATTTGTTAGTGTCCTCTTATATTTTCTTAAGAGTGTCTTGTAGTTTTCAGTGTATCGGTCTTTCACTTTCTTGGTGAGGTTTTATTCCTAGGTATTTTATTCTTTTGGATACAATTGTGAATGGAATTGTTTTACTGATTTATCTTTCTGCTAGTTCATCGTTAGTGTATAAGGAAAGCAACAGATTTCTGTGTGTTAATTTTATATCCTGCAACTTTGCTGAATTCAGATATTAGTTCTAGTAGTTTTGGAGTGGTTGTAAGGATATTTATAATGGTTATATACTCTTGTTGGACTGGTCCCTTTATCATTATGTAATGTCCTTCTTTATCTCTTGTTACTTTCTTTCTTTTGAAATCTAATTTGTCTGATGCAAGCACTGTTACTCCTGTTTTTTTCTATTATTTGCATGAAATATCTTCCATCCCTTCACTTAAAAAAATTTTTTTATTTTGCTACTATTAATGTACAATTACATGAGCAATATTATGGTTACTAGACTCCCTCTATTATCAAGTCCCCACCACATACCCCATTACAGTCACTGTCCATTAGCGTAGTAAGATGCTATAGAATCACTACTTGTCTTCTCTGTGTTATACTGCCTTCCCCGTGCCCCCCCCCCGCTACATTATGTGTGCTAATCGTAATAACCCTTTTTCCCCCTTATCCCTTCCCATACATCCTCCCCATCCCTTTCCCTTTGGTAACTGTTAGTCCATTCTTGGGTTCGTGATTCTGCTGATGTTTTGTTCCTTCAGTTTTTTCTTTGTTCTTATACTCCACATATGAGTGACATCACTTGATACTTGTCTTTTTTGGCTTGGCTTATTTCACTGAGCATAATATCCTCTGGCTCCATCCATGTTGTTGCAAATGGTACGATTTGTTTTCTTCTTATGGCTGAATAATATTCCATTGTGTATATGTACCACTTCTTCTTTATCCATTCATCTACTGATGGACACTTAGGTTGCTTCCATTTCTTGGCTATTGTAAATAGTGCTGCAATAAACATAGGGGCGCATCTGTCTTTTTGAAACTGGACTGCTGCATTCTTAGGGTAAATTCCTAGGAGTGGGATTCCTGGGTCAAATGGCATTTCTATTTTGAGTTTTTTGAGGAACCTCCATACTTCTTTCCACAATGGTTGAACTAGCTTACATTCCCACCAGGAGTGTAGGAGGGTTCCCCTTTCTCCACATCCTCCCCAACGTTTGTTGTTGTTGTTTGTCTTTTGGATGGTGGCCATTTTTACTGGTGTGAGGTGATATCTCTTTGTGGTTTAATTTGCATTTCTCTGATGACTAGTGATGTGGAGCATCTTTTCATGTGCCTGTTGGCCATCGGAATTTCTTCTTTGGAGAAGTGTCTGTTCAGCTCCTCTGCCCATTTTTTAATTGGCTTATTTGCTTTTTGTTTGTTGAGGTGCATGAGCTCTTTATATAATTAAGATGTCGACCCTTTATTGGATATGTCATTTATGAATATATTCTCCCATACTGTAGGATGCCTTTTTGTTCTATTGATGGTGTCCTTTGCTGTACAGAAGCTTTTCAGCTTTATATAGTCCCACTTGTTCATTTTTGCTTTTGTTTCCCTTGCCCGGGGAGATATGTTCATGAAGAAGTTGCTCATGTTTATGTCCAAGAGATTTTTGCCTATGTTTTTTTCTAAGCTTTATGGTTTCATGACTTACATTCAGGTCTTTGATCCATTTTGAGTTTACCTTTGTGTATGGGGTTAGACAATAATCCAGTTTCATCCTCTTACATGTAGCTGTCCAGTTTTGCCAACACCAGCTGTTGAAGAGGCTGTCATTTCCCCGTTGTATATCCATGGCTCCTTTATCATATATGAATTGACCATATATGCTTGGGTTTATATCTCGGCTCTCTAGTCTGTTCCATTGGTCTATGGGTCTGTTCTTGTACCAGTACCAAATTGTCTTGATTACTGTGGCTTTGTAGTAGAGCTTGAAGTCAGGGAGCATAATTCCCCCTGCTTTATTCTTCCTTCTCAGGATTGATTTGGGTATTTGGGGTCTTTTGTGGTTCCATATGAATTTTAGAACTATTTGGTCCAGTTCATTGAAGAATGCTATTGGTATTTTGACAGGAATTGCATTGAATCTGTAGATTGCTTTAGGCAGGATGGCCATTTTGACAATATTAATTCTTCCTATCCATGAGCACGGGATGTGTTTCCATTTATGGGTATATTCTTTCATTTCTCTCATGAGTGTCTTGTAGTTTTCAGAGTATAATCTTTCACTTCCTTGGTTAGGTTTATTCCTAGGTATTTTATTCTTTTGGATGCAATTGTGAATAGAATTATTTTCCTGATTTCTCTTTCTGCTAGTTCATCATTGGTGTATAGGAAAGCCTCTGCATCAAATTTGAATAATAGCCTGCTGGGTAGAGGATTCTTTGTTGAAGATCCTTCTATTTCTTTTTTCTTCTTTTTTTAAATTAATGTATCATTGATATACAATCTTATGAAGGTTTCACATGAGCCACATTGGTTACGACATTCACCCATATTATCAAGTTGCCCCCACCCCGATTGCAGTTACTGTCCATCAGCGTAGTAAGATGCTATAGAGTCATTATTTGTCTTCTCTTTGCTATACTGCCTTCCCTGGGACCTACCTACATTGTGCTAATCATAATGCCCCTTAATCCCCTTCTCCCTCCCCCCCATACCCCTCTCCTTTGGTAACCGCCAGTCCCTTCTTAGAGTCTGTGATTCTGCTGCTGTTTTGTTCCTTCAGATTTGCTTTGTTCTTATACTCCACAAATGAGGGAAACCATTTGGTACTTGCCTTTCTCTGCCTGGCTTATTTCACTGAGCATAATACCCTCTAGCTCCATCCATGTTGTTGCAAATGGTAAGATTTGTTTTCTTCTTATGGCTGAATAGTATTCCATTGTGTATATGTACCACATCTTCTTTATCCATTCATCTACTGATGGACACTTAGGCTGCTTCCATATCTTGGCAACTGTAAATAGTACTGCGATAAACATAGGGGTGCCTATGTTCTTTCCAGAGATCTTTTTTGGGGGGGGTTAAATTCCTAGGAGTGGAATTACTGAGTCAAATGGTATTTTTATCTTTAGTGTTTTGAGAAACCTCCATACTGCTTTCCACAATGGTTGAACTAATTTGCATTCCCACCAGCAGTGTAGGAGGGTTCCCTTTTCTCCACATCCTCCTCAGCATTTGTTGTTGTTTGTCTTTGGTTGTTGGCCATCCTCACTGGTGTGAGGTGATATCTCATTGTGGTTTTAATCTGCATTTCTCTGATGACTAATGATGTGGAGCATCTTTTCATGTGCCTGTTGGCCATCAGAATTTCTTCTTTGGAGAAGCGTCTGTTCAGATCCTCTGCCCATTTTTTAATTGGCTTATTTGCTTTTTTTTTTGTTGAGGTGCCTGAGCTCTTTATATATTTTGGATGTTAACCCTTTATTGGATAAGTCATTCATGAATATATTCTCCCATACTGTAGGATGCCTTTTTGAAGGTCCTTCTATTTCAGTACATTAAATATTTTATGCCACTCCCTATTAAGTTTCTTCTGATAAGTCTGCTGATATTTTGTTTTCTTATACCAGTTTTATTGTTATGACATTTATATTCAGGTCTATGAGCCATCGTGAATTGATGTTTATAAATGCTGTGAGGTAAGGATCAAAGTTCTTCTTTTTCCAGAAAGATAGGTGCTATTTACACACCATTTGTTAAAGTGATTTTCCTTACCTCATTGAATTGCACTGGCACACTTGCTGAAAACAATTGAACAGTATGTGTGTGAGGCTCTTTCTAGATTCTAATCTATCCCATTGATCTGTGTGTCTCTCTTTTTTGGCCGATCCCCATGTTGATTCCTATAATAAGGATTGACATTAGGTAAATGATAAATGGTGAATCCTCCGACATTGTCCTTTGTTTCAAGATTATTTTGTCTATTTTTTGTCATTTGTCTTTGCAAATGAAATTTTTAAAACATCTTGTCAATTTCCACGAAAAAACCCTACTGGTATTTTGAGTGCGACTGCATTAAATCTACAGATGAATTTGGACAGAAATGATGTCTTAGCCACATGAGCCTTCCAGACCACGAATGTGACATATATCTCCTTAAATTCAGATCTTTAAAATTTTTCTCCTAATTAAAGTCCTATTGTTTTCACTGGAGAGAGCTTACACATCTTCTATTAAGTTTATCAGTAAGTATTTCATGCTTTGCAATGTTTTAAAGGTATTTTTAAAGGTTTATTTTCTACATGTTAGTAGGATATTTCGTGCACTGACTATACCCTCTGCCTGAGAGTCACACATCTGTCCTTCAGAGTGACTACGTCTGCAGCTTCCTTCTTTGGCAAGGGAGGCCCAGAGCTGAGCCACAGGGAGCCTGGTCCATCTCCCGGGCCAGGAGGCTCTGCGGGCACTCCGGGGTTGGGTCTCCATTCCTCGGGTTCAGTGCACTGGAGAAGAGGGTGGCCTGTGACAGATACTGGTGACACTGGGCCCGAGTTGGAGATGCAAGGGGAGCACCCCAGGGTTCTCTGAGGGGTCCTCAGGACAGACACCAGCACTTTCACTGAGGATAATAGTTCTGTCACCTGAAAAATGACCAGTGAAAACTATCCTGTGTTTTGTGTGGGGCTGGCCAGATTTTTATAGTGAAAACAGAAAACAAAAAATGGCCATACCTCCCAGAAATTACTGAATTAGGTAACAACATGCATGAATTTCAAAAGCGTTATGACAAGTATCAGAAGCAGAACCAAAAAAAGTGCTTTTATCATACAATTCTAGAATGGGCACAGCTAGCGCATGGTGATAGACCAGCGGCACTGGGGCTGGGGCACTTTTGGGGGTAACAGAAATGTTCTCTATTTGATCGTGGTGTTAGTTATGTGGGCATAAACATCTATCAGTACTTATCACCCTCTAAATGGTTACATTTCACTGCATAATTATACACAATAAGATTGAGTTTTAGGAATATGAATGATAAACCTAACAATTTTTTTCAGCCTAGATTAAATTGAAAAGAAGATACCACAAAGAGCCAGCAGGGGAAGACTTGAGAAGGAGTATTTAATGACAAAATAACCTTCAGAGTTCAAACTGCTGGGTACTTATTACCCTGGGCAAGATAAAGGAGAAGGAGGCTGAGGGGCAAAAGCGAATCTGCCCGTCATGCATTCCCGCTCCAGCCGCGTCCAGGGCGCAGAGGCTTCCTGACGCGCCTCCCAGGCCCACAAAGCAGAACTTTTAGGTTAAGTTCCTGATGGCCCACAAGTGTTGCTAATCTGTGACGTGTGGTTTATGTGGAAAGTAGGCCTGATGGCCAGACTCTGCCTCAGGCTCCTCGAGGGGCCACGCAGGGGCTGGTCAGGCCCAGGTGTAAAATCCCTGTGCAGCACCGGGCTGGCTTCCTCCGACCCTAGAGGGCTTCCACTTCCTCCTGTTCAGGCCATGGTCGGACTGTCTTACTTCTCAGCAAGTTCTTCAGCGCGAAGCTCCAAGCCTAGAGTGTCCCAGTGGGGAAGGACAGGGCAGAGCATAAGGCACAAGAAATAGGGGCTGTGTGTTGATGTCACCAAGGCAGGCACCCCCGCCGCAGGTCCACAGCTCTTCCTCCTCCAGGACCCCGTTCTAGGCTGGGCACAGCACTGAATAAAGACCACACGTCTCAGCCTCCCTTGCAGGGAGGTCGGTCATGTGACTCAGTCCTCGCCAATGGAAGGCACCAGGTGCGGCCAGAGCACCTTCTAGGAAGGGTACTGGAAAGAGCATCAGGCCCTAGTCCCCCTTTTCCTCCTCTCTGTTGGCTGGAATGTAGACTCGATGACTGTATCTGGGCCGCCATTTTGAGCCATTTGAATGAAAGGCTCACCCAGCAGAGCAGAAGCCTAGACCCTATTCCTACTTCTCTGATGAGACATACACTCCGACTTGCCTACACTTCTGCTGTTTTGAATTTTGTCATCCCTTTGGAAAGGTTGTGGGGTGTTTGGGGCTTGGTTCCCTTGGGGGCTCTTGCCCAGGGGGTACCGATGACAAGGCCCACAGACCTGCAGAGGTGGGTTTTATCCACTGGGAAACATGGTCAGGGTGCACACCTGGCCTCTGGGCTCCATGTCTAAGCAGGAAAGAGTTTGAACAGATAGAGTTCTTTCCTTGCAAATGCCCAGCTCAGCCATTTCCTCTGGAAGCGGTGAGGAGGGGAGACGGCTGGAAGAGCTGCGATTACCACGGAGCCGCCACTGGAGCACTGGAGCCTTGCCCACCCCGGCCCCATCCGCTGAGGCTCTGGACTCCATGGGGTGGCTGGTAGCACCTCACGACTGGTCCTGATGTCTCTGAGGGGTGTGGTCTGTGCCCTGAAGTGTGACATGTGGCGGTCACAGGGCTGCAGTAGACCCTGGGTTGTGTTGATTGCCTGCTCTTCGTGGCCCTGAGCCCTCTCTTCCCCACTGGACCAAGTGGGCAGACGGTCTCCTGCTGAGGGCTGGAGAAGCCAGCAGCCATGGCGGCCTTCCTCATTGTCAGGCCTTCCTCTAGGCCTTCCTCATTGTCAGGCCTTCCTCTAGGCCAGGCCTCGGAGACCGCAGCAGTTCCTGACCCAGTGGCCACGGGCTCTGTGGTAGCCCTTCCACAAAATGCCCTACCCACACCAAACCCCACAAATTGGCTGTGTTCTAATTTCAGCAACAATTGCCCAGGGCCTGCTGGGCGTTTTCTCCTGAGGTTACCCGAGCAAGACTTAGGACCATTCTTAGGTCTTGAACCATGCTTTTCCCTTTGCGCATTTTGCACCTTCACCCACATAAAGCCAGCTCCAGTGGCAGCAGCCAGAGCTCCCCGCCCAGAGTTGGCCTGCCCGGTCCGGTTGGCGCCTTGGCCTCGGCCTGACCACTCCCATCGCAACCGCTTTGGGCTCCTTAAGCTGCCCTCGCGCTCCAGGCCAGGCAGCTCCTTCGGTTGCCCACCCTCCTTCCCGGTGCACCGCAGCCACCCCCGACGTGCGCTGGCCACTGTCCAGGAGACAGAGGTGGGCCCAGGGGCAGCGTGGTGCCAGCTGCAGAGCCCCCGAGGCTGGCGTGGGGCGCTAGCCGGACGATGCTGGGTCCAGGTGAACGTCGCAGCCGGGGAGGCGGCGCCTGCGCGCAGCGAAGGGCCTGCGGGGGTCGTGCCCGCCTCGGACCTCTGGCCCCCGGGCGCAGTGCCCGCCGCGGCCGCACGGCGGCAGCACAGCCCACGTGCAAGGTCCTCTCCCGGAGCCCCGCCCGGGTCCGAGCTTCGCCTTGGGGCAGCTGCCCCGTCAGGTCCACCCGAAGGCCCCCTGCCCTGCCCGGCGTCCCCACCCGTAGGATTTCTGTCCGAGGAAGGTGGGACGGGTCAGGGCCCGGGCCGGGGGCGTCCTGGGCCTCAAGGGCCAGGCTCACGGGGTACCCCGGCCCCCACCCCTGGTCCCTTCCTCCCTCGTGGCCCCACCTATGCCCCCGCCCGCGGCTCCCTTCCGTGCCCTCTCTCGGTCTGACCGCCCAGGCCTGGGGGCGGACCGGCGTTTCCGAACGTCTGCCACGGCTCGGACACCCGACGGCGCAGGCACACTGGAGCCCTAAGCGCAGTGGCGTCCGGAGAGCGCGGTGGTGGGGGGCTCCTCCAGACGAGCCGCCCGTCCAGGCCGTGACCCAGGAATAGAGCTGACAGCTGGTCTCTACACCGTAGTCCGGGCGAGTGGGTGCCCGGGGTGGGCTGCGAGCCGAGCGCGGCCCCTGTGCCTCTACCCCGCCCGGGGCGCTTCCCCGGGACTTGAATGCAGAGATCGGGCCTTTGTGAGAGCTCGGCCCCCACCCCCGGCCAGGCGCCCCACCGCCCGGCTCCCCGCCCACTGCCGAGCCCCTAGCCTCCCCACGCTGTTTTCCTCCGCCCGCCGTCAGGTCCAGCGCCCTCATTAGCATAGCAGCTGCTCGCCGAGAGGGGACAGCGCGGCAGAAAGGGCAGAGGCCTCGGGAATGAATGGGGGCCAGGCTTTGGAGGGGGCGAGGGAAGAAAGACCGACAGACGGACGCGGAGGGACGGTCTGACTTACACCCAGTAGAAGAATGCACTGGTGGAAGGGGGGAGTGCTGGGGGATGGGGGGAGCAGGGAGCCCCGGCTGCTGAGGCCGAGTGTGTGTGTGCAGGGGAGGCCTCCCGGGAGGAAGCCCCAGGAGGAAACCCCAGGAGGGAGCTGCTCTGGGGGCCTTGGAAGCGGTCACACTCTGGTTCCCAGACCTCCCAGGTCCCAGTTGCCCCCCGGGTCCTCACACTCTGGCTTCAGGCTTAGTTCCCCACTTGCTTTCAGGGCTGGGCGTCCTCTTCCATCCTTCAAGGCCCAGGTGGACGCTGGCCTTCTCCCTGCAGGCTCTGCTGGGCATCAGGAGGTGCTTGGGCGCCCTGAAATCAGAGCTGGCAGGCTGTGCCCCTGTGTCTGTGTACACCCTGCTGTGGGACGTCCTGGGCTGAGCTTCCCAGCCTTGTGGGGCAAGCTCGGAGCCAGCCCCTTCCCTCTCCCCCTAAGTCCTTCTATCTCTCTGGCCCTTGGTCCTAGCCTCCAAACCCTGCCCTCCCTCCTCTGGCCAGCTCTGGCCTGGCTCCCACGCCTGCTGGCTTTGTACATCCCTCTTTCTGGCTGACCATTTTCCTGCATTTCCTGGTCCCTTTCTGGCATCCATTCCAACAGTAAACGCTTCCTGTGTCTGGCTGGGGTCAGGTCAGACAGACCGGCAGTTGCCGCCGGCACTCCTGGCTGGAGGAACCGAGCAGGCTCTGCCCTTGCCCATTTGGTCAGTGTCCTTTCTCAGGACAGCCACTCCAGTGGGGCCCAGTGGCCTGGCCCCTTGCCTCCCAGATCCCTCCACTTTGGGTTTCCTCATTGCCCCTGACCGGGAACCTCACCAGGCGTCCACATGCACACCTGCAGATCCCAGAGGCTAGGCAGAGGTTAGCTGAGCCCTGGCCACCATGAGGTTTTGATGTTTCCAACCCTGAAGGCCTACCAGAGTTGGGGGGTTGGGGGGTGACAAGATGGACTCCCAGGTGATACCACTGGCCCACCCACCACAGTTGATGTCAGTTCTTGTTCACCAAGCAGAGGTCCCAGCGCAAGAACCTGCACTGCCCGTGTTCGCTCGCAGCTCTGATCCTGCGCGGTGGAAGCAAGACTGTGGGGTTCAAGTGTGTGTCTGCTTCCTAGGGCTCTCCCCAATGGAAGGGAAGCCAGCGTGTCCCTTTTGCATTTGGCGTCCCTCACCATGGTGGTCCAGGGCCCAGGCCTGAGGGTTGCCTGCGCACAGAAGTGCAGCTGAGGGGCAGGGCAGCAAGGCTCCCCAGCAGCCTTGGGGCTGAGCGGGGCCTGACGGTTCAGTTCCCACTGGAGAAAAAACTGTCCCTGCAGAGAACAGCACAAAGTCTTTCCCCAAAGTGTCTTTCAGGAGAGAGGCCTTCAGGGAGCCAAAGACAGTCTCCCACTGTAGCAGCCATGAGCCTGACAAGCGCCCCCTCGCCGTGGTCCACTGCAGGCTGGCCTCTCCACCGTGGGAGAACTCAAGGATGGGGGGCGGGGCAGCGACTTGCTGAGGACCCTCCCCTCACAGACCAGGGCCAAGAACGAGGGTTACCTTGCATTCTTCATATGGCTTCCTCCCTTTCCTCTGAGTGACTGTTCCGGGTGGGCAAGGGAGGCATGGCCCAGCTTGCCTGTGGGCGGCCCAAATACTGCCCAGGCCTAACTTCATTCTCCAGACACCCCAACATGTTCAAGTTCTTGGAGCAACTCTCCCATTTGAGGTCTGGCACCCTCAGCCTGCTGACCTCTGAGCTCGGGGCAGGCCTTCCCAAACTGCCCTGTGAGCGCTGGGTGGACACCACCTCCCTGGGGAGTGCACTTGCAAAAATATCCCACGTACTTCTGTGGATGTCTAAGGACAGGGCTAAGGATTGGCCTCAGTCTCATAGGCCAGCTGCGGGGGACAGTAAATGCCATTTAGCCAATGGAAAAAACACTCAGAAAATCTCCAAGGGCAGAACACAGCAGGAGACACAAAGTAGGGGCCTGGAAGGCACAACGGGGAGAGCTCCAGTTTGGGGGGGGCAGTGTGTTGCCCACATGCTGACAGGGGAGCTGGCACCCTTGGGCAACCGCAGAGGGTTCTGAAAGTCTTGCAGGAAGGAGTTGTTACCTTTTAAGCCCCGGCTCTCCCATCTCCTCCTGGCTGGCTACTCCCTTGCCGTGGGTGGGTGTCCTCCGGCTCTGGGTCCTTCAGGTGTCTTCCCCTGCGCCACCCCCACGTGGGCCCCAGGGCCCACAGCCCTCAGGAGCGTGCCAGGAGTCGCTGACCTCTCTTGTAGGTCTGGCAATGGACACCCTGCTCTGATCCCTCCAGGCCAGCACTCAAGGCTAGCTCTGTCGTGGGGTCTGCGCTCTTCGGGCATGCTGGCCCCCTCTGCTCCCAGATGCCACTAAGGGTTAGAGCAGAGAAAGGGGCCTTTTAATCATCAGGAGTGAGCAACTATGATATTCCTCCAAATTTAAAAGATAGCCCTTCAGTGCAGCAGGTGGTCCAGCATGAACTCAGAGCAGCCGGGAGGTGGAAGTGCGGCCTGCTCCCGGAGACCCACAGCATCTCAGGCTGGCTGAGGGCGGTAAGAGCTTCAGGCTGAACTTTCCATGTGGAGGCCTCAGCGGCTGTACCAGGGAGCAGAGGAAGTGGGCTGCCGGCTGGTTCTAGGAGCTCTCCTGATGCCAGGGGCCCTCACAAGTCCTGACCCTGCCAACCTGGGCTGGTGGTTGAGCAGAGCCCGCAGCCAGTTTCCAGGGTCCTCTCTTTAGGTGGAAACAAGCCCAGCATTCTGTAGGCGTCACCCACAAACAGCCTGTTGCAGTCTGACACTCGTCTCTGGTGCCAAGACCAAGAAGAACCAACAAACTTTTTCTTTAATATAAAAAGATCAATGAAAAATTTATTTGTAAATTTTTCACGCTGGGCTACAAGCCTCTATCGTACACTCAGGAATGTGCTGCAGCCTTCATCCAGTTAGAGGTGATCATACCCGGACCCACATACAGCTTCCATATAAGCCTAGAAAATCTTAACATTAATTAACATAATTAAAAAGGTATTTGCATCTAGAAAAAATATACAGAAAAACTCCTTTTGGAGTAATCCGTGCCTCAGTTTCAATGTCTGCCTGTTTCAGTGACATTATCAATATATTCTCACACGGGGTTTAGAAAAAGCCACAGATGACTGCCCGAATCTGACCAGGCACGCAAAAAGGGCCTCCACCCACCTGTGTCCTCAAGTGCTCCCCATTTTTGCGCGAAGGGTCAGCAGCACTTCTACCCTGGGGAAGACTCATTTAAATTTGAATAATTCAGCCTCCCTTTTATTTCTCAGGATCAAAACAACAAGGGGTGTGGGGTTGCATAGAAAATTGGAACCTCGGAGACCAGGACTGGAGCCTCGCGGGACAGAAAGTGACGCAGAGGCACCGCCTCCGGCCCCGGTCCCGGAGGCCCCTCCCCCACGGCCGGATTTGAGGGTTCGAGGCGGGTCCTTGGAGCTCCAGGAGGCTGCAGAGGGACGGAAGGTCCTTCAAACTCACTCGGCAATTAGCACAAGAGATTCACAGTCTTATAGGCATTTTATAAACATATAAATATGGATACACTGTTGCCTTCACAACGCTGGAAACAACGCCCTTTAAAACTGGGTTTATAACCAAGATTCAAAAATACACCTAAAACTTGGCTTAAAATGTTAATATTTTATATTTTGTCATAAATGTTATGACATTTAATTGTGGCAAATCCATTTACTTAAAAAAAGTGTGCAAGACTGTTACCTACACTAGAACACACTAGAAAAGGTACGATTCCCCCTCCCCCATCGCCGCCGCACCCGAACACCCAGCCTCCCGCGCGCTTCGCAAAACCAAGTTTGGGGGATGGTGGCCTCTCTCAGGAGCTGACGGAGGGAGGCCTAGGGCTTCCAAACTCACGCGCGCGC
>JAQQAC010002172.1:583147-639362 GCA_029783875.1 Phataginus tricuspis | reverse complement strand
CCCCGGCTGTCTCGGGGCGCGCCTTGGCGCATGGAGGGCGTGGCGCCCCCGGGCCCCGTACGCCGGCCCTGGGCGCTCCGGGCGCTGGGGGCCGGGGGCCGCCGCCGCAGGGCCCCCGCCGCATCCAGCCGCGCCCTGGCAGGCGGGCGACGGGGGCAGAAGCTGCGCTGGCTGGGGCGGCGGCGCTGCGCGCTACGGGTCCTGCTCGCTGCAACTGCTGCTCCCACGCTCCCAATGCGCCGCTGCTCTTGCCTGCCAGGCCACCGCACCGGGGAGCATTTTACCCCCCCTTATATTTGCATAACAATAGGGCGCCCGTGACGCTCGCGCCGGCGGAGCGGCGATTGGGCGACGCCCACATGGGGGCGGGGCGGCGGCGCAGTGCGCGGCAGGGGGCGCTGAGTGGGGAGCGGGGGTGGGGGTGTTCCTGCTCGGCGCGCCCCGGGCCCTCCGCGTCTGCGCCGTCGTCCCTCCCACTCTGCCCCGTGCCACCCCGGGAATTCTAAGCTCCCTGCGGGGACAGACCCGGCCTGGGCCGGGCGCGACCCCAGGTGGCCGCAAAGACGGCCTCCCCTAGGTCGGGGTTCAACAGGCATTTCAGGTCTGGGTGGGCAGCCGGGGTTAGAGACCTTGGCCCTCGCTCCGCGCTCCCCGAGGGCCGGCCGCGGACCCTCCGCGTCCCCAGCTCGCTCCTGGAACACAAGGTCATCGCAGCTGCACGAACAGCTTGGGCGTGACCCCAGCCACGCGGGTCCTTCCCGCGCGAGGAGCTGGACCGCAGGGCTTGCATCCCTGTCCTGACGAAGAAGCAGGGTCTCTTGATGAGGAAGCCCAGGGCTGGGGGCGGTTTGGCTGGAAGCTCCGCAGTGGGGGGGGGGGGGGGGGGAGGAGCCAGTCAGCAGGACCTTGGGGCCTGCTGCCCTCTCCTGGGCCACCCCCATCATCATAAAGGGGACAGGTAAGGCCTGGCCAGGCGAGGCCCCAAGGTCTGCTCTGAAAGGGAACTCTGGAATGACTCATTTCCAAACTGTCAACCTATTTTTTATTGACCTTCTAACACTGTGGCCAAATTTCCTCATTAAGATTTCACAGTTGATGGCTTGGTTGTGGTCGCTGGGAATTAAGGAGGAATGAATCTTGGGGCAGCGGAGCAGCAAGGGACGTGAATTCCTTCAGAAGCCAGCCTGGAACTTCCAGGAGGCAGGTCCGGGCCTCGTTTGGGAACGGGTTCCAGTGAGTGCCTGCCCCCGGCCCCAGATGCCTCAGGACACGTGGCGTGCCCCCATCTTGCTGTGCTCTGGGAGGGTCACAGCCAAACTGCAGGAGAAACTGGGTGAGGCCACCCAGGGCCTGCTGCCCTCAGGCCTGACCTGGCTGACTCCCTGGGGCCCTCCTAGTGGCCAGGATCTGAGTCCCTGGCTCTGGTCGTCCTTGGGCCTATGGTTCTGCTGGTAGTCCAGCCATCCTCCTGGGACCAGGGCCACCCCCGAGTGCTGCCCCCCAAGCCCCAAGCCCTGTGCTCAGCCCAGCAGTGGGCGTGACCTGGGGGTGCTGCGACTGGGAGCCCCTCGGTCATCCTGCGTGTCCTGTTAGGATGTGTCCCTGGGCCCAGTAACGGGGCCTGGAGTCAGTTGCTGGTGGATGGTGAGCACCCAGAGGGTGAAGACCCTGACCACCTCCAGACCTTCTGCACTGCACCCCGGTACCAGAGACGTGGGCATGGACTGCCCAGGAGGCCACACTAGCCCTGTCCACTGGGTCCATGTTCACCTCTGGACAGGGACCTTGGAGCGGGAAAGCTTGGAGCCCTGCTGCACCCCAACAGGTTAGGTGGGCAGGCGTCCCTTCCCAGTCAGCACTGTTAGTCACACTTCTGGCTGGTGGCTCACAGACAGGCTCCAGCCCAGTGGAGGGCAGGCCCCCTGACCTGCAGAAGGGCATCTGGAGACCCTGCCAGGCCGGGAGCGAGGTTTGCTCCAGCTGCTCTGCTCTGCGCCCCAAGTCTCTGAAACTGCCCCCTCTGCAGACAGGATGAGACCGGGGAGAGGGGCTTGAGGTGAGCGCTTCTTGAAGGCTTGCTGAAGGGTGGCCCGATCCATGCCCTGAGGTGGGCTGGGAGGCCTGCTGTACCCTGGGGTGGAGGACTTGCCTGGGTGCTGTTGTCCGCTGGCTCTGAGGGAAGCCTCTGAACTGGGATCTGGGGGGCAGGCCCACCTTTCTCCACGTGGCTCTGGGGATGCGGGCCAGGGGGCACCGCCTGGAGGCCAGAGTTGGAGAGGGCAGCTTCTCCCACTGGGGATCCCCTTCCTAAGAGGCAGTGCAGCAGGCAGTAGGGGCGCTGTGCGGGCAGGGGAGGCGGCTTGGGGAGCATTCTGGGACTTGGGCAGGGGAGGTGTGGGTGGGGCGGCCGAGGAGGACCGTGCGGAAGTGGCGGCTGGCCAGAGCCGGGCGAGGCCGCTGCCACCTTAAAGGCATTAGGCGGGGGAGGGAGGGTGAGCAGGCAGGCGGGCAGTGGGGGCGGGGCTTCCAGCTAATTCATTAAAATGTGTCGGGGAGCGTGGGAAAGAGGAGAGTGTTTCTTCCCAGCAGCCCAGACACCTGGTAGAAGGGCCGGGAGAGGATAGAGATCAAATAACAAACACTCAGCCCCGGCGTGGCCAGGGCAGGAACCACAGCAGACAATCGCTCCTCCCGCCACTGCCTGCTCAGGGCACAGCCTGGCACTGGGCACAGCCCACCCAGTCCCCCTGGAGTCTGACCCCTAGCCTGGGAAGGGGCCTAAGGTGGTCCTGTGGCCTCAGAAGGCACTTCAGCTGACCCTGGATGGCTCAGGACCAAGGTGGGGGCTGGGGCCTAGGATGGGGGTGCCACAGAGCAGGGTGGGCTGGCAGTGAGTGTGTGAGCCCGGGAGGCTGCCTGGAGAGCCATAGCCCGTCCGGGCAGCAGAGGGGTTGGGAGGCAGGCCGCACCGTACAGGTGTGGCCATTAGGACAACACCGGGAACAGGTCCCCACTGAGCTGCCCTCTTCTCTCTAGGAAGCTGTGTGGGCAGTGGGGCTGGGGCCCACCTTCCTGGAGGGACAGGAAGGGCACTGTCCCCACCCCCCACCCCTGGGAGCCTGTGGCCTCCCCTGGCTTCAGCCTCTGTCTGTCCAGCACCAGCTGCAATGCCAGGGCCTTGGGTCAGGGCAGCCTCCAGGATGCAGCTGCCCAGGGAAGCGGGGCTGGCACCCCTACTTGGGGAAGAAGTGTGGTCGGGGTGCTTCCCCAAGATGGGATGTGGGACGGGCCTCTGGCCCCTCTCCCGGAGGAAGAACCCCAGCTGAGAGGGTCTCAGACCCTGATGGGGTGCGGCTTGCTTGCTCACATTGGCACCCCTGCCTGACCCTTAGGCTCAGAAGGGACCTTAGGGTGGAGGGAGGCCAGGGCTGCAGCTGGTCCTCCGTCTCCCAGCTGCCCTCTCCCTGTGTGGAGTGGTATCCGGCCCAGCTGGCCCCAGGGTTGCTGGGTGCTGGAAGGGCCTGTGCCTAGCACACAGTGGGCACACCGAGGGTTCAGAAGGATGTGGAAGGTGGCAGGATGCCTATATGGCTGTGGCACAAGCCCCAGCCTGTACACACCTCAGGCCTGACCACACCCAAACGGGACAAAAACCCGTGCCCACCTGGTGCTTAAGGCCATCACACCTGGTGTGTGCCCTGCCCTGGCAGAAGTAGTAGCCCTGCCCCAGCCCCCAGGCCCCAGCCGCCCTGGGGCTTCCGCCTGGGCTCCACAGCCAAATCTGAGCTGGTTTCCGCTCAGGGCAGGAAGGACAGGAAAGGGATGTGGGGGGGCACATTCCTTGGGGGTGAGCCAGGGGAAGAAGGGCGAGGGCAGCGTGCAGCCTGGGCCCAGCTCCCTGCTCAGAGGGACCCACCCGTGGGCCTTGCCCCTGCACCCCCTCCCTGCCACCTGGCACCTCTGCCCTCGGCCCTATGGGGTGTCGCCCATGGACCACCTGAGCCTCAGTTTCCCCCCGAGTGGGCATAGCAGCGCAGCTTCCTGCAGGAGTGAGGATGGAGGCTGGAACCACATGAGCAGGGCCTGCCCTCGCGATGCGCTTTCCTTTGTGAGAGGCAGCCCCCCACCCTGACCCAGGGGGAGGGAAAAAGACCTTGTGGGGTCATGCCCGGGCCAGCAGGGGCGCCGGAGCAGCAGACTCAGAGGTGCCGGCCTTCCCTCCAGGCCTTGACCTTCCGGTGGACAGTGGAGGCCTTCCTCAAGGGCAGCTGTCCTGCCTCCGCATCAGGAAGCCCCCTGGAGCCAAGGCTGGCCTGGGGGAGGCAGAGCAGGCCCTGTCCCACCTGGCCTCCGGCTTTGCTCTTGGCCTGAGAAGGCCAGGAGAGTGGGGTGGAGGTGCTGGCATTGCCTGCCACAGCCAAGGGGGTGGGCCGCCCGGCGCACAGGGGCCTCCTGCCTCCGCCCCACCCTCCGGCCCACGAGCTCTGTCGACTCGGGAACCACCTCAGTACAGCCCTTGGGCCTCTGTCCAGGCCATTTCCTCTACCGGGCTGCCTTCCTGCCTCCCGTGGGCCTCATTCCTGAGCTCCAGGCAGTTCCTGGTGTAAGGCCTGTGCACCCTGGGCCTCCCACCGGCTGTGTGGGCTGGGGCCCGCTGGCCTGCGAGGGCTTTCAGGGGAGTCCTCGGCCTCAGGCCCGCTTGGGGGGGCCCTTCTTCACTTTCACTGTCGGCCTTGCTGCTTGGAGTGGGCTGGTGGGGCGGGGGGCTGGTCTTCAGGAGGGGCCAGCTGGGCTGCGCACCGGAGCCAGGGGCACCGTCCAGGACCTCGCTGAAGTGCGCAGCGATGCGGCCCAGGTGGGAGCCCTCCCAGAAGACCTTGCCACGGCCGGTGCAGCAGTAGAAAGGCCTGCACCCAGGCCGCACCAGCACGCCTGCCGGGACCCCTGCCAGCTGCAGTCGGGTGCTGTTGCCCAGCGTGGCCGGTACCCCGGCCTGCAGGTCTGCTGCCTCCAGCCAGCGGCAAGGGGGGTCATAGGTGTAGCCCCCAGGGTCTTCCTCTGGGGCCAAGCCTGAACAGGTGATAGCAGCCACCGTGAGCCCCCGGCCTTCGGGTGTGCAGCCCCACCCCACGCTCTCCAGCAGCCCCTCCCTCTGCCCCCCATCCACCTGTGACCTCTGCCTCATCCCACCCTGGGCTCACAGGCCACTCATCTCTGCCCTCTCCCTTCCCAGGCCTTTCTGGCACTTCCCCAGCCTCCCCACCTCTGCCAGGGCACAGAGACCATCCCCTCAGAGAAGTCCCCTCTATCTGGCCAGGACCCAAACCCTGGCTTGGGTGGCTCCAAGTGCCAGGGGCCCCAGGTGTCCTTGGTTGGGGGGTTCCAGGGCTCACCTGCCTCCTGCATGGCCTCGCTGTGGGTGGCCTGGTCATCTGTCAGTCAGGGGTGTCAGGGACTATTCTAAGGATGGGGCCCAGCAGTCCCAATGCCCCTCCAAGTCCCAGCCTCTCCACTACCCCCAGGGGAGAGGACAAAGGGCAGGGGCTGAGGAGCTGCAGTGCCAGCCAGGTCCCCTCCCCTGGGAACTCACACCTTGGAACATTCTTGGGGCTCAAAGGTCCTTGGGAAACATGCTCTGGGCGAGAGATCGGCTGATTAGGGCACGTGGGGGCCTGAGAACCAGCGGGCTGGTGGGAGGGCAGTGGCGGGGGCGGCCCATCTGCGGCGATGAGGAGATAAGCCCCCTGCCAGGGAGTCGTTTCGAAACCTACTGGGGTGAGTGGGGACCTAGGGGACCTGGTGGAGCTCAGGCGCCACGAGAGACTCTGGGGGTGGCCTTCTTCTGACCCTGGAGAGAGTCCCCAGCCCCATGAAGAGCGCAGGGAGTCAGCCAGGCTGGCGGCAGCCAAGGGGCCGGTGCGGGGCTGAGGGGCCGGCAGGTGGGGGGGCATTCTCTCCCCACTGCTGACCTCGTAATTTTCTTGGCAAACATTTCTCCGCAGATGGCTCCAGATTAACTGCAGCCACAGTCTGAATGGATGAGGCCCCCACGCCAGGCCCACTGCCCCCTGGAGCCCAGCGGGGCCATGACCTCCATCTGTCCACCCTGCCTCGCCCCAGCCTGTCTGGCCGCAGCCCTTGCTGGGAGGCCCCCCAAGACACCAGACAGCCCCCAGCCCAGGACAAGTGCAGCCTCGGGGCGAGGGTGGGGCTCCTTGGGGCTGGAGCCTGGCAGCCCTGGATCTGCTCCTGCCCTGGCCCTTGAGCATGTCCAGGCCACGCTGTGGAGGGCTGAGTGCTGCCCAGGGCTGTCCCCTTCTCTGCCCACAAACCGCAGAGCGAGGCGGGAAGGACAGGGGAAGTCAGCATCTGGGAGAGTCACCCTGGCCTCTGGCTGACCCCGTGAGGGTCCCAAGCCACCCTTCCATCCACCCCATCCCTGCCCTCCACTTAGTCCCTCTCTCTCTAGGGTGGCAGGGCACATTCACTACCCACCCAGCAACTTCAAAATCCTGGGTGCCCTGCTTCCTCTTCTAGCTTTACAAAAAAGGAATCTAAGGCCGGGTCCCTGAATAGGACCTGCCATGGGGGAGGAGGGGGACTATCTGCCCGGGCTCATCTGCCTTCGATCGCCCAGCAAGGTCGGTGGTGCATGGTGTGTGGGTGAGCACTGGCTGCGTGTGCGCTCCATGTTCGGGGCAGGGTGGCCAGCCGTTGAGCAGGGTCCACGGGAGAAGAGGGTGACAGACACCACCCCAGAGGGGCCCTAAGGGCCTGAGCTTCCTGGTGCCCTGCGCCTGGGCACCCCTGTGGGCCCCACCTTGCCATCTCCCCCTGGCCATTGCTGTAGGTCAGCCCCGGAGTGCCCAGCAGCTGGGTCCATGCCTAAGCCTGTGGGGTGCGCTCACCTATGCTGCTGGGGCCTTCCTGGCGGCTGCTGAGCCATACGAGCTACCTCATGAGGTCCTTAGAGACCTTCAGGCACTGGTCACGGTCACAGGCCTGGGGGTGGAGGGCTGCTGAGGCCAGGGGAGGCTGGCTCCACGCCCCCTCCTCCAGCCCCCTGCAGCTCCGGGTCTGGCCAGAGGTTTCATGGAGACAAATGACACATCCCTTCTCCCCAGAGGACCACGGGGCGCACCACCTAATGGTTGCCCTCCCCGGCTGCCCTGGCTCCTAGTGAGCCATGGGTGGCCTCTTCTGACTTCCGAGATCCTAGTAACTCTGCCATCACCTGGCTGTGCCCCCCAGCCTCAGAGCCCATAAGGGCAGAGCCAGCCTGGGCAGCCCTGGGCCAGCTCAGCATGGGTAGGGGGCGCATGGCCCAGCCTGAAGGGGTCAGGGGGGTAGCCCTACAGCTGCCCTGACCCCTCAGCCCATCTTGGGGTGAGCCTGGCCACTTCTGGGTTCAGGTTTCTCCATGACACCTGGTCCCTCCTGCTGCTTCAGGGGCCAGCAGTCTGGCCCTTCCTGGGCACCCAGTCCATAAGCTGTTAGGTGTGAAGACACTTTGTGTAGAACATACAATGCGCTCCTGTAAGGAGCTCAGCTCAACTCTGCTAGCCTTCCAGGGACCCTGGGGTGGGGGGCAGGGGCTTGTGGGGCTCTTCCTGCTCTCCCACCTTGGCCACCCCAGGGCTGGGATGGCCTCTGCCTGGCTGGGTGATGGGTCTAGACCCCAGGATTCCCAGGGCGAGGCGGGAGGGCTGTGTGCGAGGGCCGCAGGCCCGGGCACCTGCTGAGACTGGCTGCCAGGCAGGTGGGCGCAGGTCCTCGAGACCGTGTGTTCGCAGCCCTTCTGAGCCTCAGGGCGGCCTATGGGAGGAGGGTGAGCCCAGGGCAGCGGCTGGGGCTGTGAACACTCCTTGCCCCCTCCTGGCTCAGTGCCTTGGGTGACGAGGCTCCCGTGGCTGGGTGGCTGGGTGGCTGGGTAGGTGGTGGCTGCAGGTCCCTGGAGCCGCAGGGTGTGCCCACTTCAGGGAGGCGCCTGGCCGGCCCCCCCCCCCCTTTTCCCCCGGGCCTTTCAAAACCACGAGCCGGCTTTACCCGTGGCCTCACCACTCTGCCTCAGCACCGCAGCAGGAGGGGAGCCCGGACCTGCGAGTGCGGGATGCAAGGGGCCACCTGCTGGGGCACTTGGGCTGCTTCCAGGCAGGACCCTTCACCACTGCCCCTCTGGCAGCCTTTAGTCCTGCTGGCCACCTCCCCCAGCCAGGGTCTGGGCTGGCCTCTGGCAGGGAGGCTGCTGTGTGTCCTGACCCCTGGCTGCAAGTCCAGGGGCTTCCTGGGCCAGCAGCAAGGTCCGAGCCCCGGCAGCAGGTCTGGCCTGCAGCCGCCCAGGTCCAGGTCTCACTCTAGGAGCGAGAACAAGCGGGCAGTCTAGTCCCTGTCAGGCCCCCTGAGGGGTGGGGTCCTCTGTGAGGGGTCCACCAGCCTTCCCGGGACTTGGGCCCAGCGTGCACACCTGGGTGGGGTCGCCAGTTCATGCTGAGTCACCACACGCAGACCAACGCCTGGTGCTGTCCGCAAGGGCCTGGCCCCACCTTCGGGAACCACCAGTGCCGGTTTTCCCACGGCTGCTGCCCACTGTCGAGCCCTGCTGTCACCCCGGTGGAGCCCTGGGAGCACCCCCGAGCTGGAAAAGCCGGTTCTGTGCCTGCTTGCCGGCACTCTGCCCCTGTTCCCCATCTGTAGGAGGGCTTGGCACCAAGGGCTGCCGTGTGCATCTCCTGCCCGCTCCAGGGCCCAGCAGCCCTTACCTCAGCACTGCTGTGGGCAGCCAATGGCCACCCCTTGAGGGAGGCTGCAGCCCTGACCTCGAGGTCATGGGCTTTGTGCCCA
Source organism: Phataginus tricuspis (assembly GCA_029783875.1). Taxonomy (NCBI): domain Eukaryota; kingdom Metazoa; phylum Chordata; class Mammalia; order Pholidota; family Manidae; genus Phataginus; species Phataginus tricuspis. Next base: position 630,521 of record JAQQAC010002172.1, on the reverse strand, counting down.
CCCATCTGAGGTCCCTTCCTGCCACCCTCCCATTTTGAATAAAGGGGGCTTCTGAGGGGCTGCATAACATGCTCGGTCACAGGGCCCTCTGTTGGCCAGGGCCCTACACCAGGGTCCTCATGCTGCCCCCAGGCCGGGGAGGTGTGTGGGCAGGTGGCATCTGAGCCGTGCCACTCCCCTCGTGGGACATGCAGACCCTATTCCTGGAATGCCAGTGGGCCGGGCAAAGACCATGAGAGGCCCTGGCCAGAGGCTGTGCTGCCCTGCGGGCCCCACCCTGTCTCAGCAGCCCCTTGCACTCTGGGAGCCTGAGGGCAGCGCGCTCCCACCCCCCACCCCCACAGCACGACTGGGTGGGCGGGGCCAGCTGAGTCGGGGTGGGAGGGGCTGGGCTGGGAAAGCTCCGGCTATGGGTGCGGGGTGCGCCTACACTGGTCCCCACGGCTCCCGGGCCGCTCTGAGCCAAGGCTGCCATGCTGCCCTGATCGGGGCACTGTATCTGTCCGCAGGGACCGCCACGGGCAGGGGCATAAGCCCGCGGTAGAGGCTGGCTCCTGGGGCTGGTCCTGGGGACCCACAGCCAGGCAGGCCGACCTTTTCCACCCTCTGCAGGGGTTTCCCAAGGGGAGAAGGACTATTCTGGCCACTTCCCTGGGCTTCCCAGGTGTGTGATCAGGGCTGCAGCAGGCACCTGGGACACCTGCACACTCCTCCGAACTGGGCTGAGACTTGCTGGGGGGCTTTAAAGGCTCAGTTCCCTGGTGCTGAGAGCTACTCCCAAATGAGTCTGCCGTTGGCTCTGAAACTGCCCTGGGTGCCACCTGCCCTGGGTGCATGGGTCACACAATTCACTACCCTGCTCTGTGGGCCTGCAGGTATCTGCTGTGCACCCCCAAACAGTGGACTGCTGGTGCACAGTGCAGTGTGGGTGACGGTTCTCAGGCAGCCCCAGCCAGAGCCCCAGGAAGTGCCGGGCAGGGCCGGGAGGTGGAGGGGCTTTGCATGCGCTCCTCCCCAGAGTCCACCGGGCAGGCTTGTGGGGACCTCGTCTGGGGCTCCAAGAAGCACCCCGCCTACATGGAGCCCCCACCCCACAGTCTGAGCCAGGCCCCAGGAGACCCCATTCTGGGATTTTGCCCTAGGCAGGGAAGGTGGGGGCTTGGACTGAGAAGCTGTGACCTGCTTTAGAGGAATGGGTCATTTGCTCATTTAGAGAACAGTAAAGCATAAGAAAGCAGAGAAAATAAACATCCTCTATCCCACCCCCAGTGAGAAAAGGAGGCAGGGTGCCAAGGTGTTTCTGGCACCTTCCCTGCGCACACTTCCAGATACTCAGGCTGGGAGCGGGGGACACAGCAGCACCAGAGTCACTGTCCCTGCGGTCCCGACCCATTTGGGACCTGCCACATGGCACCCCCCACCATCTGTGCTTGCCACCCCAAGGCCCTCCCAGGCCGGCTCGTCCATCTTGACGGCCCAGAGCTGCCCCACCAAATGGTGCTGGATGCAGGGCTGACGGGCTGGGATGAAAGACCCCGGCCTGGATGCTGGCCTGACACCTTGCCGGACAGGGCAGGACCTTGGAGGAAGCAATTAGGCCTGGGTCTGCTCCACACTTCGCTCTCCCACGCTGTCCGGGCAGCACTTCGTGGGGCCCTGAGCCATCTGCCCCTAGAGTGGTGCTGCCTGGAAGCGAAGCACAGCTGGCAGGCCTGTGAGACTCCAAGATGAAGCCTGGCTTTGCCCACACAGACCCTATTTCCCTGGAACTAGAAGCCATGCCTCCTGTTCGGCCCTTATTTTCAGCTGAAAGCTTGGTGCAGGTCCCGAGGGGCACGGGCAGGCACTGGGACACCCGGCGTGAGAGGGCCAGGTCTGGACACACGCATGTGAGCCGATACTTGACAAGGACTCTCATGAGCACCCAGGTTGGAGGTGCAAGAGGGCCCAGCAGCAGAGCAGCTGAGCGTGTGTGCGCGTGAGCACCAGTGAGGGGGGTGAACGCGGGGCCTGTGCGTGGCAGACTGAGTGGATGTGACGTGTGCTCCCGACTCTGGGAGCGTGTCTGTGTGCGTGCCCCACTGGGGAGTGTGAGAGGTGCGTTCCTGGGGGCGGGAGGAGTCCGGATAACCACGCAGATGGGGAGGGGACTATGCTGGGCTCATGGTCAGATGGGGGCTCACACCAACTTGCACGGCCTCATGAGCCTGGCACCCCAAGTCTGGGACCTGGCTTCACAGGGAGATGTGTCTGGCGTCCCCAGGCAGGACCTCCTCAGCCTCCCGCCCCAGATGCGAGGGCCACTTCACCTGCCTCGAACTTTCTGGGAGTGGAACCCCTGGCCTGAACCCAGGACACAGCACTGCCCCCATGCCTGCTGAGAATCTGAGGAGGTCCCACAACCAGTGTGGATTCCCCCGGCCTCCCTGGACATCCCAGAGCCTGGGCAACACTGGCTGTTTCCCCTCACGGCGAAGGGGGGCAGAACAGGAGGGAAGCCTCATGGGAGGTGCCCTGGCCCGGACACAGCAGGGAAGGAGCCAGGGCCTGAACTGGAGGCCCTCCCCAGGTCACCCTGGCCTAGCCACTCCCTTCAGGCCCCCTGGGCTTGCAGGCCCAGTCCTGGGAAGTGGCTGCAAACAGGACAGGTAGATGGGCCTCCCACTTGGTGCCCAGTCCCCCCAGGGGCCTCAGTCCCCAAGTGCCTTCACCCTCCCCCTGCAGCTGTACCCACCACAGGCCAAGGCTTAGAGCGCAGATGGGCAGACCTGGCAGCCCAGCCCAAGGTATTTTTTAAGACCCTTGGATGAGACCCTACATCTCAGCTCACTTGGGTGGGTGGGGCTGAGGGGCGTGAGCCATGGGGCCTGAAGAGGTGGCTGTCTTCCCACCGGGCTCCTCGCCCCCTTGGCCAGGGAGAATGGGTCCCTAAATGTGAATTTCAGATAAGTGTGTGGCACATTTCCGTGTGAAAAGGCACCCACTGTTTTCTGAGTTCCCATTTAGGAGGAGTCTGTATCTATTTGCTGAATCCCAGGCTCGTAGAAGGAACAGAGGCAGTGAGACCCCAGAACCTGCTCTCGTGTCAGGGAGACCCCAACGAGGGTCGGCGCTCACTGTCCTCAGGCACAAGGCAGGCGGGGCCCCAGCTCCCTCTGTGAGGTCGGGGGTGAGTAACCATCTGGCCTGGGTTGAAGCAAACAAAGCCCAGGCCCAGGCCCTGAAGGGGGTCCCTGACTCCCTTTGGCCCCCTCAGCAGACCCCTGGGTGGCACCCCCATCGCGTGCACCTCGCCACCCCCATGAAGCCCGAGAGGCGCCCCCACTGGGCACACACGGCCACCCAGTCCCTGTGGCCACCAGGCCCCCCCACTCCGTCCCCGTGGCCCCGCTACCGAGCGCGCCTCCACCCCGTGGAGCTCGGGAGGTGCCCCCAACCCGGGGCTCGGGGCTCCCCAGCGCGGCGGGCGCGGCGTTCCCAGACGGGGGAGGGGCGGCGGGCCGTGAGAACCAGCCGGCGGCTGGGCGGCGTGGGAAAGCGGGAGGAGGGGCGGGCAGGGAGGGCGGGGCGGCCTGGGAACGGCCCCCGCCCCCGCCGGCCTTTGAAAGGGCCACTCAGGGCGCCAGCCGATATTCAAAAGCCAACGGCTGCCCGCCTGCCACCTTCCCGCGCCCAGGCCGTTGGGGGTCCCCCCGCCCAGGGCCGCGGGGATGGGGTCTGGGCACCCTTCCAGCCCGTGGACTTGAGGTTGGGGGAGGGGGCTGATGGACCCCCCGCCCGCCTAGGGCTGCCAGGGACGTGGGGGCACCGAAGTCTGGGGCTGTCACCCACTTGCATCAGACCTGCCCTGGGGCCAGCGGACCGTCCCTGGGAGTGTACCAGTCCAGGGAGAGAGGGGCCTCAGTGTATGCCCAAAAGGGGCAGGACTCCCCAGGTTGGGCTGGAGGCCTGGAGGGCTTCCTGGAAAAAGTGACATCAACCAGGCTTGGGAGGCTGGGAGCTGGGTCCCCCAGGAGCCAAGCATGGTGAGGGCCTGGCAGTGTCAAGGGCACGGGCTGGGGGCCGGCCTCGGGGTCTCCCGTCCCTTCCCAGGGCCACTGAGTCAGGCTGAGCAGAGCGGGGCCCATCCACCTCCGCTGGAGCCCTGTGGACTGGCTTCGCCAAGGCTGGAGGGCAGAGGCAGCCCCTGCCAGAGCCCAGTGCCTCTCTTCCCTGAGGGCGGCCCCTCGGTGCCGCCCTGCCCAGCCTGCTTCCCCTCTTGCAGGGCTCGGGGGAGCAGGCCTGTCCCTTCACAGGGTTCCTTTTCCTGAGGCCCCATCCTGCCAGTGCATGTTCCTGGGCCCCACTAGCCACGCTGCTCCCCCGTGGATGCCCCCAGCTTCCTCCCTAGACCCAATCCACAGATGCCCAAGGCCTCCTCTGTCTGCGGCCGGGAGGTGTGGGCTGCCACCTGCAAGGCCCGTCCTGCCCCCACCCAGGCTGGGAGGGCAGTGGCCCCACAGCAGCCGGGCCTTCCCACGTGGCCGCCCCGGGAGGACTGCCCTGGCTCCGGGGCTCCACTTCTGCTTTGGGGCCGGCAGCGCTGCAGAAGGGAGGCTCATTCCCCTCCCCACTGCATGCCAGCCAAGCCTCCAGGCACTGTCGGTCCCTGCCACAGACCTCGGGGTGGGGCGGCAGAATTGGGGCCGGGGGCCGGGGGCTTTCCCACTGCTTGCGCCCTGCGAACGCAGCCACGGGCAGTGCTGGTGCCAACAGTCTTTTATTCACGGATGCTGAATCTGAATCTCGTGCCATTCCGCCTGAGGGCTGCAGTGTGCTGACATCGGGGTGGGGTGTGCCCGCGGGACCTTGGCATGCTGCATACCCTGCCTGGGCCCACAGCCTTGGCCGCCCCCGCCCACCTGGAAGCCTGGCTGCCACCATGTCCTCTTGCCTACGGCAGGGGGGGTCACTGGCACTCTCCCGTGTCCTTGGAGCCCAGTGAGCCATGGGTTGGAGCCTTGACAGGCCCCAAGGCCGCAGGCATAGGGCTCCCCCCTCCAGCCTCCCCCCGGCCCGGGCCCCTCCCAAGGAGGACGCACCCGAGCGGGCTGGGGAGGTAGGCTGGGGGCAGAAGGCTGGTGTGTCCTCATTGCGTGTCTCAGACAACGTGGGACCATTCGTGGTGCCGAGGAAGGGCTAGAGCGGCTCACTGAGCCCAGTGACAGCCCTGTGCCGGTGTCAGGTTATGTGTGGTGGTCGTGCCAGCCCAGGGGTTACAGGAGCTGGGGACCCCCAGGGCCATCTTCTGGGAACTGAAGCTGGGCTCTGGCTGAGACCCAGGGCTTTTCTGGAAGGGGAGGGGGCAGGGAGGGACAGGCTGTGGGGAGGGCCTAGGGGCAGCCTCCTGGGGTGATGAGCCTGGGCCCACCACCTGGGCTGGCATGCTGGGTCCCAGCCCCACCAAGAACCCCAGCGGCTCCCAGTGCCCTGGAAGCCCCGACGGGAGCAGATCCTCCATGGCCAACCCCTCCCACGGCCCCAGGAGCAGCGGGCCGGGGTCTCTCCCTGTGCAGGGTGGCGGCCAACCCTCCCGAGCCTTTGTGCCTGTGTGACCCCAGGGGCACTGAGTGTGGGAACGGGGCTGGGGGCCATAGAGCACAAAGGCCGGGGAGGGCGGGGTCGGCGGCCGCAGTGCTCCTTCCTGTCTGTCCCTGTGCATACAGTCAGCCATCAGGGTAGAGGGAGGGTCTCCAGGCCTTGGCACCCCGGCTGGCCCTGGGTCTGGGTGTGGGCTCCCCCTTGCATCCCCAGGGCCCTCTGCCCACACCCCTCTGGCTTGCCAGAAATCAGCCTGGGACGGGCTTGCCTGGGGTGTCCCCGGGTCCTCCCCCAGGCCCAGCGCCCTGAGCCACAGTGACTCTCCCTCCTGGGCCCTGTGGCCGCTCTCCCCGAGCTCTCGGAGGCAGGTCACCGTCCCACAGTGGCTTCCCCTCCCAGTGCCACTTCCAGGGCCCGACGTCACTGACTTCCAGGACAGCCCCCACTCCCACATGGGGGCCACAGCCTGTTCCCCACCATGGTGGAGGGGGCCAGAGGGACAGTAAAAATAGACATTATGCCTGGCCATGTCAGGGACTTGCACTGGGCTTTTTTTAACTCAAATTTCTTTGATAAAATACTTTCCCATGGTGGACGGCACTGGGAACACGCTCTCAGCGGATGCTCCTGATGGACAGTCATAGGCAGGTCACCAGCTTCAGGGATTAGGCCGCTGCCCCTATAGGAGGCCCACTGCCCTTTGCCCGCTGGGCTCTGGGATGGACAGGCAGCTGGGCCCCACCGGACAGAGGCTCCACCATGTGTCCCCAGGCCCCATGGGCTCTGTCCTCACACAGACTCCCAGAAGGTAGAGCCTGGTGCCCAGGGCACATGCCACATGGAGGCCTGCACCGCTCGGGGGCAGGAGCTGGGCCCTGGGGGAGGCGTGGTGAGGACCCCTGGCCAGGCGCCTAGGCCTCTGTCTTCATGTGCCTCCCACCTTTTGCCCTGACGTGTGACCCGGAGAGCAGCCAGGCTCTGGGAACGCTCGGTGTGTAGAGGGGACTCTCCCTCTGGGAACAGCACCAAAATAGCAGAAGGAAGGAAAAGAACGTGGACTGGCCTGGCAGTGGGAGCCTCCTGGGTGTGCTCAGGCTGCTGGGCAGGAAGGGGCCCTGCCTGCTGGCCAGGGGCCGGCACCCTTTGATGCCCAGGTGGGTTTCCTAACCAACGCAGCCCACACTGCGGCCTCCCAGGGCCAAGCAGGGGTTTGCAGCCACACAGGTGCCTGGCCACCACCTTGGGGCACCTGGCAGCACCTTTAATGGGCTTCTCAGAGTCCACCTGTGGGGGACCACTGGCCCACCTCGATCAGCCCTGAGACAGCAACTCTCCTGGCTTCAGGAGTGGGGCAGTCAGGGCATACGGTGGGGTGGCTCCCAGCTGCTGCTCAGGCTAAGCTCCGGGGTTTGCCCAGAGGCTCTGGGAGCTGGTGGTGGTAACGTGGCCTGAGGCCCGCCAGCCCTGGTGTGCAGATGCCTCTGCTCACGGTGACCCTGAGCAGGTCTAATAGTCTGGGACACACCCCTAGAGCTCAGCCCTCCTATCCTGCCAGGTTTACATGTAGAAATCTTGGTTCTCCAGAGACCCACCCCTCTACCCCACCCAGCCCCATCACGCCAGCCTTTGTGCATGGGGACCCTCCGTAACGCCGGCTGTTAGCCAGGGACAGTCCTGCCCTGTTTACTGCGCACAGATGGGCTGAGGGCTGGGGGCGGAGGAAGCCATGCCCCCACACCCTGTCCCCTGGGGGTCCTTGTGCCTGCTGGCGCCCCATGCCTGCCCCGACCAGACCCCAAGGAGCCCAGCCCCAGCCCCTTTCCTCCCTGTGGGCTGGGCTCTGTCTAAAACCTAGGAGCCCTGCCACACTTTTAAATTGTATTCGGATCCTCTGCTCCTCACCCGCCACGGCTGCCACTTAGGTGCAAGCCCCCAGCACCCCTCACGTGGGCAGGCGCAGCAGGTTCCCAGGTCTCCCGCCCCTGCCCTATGGTCAGAACACTCCGAATCTGCCCCGCTTGCTGCAGCCTGGACAGACCCCAGAGCCCCCATGGCTCTGCTGCCCAGATGTGGCTGTGTCCTGTCCCAGGGTGGCCGAGCATGGCCCTCTCTGGGGCGGGGGCACTGCCGGTCCTGGCCAGGGTGCAGCTTTGCCCCCACCTGCCCCTTGGCACTCTAACACAGCCCCTCCTGCTTGGCAGGGCAGGGACATCCTTGCCTGGGGCCCGCAGAGCCAGGAGGCAGAGCTCTCTGTGGGGGCTGGCGGGGGCGCAAGCGGGGGATGCTCTTCAGAGCAGGGGCGCAGTGGCTGGCCCTTGTGGGTCAGAAGAAGCGTCAGGCTGCTCCCCAGCACGCACTTCCCGGGCCCCAGTGGGGGTTTCCTCCCAGCTACCCAACTTCCTGTTTTCTCAAGAAAACACAGCAGCAGAGGCTCTGAAAAGCTCATTAAAATGCCTCCCAGCATCCCGGACGTCCTGGGGCCTTTACAACACTTGCCGGCTTGATCACAGAGAAGCAGCAGACGGTTCCTGTCCTCCCTGAGCTCCAGCAAAGGAAAAGGCCCAGGGGCACTTGGGTCTGCACAGACTGAACCCAGGCCCTGGCTCTGAGGACTTGAAACCGGGTCTTCTCCCTCCCACCTCCCGCCTGCCCTAGTTGGTGCCAGCCCTGAGGGCACTGGCTGCACAAATGCCAGGTCGCAGCAAATTTCCTGAGACTCTGTGGCTTGTGGCTCTGTACTGGACCAGACAGGCCAGCGTTGAAGTCCTTGTGTGCGGGTGGGGCTGCCCCTTTCCTGGCACCATGCAGGTGAGACCCAGCTTCTGCTGAACAGCGGGCTTGGGGAGCTGCTCCCAGTGGACACCGTCAGGACCTGAACTGCAGAATATTCTAGGACAGCCAGCATGCTGCACCAGGAGCCACGGTGCATGGGGACTGCCCCCACCACCCACTCCGCCTGCTATACCTCATGGAATCCCCAACGCAGGTGGCAGCCATGCCCCAGCCTGTCAGGTCCAGGCACAAAGGCCCAGCCAGACAGCATGGGTGCTTGAGAGCTCAGACAGTGCAGCAAGGCCAGCAGGGGAGGGAGAGCAGGGTGCCCGGCCCCCAGGCTTCCGCAGGTCTTAAGCTTGGATACGGCCGCACCACCCCAGGATCTCCTCACCCAGAGCTGTCCGCGGCTCTGGGCGTCACTCTGGGAACATGGGAGCCTCACCAGCTGGATGCAACTCCCGTGGGCCCCTTCACTCCATCCAGAAGCCCCCGGGGCCAACAGGAGGAAATTCCCCAGATCTCTGTGGATGCCACATCTGAGCTGCGTCCTCAGTCCACAGCCGCCTGCCTTGGCCATGCCAGCCCCAAGAAATGCTCTGCCACCTCTTGTAGCCCCCACCCTCCACCGTGCACATGGGTGTCTGGGTTGGGGGTGAGAGAAAGAGATGATGCTGCAGATCAGGCAAAGGCCACCACAGAAAGTGGCTGAGCGGAAACCCCAAGGCACATGGCCTCTGGCATCCTACGACCAGCCACGGACATGCCGGCAGCCCTGCCTATCACAGAGGTGGCTCCTGGCGGCCTTGGGACAATGGGACCCACCTGCAACAGCTGAAGATGTCTGCATGGGTGACGTGCACATCGAAATGCCTGAGCACAGCCTTTGCCCATTGCCGGGCCTTGAGGGAGCAGTCCACCCAGAGGCAGCACGCATCCCCGACCTGGGCCCGGAGCTGCAGAGAGACGTGCCTGCTGAGCGTGGCCACGGAACCCAGAACCTGCCCAGGCCCACCCGCCGCCCGAGGCTCAGGTGGTGCCGCAGTGCCGTGGGGGTCCCCACTCCCATCCCCCCACGGCGAGCAGGTCCCAAGGTGGGAGTGGCCGAGGGGCCAGGCTGAGGCTCCTTTGGGAAGACGAGGCTCAGAGTGAGCTGTCTGTGGGGTCCCCACCTTGCAGTGTGGCAGCCCCGACGTCAGGATGACCCTTTCCTCCTGCCTGGCAACCTGTGCAGGAGGCAAGACCCACAGGTGAGGTGGGCAGGCTAGCTCCTGGGCCTGGGCCGCCTCCGCTCCCCACCTTCCCTGGACCCCCTCCCACCCTCCAGAGCTGCCTCTGCCTGGCCCCGAGCAGCTGTCGGTTCCTGCAGCCTCAGCCCTGGGCGTTGCCTTGTTTTTTAGATTTGGTCTTAGAATCATGCGAACAAAAGAAACTCAAAGCATAATCTCTACAAATGCAAAGACGGAGCAAATGAACCACAAAGAGACAAGTATTCCAAGTGACATGAAAATGCAGCCGACGGACCTTCCGCCTCTGGGTGCTGCGCTACGAACTGAGAATGAGAAGCTGCAGCTGGTGTCCGTGCACTGGGACACATGATGGGTGACACTGGTGCCGTGAGTGTTAGAATTCTCAGCTGAGACAAAGAAGATATGGATTCAAACTAAGGAAATTTCACAAATCCCAGATCTGAATAGGAAGTTTCAGTGTGAATTTCTGATGTGTATTATATGTACACATATTTTAAAGTATTTCGTGTCTCTGCCCACCACTAAGACCTAGAAACAAGAACCAGCCCTGTAGCCACGAGCACCCTGTACCCAGACTGGTTTCTAATAAACAGGCTGCTTGCTAGAGGGAGTGAGGGGTTTTTGGAGAAATAGCTGATTCAAGGTCTGAAGCAGAAAACGCGCACAATGAAGCTGGAACATCATCTTGTGTCAGGAAGCAAAGAAGTCCTCCAAGTCTACAAGTGTCACTTCAGAGGGACACAGGATGGGATGAAAGCTCCCACACGCCACAGAGGGACGGACTGCGCACCCAGGAGATGACGGTAGCGATGGACAGAGACGTCAAGCTCGATCATGTCACTGCGCTCAGCGTGGTGCCTTAAAAATCATTAGTTATCTTTGGATTGGCAAGGGGCTGGCTTACAAATGTAAGATCTAAACCTGCAGGACTCTAAACACAGGAACGTGTCATGACGTTGCATTTGGCAGTGATTTCGTGGATATGGCACCGAGAGCAAGGACAAAATTAAGAATAGGTAAGTTAGACCTCATGAAAATGAGAGACTTTTGTACATCGTGGGACACTATCAAGAAACCGGCGACCCACAGAATGAGAGGAAATATTTGCAAATCTGGTCAGGGATTAATATCCAGAATATATAAGGGACTCTCACAATTCAACAACAAAGAAGCTAATGACCCAACTAAAAAATAGGCAAGGGACTTGGACATCCTCTGAAGATGCTCAGCCGGCCAACAAACACATGGGATTAGGGAAACGCAGATCAAAGCCGCAGCGAGACGGCACTTCACACCCACTAGGATGGCTTTTTTTTTTTTTTTTTAAGGAAAATAAGTGTTGGTGAGGATGTAGAGAAACGGAAGCTCTCAGGCACTACTGGGGAGAATGTAGACCGGCACAGCTGCCATGGAGAACAGGAGGGCAGTTCCTCAGAAAGTACAGAATCGCCATGTGACCCAGCAAGTCCACGCTAAGGAGCTGCAGGCGGTGAGCTCGAGCACATACGTGCACCCAAGGTCCCTGGTAGCACTACTTACAATAGCCAGACAAATGGGCAAACGACCAGATAAAGAATATACACACACACGTATATATATACACTGGGATTTTTTTCAGCTTTAAAAAGAAGGGGAATTCTGACACCTGCTACAACATGGATGGACTTTGAAGACATTTATGTGAAATAAGTGAAATAAGCTAGACACGAAAGGACAGATATTGTATGATTCCACTCATACGAGGGCCCTAGAATGAAATTCATTGAGACAGAAAGTGGAACGGTAGCTGCCAGGGGCTGAACGATTGTTTAATGTGCACAGTTTCTGTCTGGGATGGTGACAAAATCCCGGAAACAGATGGTACTGATGATCACACGACTCTGCGCATGTACTTAATGTCGCTAAGTTGTACCCTTAAATATGGTTAAAATTATAAATTTCATGTATATTTTATCACAAAATAATAAGGGAAAAAAAGCAATAAAGCCACTGGTTAATCTGTAGTGAAAATAAAATATACACGTATATGATGAATAAAAAACAGAATTAAAAACAGACACATACAGCTCAAGTGAGTATGAGGACAGAGCCGGATGAAAGGCTGTCCGGAGAAGAAGAGGCGCGCTGCCCAGCAGTGACGCAGGACTGGCGGCGATGTCTCCGGGGCGCTGGACGCCATGAGGCAGTGCGGGCTATTTCTGCAAACCCAGCAACGCTCTCTTCCAGGAAAGAGAGGAAAGAGGGACTTTTCAGGGGAAAATGGCCCAAATTAAAAGACAGAAAGAGTTTTCTTTTCCTTGGCACAAGGTCCATCATGCACGTGCACATCCACATGTCATAAACTCTAAAAGCCACTGAATACATAAAATAAATGCGATAATTCTAATTTGTATGATTAAGAAAAACCACATTGTGTTAAGATACCAGAAAATAAGAGCAGGTAAGATGGGAAGGGGTGAAAAAGCTAAATTGATCTAAGATTGCTGTATTAACTTTAACTTTAAACACTGTTAACTCAAATATACATGTTAAAATTTCTAGGATAACCCTCAAAAGAACATAAATAAGATTTATAGCAAACTAATAGAGAAAAAAATACAACAAGGGTAAAAAAGCTGAAAGAATGTAAGAAACAACAGGAAAAAAGAACAGAAAAATTAGGACAAATAGAAAGCCCACATTAGGATAACACAAGTAAACCCAAACTATATCAGTGATCAGGGCGAGTGTAAATGGACTGAACTAGTAAGTCAAAGCCTGACATAGACCGTTGGACTGGATTTTTGAAAAATCCATCTAGAAGCCTTTTATAAGAAACACACCTTACATGTAAGAGCAAAAGAGGGCTGAAGATGAAAAGGGGAGAAAATGATATATAAGTAACGACCAAAGAACGCTGGAGAAAATCCACTCACATTAGTTAAAATAGACTTTATGGCAAAGAGCATTACTAGGTCTAAAGAAGCTCGTCTCATAATCATCAAAAATCTCACTGAACAGGAAGATGTAAGAATTCTAAAAATTGTATGCCTACCGACATAATAACATGACTTTAAAACACAAAAGCAAAACTGACACAACTACAAGGTGAATTTGAGGAATCCACCTCAAATTTCCGTACAATTCTCTAGGTTTCTGACAGAATCAGGCAGAAAACTAAACAAGATACAGATGATTTGACCAACATATTAAGTAAGCTTGATCTTTGAGTGTGTGTGTGAGGCAGGCGGGATGGAGGGGGATGTGTGTCCTTTAAAGTCCTCATGGGACATTTATAAAAAGGATCACCTACTTGGCTACAAAACAAGTCTTCACAAATATCTAAACTGGCAGACTAATCCAGTTAGGGTAGAAATCCATTTAAAAAGACAACTGTGAAGTTCCAGAAGCCCAGCTTTCCGAAATCTGAAGAACTCTCAGGTCAAATAAGCGACTATAATGGACACTCAAAAATTATTAGAGCTAAAAAATAATGAAAATACTACATAGCAAAATGAATGGAATGCAGTGAGGACAGTACTTGAAGAAAAATGTAGGGTCTTGAATGTTTACATCATAAAATTTAAAAGGCTGAAAACTAACGAACTGGGCATTCCACTTGGAAATAACCCCAAGAAAGCAAAAGGAAGGAAACTGTGCAGATAAGAATTGAAATTAATGAGAAAGAAACAAAAATGCCCTGAAACGGACCAAGAAAGTCGAGTTCTAGTTACTTTAGAAGACTTATTAAATTGACAAATCTCTATCAGACCAAGGAAAAAGGGGAAGCAAAGAAAGCAAGAAAGAGGACAGAAATGCAGACAAAGCTGCAGAGGTGCGGCGGCCTTATGGAAAACATAACAGCCTCGTACACCCGAAACATTAGACGCAACGCACACATTCTAGAGAAAGATGACTTACGAGAGTGACTCAAGGTGCAGGTGACTGCAGTCCCACGACTATCAAATAAGAGGGTCGGCACGGAAGTTCCTCCCTCTAAAACATCAGCTGAAGATGCCTTGTGGTAATCCAGCAACATTTGAGAAGAAAATCCAAATATCACTTACAGTTGCAGAAAACAGGAGAGGACAAACCCCCCAATTTGTTTATGAGGCTAGAAAAGGTGATGACGAAGACAGGTCGTATGTCACACAAGATAGACCCAAACTGCTCAGAACAAGAATTGCAAACCAAAGCCTACAAAATATAAAGAGGGTGATATTGGCTAAGCTGAGTTTAACCCAGAAACGCAAGATTATTTCCAAATTTAAAATGTTGATTATGTCATTTACCATGTTCACAGATTAAAGGGAAGAAAACCTCCATCGCTATCTCAGCAGCTACAGAGGAAGCATTAGGTAGAATCCAGTTTATGTCGCGATAGATATGTGCAGCCCACAACTGGGCCTTCCTTGGCCTGGCAGACCCCCTGGCTTCACCGTGCTTAAGTCAGCAATGAGAAAAAGGGGGCGACCATCCCCACTTCTATTCAACATCGCCCTGGAGGGCTCCACGAAGTCATGGGGTAAGGGGTTGGAAGGGAAGCCATAGAGCTTTCCCTGTTTGTGGATGCCCACAAAGAGAGACCTAGAAAGACAGAGCAGGACCAGGAAGAAACTCGGGCTGACATGTGCTGAGGGTCCCCAAAACCACCCCTGCTCCGGTGACTCCCTCAGACTCGGCACATAGTCATGTTCCTAGCGAAGAGTCGTTGTGGGGAGACAATCGGAGACAAAGCCAGCAGGTGGCAGAGGTACATGGGGAGGTGCGGCAGAGACCAGGGCCAGCTCCCGGCCGCTTGGGGAGGCACGCAGGCGTGCAACAGCTCTGACAGCTCGTGTGCGGGGCATGTGGTCCATCGGGGTGTCCAGGGGAGATCCAGCTGCCGAGGTCCGCACGGGGCGCCGGCCGATGGGCAGCCGCTGCCCAGCACACAGCCTCGCCACGGCCCCCAGGAGGAAAGCAGCTGCCCACAGAGCTCCCGGTCGGCACGGCCCTGTGAGTGGGGAGCTGTTTACCAGCCAAGCTCCCAGACGCCAGCCAGGGCGGGGCGGGCCATGCACGCGTGTCTTTCTGAGGATGGGGTCAGATGTGCTCTGTTTACTCTTCCGCACAGGGCACTTCACAGAACAGGAGGCACGACAATGCTCAGCGTCCTTGACACTCAGAGGGAGGCAAGTTAAATATGATGAAATACAATTTGCCAGCCCTGATTGTGACTTTAATTTGTGCTGTAGCTTAGCCACTCCCAGGCTGACACGGTGGCTGCAGGAGATGAGGCCTTTGGGGCTGATGCAGGGTCCTCGGGTCTGCAGGCGCCCTTCCTGCCCCACGTGGGCAGCACACCCAGGGCGCCAGCCACTCCTGTCATTTGCGATACCTTGAGGAAAACGCCCCGAGGGAGCCTGCACCCGGTCACTTGGAGTCTCTCCTCCAAGAGCGCCAGGATGGGCACCCAGGGGCAACATTCTGCGTCACTTCTGCCACATCACACCATGGACTGCCAGCGACCTCTGCTCCCCTGGGGACGTGCATTTCGATCTGAGGGGGTTAGAGGGCCAATCCAGAAAGCCCAGGGCCAATCAGGAGGCCCCCCTGCAGTTGGCCCAGGGAACCCGGTGTCGGCCGGGGCACCTGGGCAGGCGGGACCTGCTGACGCTGCATCCGCACCAGGAGTTTGCTTGAGCCTTCCAGACTGGGCCATGACCCTCCGACCCCCCAGCCTCTGCCCACAACTTCACCCGAAGCTCCTTCCACGGGCAGGCCTGTGGCCAGCAGCATGCACTCCTGGCGCCAGCCGTGCTGACTTTCCGCAACCCTGGCAAACATCGCCCGGCTGCACACAGCTCTGCAGGGGGTCCAGGTGGGCTCTGCAAGCTCCCTGCCTGGGGGCTCCCACCAAGGTCGGTGCTGGGCTCTGGGGGAGGGCCTGCTCACAGGCTCCCTCAGGCTGGCAGGACCCAGTCGCTGTAGGACCTGTAGGACCGGGGTCCCACCTCCTGGCTGCATGGCCTCCACCCGACGTCGCCGAAGTCCTTCCTCTGCTCTGGACCTCGCTTCTGCTCGTCAGGGTCCACGTGATGACACTGGGCCGCCAGAGCGGTCCGAAGTAATCTCTCTGTTCACGGTCAACTGATCGAGAAGTAAATTACTTCTTAAAGCTCACAGGTGTGACATGGTGGTGGGGGCCAAACCCTGCACCCCCTTTGCACTCCTGGGGGCTGGTGGGAAGGCACCTCCCCCCTGGCTCCCGGGTCCCTGGCCGCTGACGCCTGGTTTGGAGTCCTTGGGAAGCCAGACTGGCGACCTTGGTCTCAGCCCCTATCAGCTGGAAACAGCCCTGGCTGGGCTGTTCTCCACAGGGATGGCAGCAGGGATACTGAGGCACACCCACCTCCTTCTGCCCTGGATGTGGGGACCAGACCTCTGGGAGCAGTGGCCATGAGGGGCCAGAGAGGGGGAGAGAGTGGACGTCCATTCACAGAGGCGAGGGCCGGCTGCCCCAGCTGAGCCTCACCCCTGGGCGTCTGAGACCCCTCTGTTCTACCAGCCCGTCTCCTCACTAGTTGGGAGGCGGCATGCAGAACAGGTGCCGGGTGCCAGGAGATCAGTGAGCTGAGCCATACATGGCGGCCTTGCCCCGGCCTGGGGCACAGTGTCTTCTTGCCACAGGCAGACGGACAAACCCCACTGCTGCGCGGCCCCAGGGCCCCTGACCAGCTCTGCTGTGGCCGGATAGCTGGTGAGCATGGGGCCCCTTCCCGGAAGAATGCTCCCAAACACATAACGGAAACCACAGATTAAAAATCGAAATTCCAGTGTAACCACCTCTGTGCTCATCCACAGCAGATGGCTCCCTCCCGGCAAGAACCCTACGGTCCACCCGTGGCCGAGCAGAGCGGAACGCGGCCCCTCGGCACATAGGAACACTCTGCTCCTGGAAAGGAGGGAAGCAGGTGCGCTGCGACACGAGCCCCGCGGATGAGCCCCAAGGCCACACGACGACTCTGCCTGTGAGAAATGTCCAGAAAGGCAAGCCCACAGACAGAGAGCAGGCCGCAGGTCGGGCAAGGGCGCCGACGTGAAGTGGGTGAATGGCTCTGCAATGCGCAGAGAACCACCACATGTGCGCTTCGCCTGGCGAGGTGTGTGCTGTGTGAGCTACATCTGGACAGACCTGTTCAAGACACTTCCATCCAAGTCCAAACCTCTGAATTCTGAGGCCCCTGCTTGGGGTTCCTCCATGGCCTGAGGCTGGTGCCCCCCAAGTAGGATCCTGCCATGGGGGAGGCCTTTGTGGGGAGTGCCCTGCACACCAGATGTGGCTTCTTGGAAGAGGGAAGGTCTCACAGGCATGTTGCGTTTCCAGGGGCCAAAGGACAGCAGGGCCAGGACCACGGGGTCTGACTGTCAGGCCCAACCCCAGAGGGGCTCAATGGGGCTCCAGCCAACAGTCCCCAGGCGCTGGGCAGCTGTAAGTGCCTCTGTCCTTGACAACTCAGGGAGCCCTGCCCTCCACCCTGACGGGGTCCATGCAGCCCCTCTCCCAGCGGACAGATGGATGGCGCAGAGACAGAGGGACCCTGAGCCTGGGTGGCAGGGCCCCCCCTCACCTCGGCCGCTCTGCGGTGGTCCTCGCTGGTGCCCAGCACGAGCGTGTCTATGCCAGTACAGCGGAGGCTGCCCGCCAGCCCCTGCAGCATGTCGTCACGCACCCCGCAGGAGGCCCTGGCCGACACTGCAGGGGCGGCGTCCTCGCCCTCAGCCACCGGCGCCTGCAGCAGAGCCCTGCTCGGCAGCCCACCACCCTGCTGGCCCCCCAGCCTTGTGGGACCAAGGCCCCAGGAGCTGTGAGGCACCTCCTTTTTTTTTTTTTACTTTAAAAGAATCATGAACAGTATATGCTCAGGGCAGAAAGCCGCAGAAAAACAGAAACAAAATGATGCCAGCCGCCTGCACCAGACACCACGATGGGCCCCACGTTCCTGGCGGGGGGTCCGTGGCACCCGAGCCAGTGAGGGGCCCCGGAGCAGCACAGGGGTGTGACCTGGGGGCACACCAGGCCAGGTGTCTGGAGGGCTGGGGAGCCCACCTCCTCTAGGAAGCCAGCCCACGCTCAGCTTCCCTGCCTTCTGGGTGGGGGGCCCGGGCCCTCCCGAAGCTGCCGACTCTCCCTAACCAGGCCTCCTCCTCATAGTGTCCCTGCTTTAGGAACAGTGACCCTCCTCCTGAGCACCCTGATAAAGGGACCCTGAGGGGCGCACCCACCTGGAGAGCTGGGGCTGAGGCCTCCTGCCAGCCGGGCAGTTCCCCAGCTCCAGGCCTCTCACTGTGCCTAGGCCTTGGGCTCCTGGCCAGGTTGTCCAACAGAGCTTGGTATACCTCCAGCAGGCAGTAGGCATCGGCGGCTGGGCGGGCAGGGGTCCAACCCAGCCTCCAGCATGGGGCGTGGGGCGTGGGGCGTGGGGCATACCTGCATAGACCAGCTGCTCCTTGCTTAGTGGCTGTCGGTCCCAGTCAGAGAGCTGCTGTGCCTTGTCCAGAGGCTTGCCCAGCACCTGCTGCACCAGGAGGCTGAGGCCCCGAGGCCCCCCGGCCCCATCCACGCCTCAGACAGGCTCATCTCCAATCCGCGTCTGTCGAGACAGCACCCCTTGTGGGGAGGGACCTGCCGTGGAGGGAGGACGGCCACTACCCATCTCCTTGCTGCCCTCCACACAGCTCAGTGCAGGGAGAGAAGGCACGGGTGGCCTGGGGGGCCTGTGCTGCACCTCGGGGCTCTGGGTGCCCACCTATACCTACAGGCCAGCGCCAGAGGCTAATGCCTTAGACCCCAAAGGTGCATGCAGGATCTCCTTTGAGAGGTACCCTGAGCAGGTCTGGTTCTGGGGAAAGTGTGAGGATGTGCGGTGACACTCTGGGCCCTAGGGACCTGTGCCAGGGAGCAGGGCTGGAGCCTGGGCCAGCTCGAAGGCTCGAGAGGCCAGGAGCAAGTCCTGGCCCACAGACACCTTGCCAGCCTGCGGCAGAAGACACCGTCCTCCTCAGGCATCGGCAGAGGAGGGAGGGTCCCTTAAGGTCCCAGAGCCCAGCCCCGCCCGCCACACTGACCTGCCTGTGCGCCTGCCCCAGGTCCAGGCCACCCTGCCGCTGCTTCTCCACATGGGCCAGGGGCACGGCAGGAGGTGCCCAGGCTCTGAGGGTCCCTGTCATCCCATAACCTGAGGGCGTGATGGACATGTGAAGAAGGGGCCCCAGCCTCGCCCCAGCATCCTTACCCTGGGGCAGAGTGGGGGCTTTGCTCACCCAGCGTGGTGATGGAGGGGTCCCAGAGCATCCAGGAGACCAGCCGGGAGAAGGTCCGCACCACTGGCCCTCCTGCAGGCTACAAGAACATGGGCAGGTCCAGCAGGAACACATGGCCCTCCACTGCCACCTGCATGAGTGACGGCCAGGGCCGGCCCCCCACACCAAAGGAGGGCCTCCACTCCACGTCCATGCCAACCACCTGGCCAGGCTGCAGACAGAGGGGTGTGAGCAGGGTGGGGTATGAGCGGGTGGGGCCCACCCACCCCACCCACCCCACCCACAGCAGCAGGACCATGGCTGGGGACTTGGGGGCAAAGCCAACCTGCCCCACCCCCGAGGGTGAGTCTGGGGAGGCGGCCTGTTGGGGGGGCCTGCCCAGCCCCATGAGCTCCCACCTGAGCAGGGCTGGGGCTGGCCCCTGACTCCCCTCAATGTGCGAAAGGAAGCCTGGAGCCCTCAGGCGGAGAGCGTAGCCTTACCGCGTTGGGGTGGGGGCCAGTGCCAGCACCTGAGGGCAGGTGCCCGGAGTGGATGAATAACCCACCTGCAGGAGCCCCTCCTCGTGACTGGCCAGGTCCTCCCATGAGGCCCGGAAGTGGATGTCTCTCCTGGCAATGGGCAGCTGGTAGTAATCGTCCGTCCTGTCCTCAAAAGGCTCTTCGGCTGGCCTGGGAGGAGCAGAGCTGCGGCACCCCTGTGCTCGTGACCCCCACGCTGTCCCTGGTGCCCCCCAGCACTTCCTGGCCTCAAGGGGCAGCAGAGGGCTCAGGTGGGCTGGTCTGGGGGGTCTGCCTCCCGCAGGTGCTCCTCCCCCTTGCCCACCACCTGCCTCCCAGACGGCAGATGCCCATTTCCTCAGACCTGGAGGGCTGCAGGCTCTGGCTACAGGCCTGTGGCCAGTGGCTTGTCCCCATAGACGGGTGCCAGGAGTTTCATCAGCTCCTTGTACACCTACATGTGGGGGACACAGAGCGCCCCTTCCTGGGTTTCTCTCCGTTTCTAATTCCCAAACCGCAGGAATATATGATTTGTGGTCACTCCCCAAGGGCTGCGGACCGATCCCCCTCGTCAGCCCCCTTGTCCTGGGGTGCTCACCTCTCCTGCAGCCTGAGCCAGCTGAGCTCTGCAGCCGCCCTTGGGCAGTGAGAGGTCCAGAGCACAGTGGGCGGCGATGGCTGTGTCACCGTGAGAGGCCAGCAGCCACGGGCTCTGCCCCACCAGGCCCTGGGGACGCAAGAGGATGGGGGTCCCACTGCCTGGCTCTGCCTGGAGCGGGCGTGGGGGGTCCTCAACCCCAGCCTTCGGCAGGAGGGCGTCCCCAGTTGCCCTGGAGCAGCCCCGTGACGGAGGCTCCTGGTCAGGTGCTGTCCCACTGCCCCGCCCCACACGGCGCTCCCACCACCCTCTGCCAACAGACCCCTTGTGGGCCCAGGTCCTGGACCCAGGACCAGCACTGCCTTCTAGAGCACCCTGGGCCCTGCGCCGGCTCTGCCCTGGCCGTGGGGCCCGCCTCCCCTCGGCATCCCTCACTCAGGGAGGACACCTTGAGGGACGCCCCTGCACCCATGGTCCAGAGCGTGGACGTGGAGGGGGCCCTGGGGGTGGCAGTTGCTGCGGGGGCCTTGCGAGGCCCCCTCCCATCTGGCTGGCTGCGCCCCCACCAGCACCCAGCATGGAAGCAGAGGGACCCACGCAGACCCCAGTGTTGGCTCAGCCTCAGGAAATCCCGGACAAGGCCCAGCCACTGCTCCCCAGGCCTGATGGAGGCCCTCGGTCCCAGCGGGTCCTCCCACCATGAGGTCACAGGTCACCGTGACTCAGGTGGGAGGGGTTGGTACACCCTCCCTGGGAGCCGAAGGCTGTCATCCTTCTGACCTCCCCGAGGACCCCTGCTGGCCGGCAGATGACCACCTTCCTGACAGCTCGGCCCACAGCTTCAGGCCGCCTGCTTCCCGCAGGCTGCAGGTTCCCACGTGGACAATACGTGGAAACCCCTCCACACTCTGCAGGATGTCCGCTGGCCTTCCGGTCCCCTGGCCTGGGCACCCAGGGGGGATTGCCTTCCGGGCCTTGGTGGGGGGGCCACGTTCCTCTCTGATGACTCACCCCCACCACCCCGCCTCCACCACAGGGGCAGCTCAGTGCTGCCCCCCGCTGGATGCCACTCAGGACACCAGATACTGTGCGTTCTGCCCCAGAGGGGAGTGACCGCCGACTCCACTAGCCCTTGCCTTCCTCCAAGCAGCCTAATCCACGAGTGGGGACAGCTCTGCACCCGTGGCAGCCCTGCCCAGCTCAGGCCTGAAGGGCAGAGGCTGCTGGACAGCCCCATCTTGAAGCCATCCTGCTGGAGTTGGCAGCCCCGAGGCCTGGCTGCAGCCCGCCCCCTCGGCTCCTGCGCACCCCACAGGGGGTCTGGGGACTCAACCCTGCCAGGCCTCAGGGGCCACAGAGCTGCAGGCAAGCAGGGAGCCCAAGGACGTCTAGTTTTCCCATGGTGAGCTCTGGAAGCTCCAGAGACCCTCTCCCCCTGTGTCACCGGGGCCTCTGCTCCCAGGCGGGTGATGAGGGTCCAGGGCGCTCAGGCCCCACCTGGTCCATGGCAAAGCCCGCCCCTCAGCACGACCTTCTGCCTGCCAAGGGAGGACCTTCCTCCACACATCTGCTCTGGGCCTGCCCACTGACCCAGCAGCCTGTGCGCTACCATGAAAGTGTGCCGGTCCCCCCACATGCCCATGTGAGCCATGCGCCACATGCCTGGCCCACGCATGCATGTGCTCAGGGACACTGGCCCCCATGCCTCGCCAGGCCTCCAGGGAGTGTATGCCACACCATGCAGGGCTTCCTGAGGCCTGGTGAGTGTGGACAGGACCCCTCCAGACTCACCTGCACGCAGTCGGCCCAGTTCTCCCGAGACACGCTTCTCTGCAAAACGAAGCCCAGGGTGACCTTTATAGTCTTGCTTGGAGCCCTCCCTCTGCCCAGGCCAGGTTCAGGGCTCTAACAGGGGTACATGCACCTCCACAGACCGCTTGCAACACAGGAACTGAAGGGCTGCCAGGTGCTGTTGGGTGGCAGCACTGGGACAGGCCAGGGCTCACCGTGGGACCTGGGGGTGGGGGCTGCAACCCTGCCTGTCTTCCCACCCCTCCGGTATCACGGAGCCCCGAGACTTCTGCCTGCCTTGGCCCCCACGCCACCCTGCTCACTGCCCACCAGGCCCCAGCCTCTTCTGGGTACCCTGGAGCCCCTCCCTCTGGAGGGACATCAGCCTCATCTCCCCTGGGCCTCCAGCCTTCTCTCCAGGCTGGGCCCTCTGCACAAGGTGGTTTGTTTGCTTCCTGTCCTCCCACCAGAAAGTGAGGTCATCGAGGAAAGGGCCGTCTTCCCCATGAGTTTAGTGCTTCCCCATCAGCCTCATTCTGCTTGGAGCCTGAGGGGGCCCAGGAAGGGCGCCACCTGTCCACCTCCTGGGGCCAGCTGTCCCTGCAGCCTGGGATGCTGGCCACAGGGCTTGCCTGCCTGTGCCTCCCCGTAGGGGCCTGGCCTTCCCAGGACCTTGCTGGGACTCTGTGCTCTTGGGGGGCGGCTGCCCCAGCTGGCAGCCCACGTCCAGCACTGTGGAGCACCCTCTGCGTACAGCAAAGGGCAGTGTGGCCCAGAGCTGGGGCTGGATGGGAAGGCCAGCCACTCCTCACCCTGCTGACTCCAGTCTGTGCCAGCACATTTGGGGTGGGGGGATGCCCACCTGTGACCCAGGCTTGGGAAGGGAAGGGCTTAGGAGAAGCTTGGGATGGACAGGCGAGCAGGATGCCCGGCCCTTGTCCCATGTCTAACTCTGTCCACCTGCAGAGGACACAAGCCAGCCGTGTGGAGGCCCATGGCCATGATGGCCGACGCACAGCGAGGACAACAGAGGTGCCAGTGCCCTGCCCTCCAGGCGGGCATTTATTAGGGCCTTGGAAATGCTGACCTGTGTTGTCTCAAATTAGGAAATTCTAGGTCTGCTGCAAATGGGCAAACTTGCTACCCTGAGGCCTTGTGGGACAGACCCCGGAGCCCTGGAGAAGCTGTGGATGGGGCTTGCAGCACCTGTGCGTCAGGAGACTATGTCTCTGGCAGGCCAGCCTCCCTGCTCCCCAGCGGGGCCCACGCCAAGGGGCCCACAGAAAGCATATGCTGCCCTGGAGCCCTCTCAGCCCTCTACACCGGCAGGAGGGAAAGTCCTAAGGCTCAGCCGAGACTTGTGGGGTGGGGTGGATGCTCCATGTTCTGAGGGCACCAGGCTGATGCCAGCTCGGTGTCCAAAGGCTCCTCTGGCCCCAACCCCAGAGCACCGCCCCAGGCCCAGCTCCTGCAGTACGGGCCCCCGTGGGTCAATGAATGGCCCTGCCCGGAGCCTGCACCACGGGTCCAGCGGGGGCCCCACCATGCCTGGCTCTGTGGGCTGCAGGCCCACCTCCTGGGTGAGGAAGCCTCTGCCAGGGAGCAGCTGCCATTGACCCTATGGTGGTCCTGCGCTGAGAGCCCCTGGAAGCCCGTCCTGCAGGTGGCCTGGGTGTCTGCACCCCACATTCCTGCGGAGCTACACTAGCGGGGCCCCCCCACTTGGTGCCCAGGCAGGTGTGCAGGTGTATCAGAAGCCCCTGTCCCAGGGCTTGGTCCTGAGCGGGTCCTGCTCACCCCAGTGCACTTTCCTAGCTGCAGGGCACCTGCCCACACCTCAGGCTTCCCAGCCCCTCACACCCGCACAAAGGTCTGCATCACTGGGGCCCTCTTTGGGGCTTTGGAGTCTAAAACTCCACCCTCTTGGTTTTCCTGTGCAGCTGGAGGGTGGCCCCTCCCCCACAGCTGTTTCCCTTGCTGTCTCAGGGGTCCCACTGCCCGGCGGGTCCTCCCAGACCCGGCTCACGTGCCTCAGGACAGGTTCGCAGTGTCAGCACAGCCGACAGCTCCCAGTTCTTGGCGGAGCCTGACCAACTCACTGACAGCCTGCAGGTGTCCATGGCCCCTCTTGCTTCTCCCATCTACGCACCTAATATCAACAGAGGGTCTGCTTAAAGCTGAATCGAAGATGTGCCTCTATCTTTGCAAAAAGCCACAAATACTGTCCTCCTTTGTGTGAGCAGCCACCTTCACCCAGGGGCCAGGGAATCCACACAGCTTCTCAAGGGTGGCAGGAGAAAACCTGGTAACTAAGCCTCCAAAGGAACAGCCAGAGACGGTGCTGAAACACAAAGACCATCGAGCACCCAGGAGCGGGACGCTCCGCCGAAAGGCAAGGCGGGAAACATCTCCAGGCAACAGGGAGCCCCAGGGCAACAGCAGCCCTGACAAAGAACCAAGCTACAACTTCTAGAGCTGAAAAATCAGCCCCAAATATAAACGATGGATGGATTTTGTAATGTGGTGGGCATAGATGCAAAGAGAATTAAGTGACGTGGGAAAGGGAGCCGAAGAAATTGTTCTGACCACAAGACACAAGAGTAAAGAGAGGAAGAGGGCACAAGAGCACGGAACATGCAGAAGAGAAGCGGGGCCGACAGTCAGACCTGGGGGGGGGCAGGGCGGGGCCGACAGTCAGACCTGGGGGGGGGCAGAGCGGGGGGGGGGCAGTATCTGAAGAGAGGCTGACCGAGGACACTGGCTCGCACTCAGAAAGCCCCCAAATCCCAGGAAAGATACATGAGAGAGACTGTAAGCATACGTTTCACAGCCAGACTGCGGAGAAGGCCCTGGAAGTGGCCGGAGGACAAAGAGACTGCTTCAGAGATGAGAAGCTAGATTCTCTGTAACGACAACGTTTCAGCCCGATCGAAGGACCGACCTCATACAATGCGTGACCTCTGATCACCACAGATGACGAGACCACATCAGAAAGACAGCTAAAACACCACATAGCTCGGAAACTAGCTGAACAATAATGAAAATAATACACCTTGAGACTTGGGGAGTATATCTAAGAAGAAAGAAGGCTTAAAATTTAGTTTAGTTGGTTGGGGGTGGACATACAACAGAGGTCCAAACAGTGAAAAGCAAAGCCACGAGGGCAGAAGTCAGCAGGTGGGACAACACCGAACGGCAAAGCCCTTCACAGCAGAGGGCGCCGTCAGCAGAACAGGAGGGCAGCCTGTGGAGCAGGAGGGAATGTCGGCCAACCACCCATCTGATAAGGGGTTAATGTCCAAACACATGAGGAACGCATACGACTCAGTAGCAGAAAACCCCAAATAATCCAGTCAAAAAATGGGCAGAGGACCTGAACAGACATTGTCTAACGAGGCTCACCAAAGACAACAGACACGTAAAACAGTGCTCAGCATCCTTAATCGTCAGGGACATTTGAATCAAAACCACAATGAGGTATCACTTCATACCTGTTAGAATGGCCACTATCAAAAAGACAAGAGACGACAAGTGTTGGCGAGGATGTGGAGAAATGGGACCCTTGTGCCCTGTTTGCGGGAATGTGAATTGGTGCAGCCTCTATAGATACAGTATGGAGGTTCCTCAAAACACTAAAGACAGAGCTACCGCGGGACCCAGCATTTCCACTGCTGGGCATTTATCCAAAGGAAATGAAATCAGGATCTCAAAGAGGTATCTGCGCCCCGTGCTCACTGCAGCCTCATTTACAATAACTAAGACATGGAAACAACCTAAGTGTCCATAATGGATAAAGGAAATGGGAGGTGTATATACAATGAAATATATGAGTATAGCCATAAAAAGAAGGAAATCCTGCCATTCGTGACAAAGTGGAGGACCTTGAGGGCATTTTGCTAAATGAAGTGTTAGGGAAAGACAAATACTGTGTAATCTCACGTGTCTGTGGAATCGAAAAAATCAGACTCGTAGAGACGTGACTACAACAAACAATCCCATGTCACAGACCTCATGGGCTCTCATACAAGAAAAATAACTGTATGTACGTGACAGGTGTTAGGTAAACTTTCCAATATATATAGGTATCAGATCATGTGTTGTACACCTAAAACTAACACAATTTTATATGCCAGTTAGATCTCAATAAAACTGGAGGAGAAAATGCCCAAACCAGTTCTTTGAAAAGGCTAAAACTTCCAGTGATTGGCCAAGAGAAATAAAAAGGGGAGAAGGCCCACATGACTAACACCCAGAATGCTGTCAACATTTGCAAGCTGGCAAGGGGATGTCATGAACAACCCTGCCGGTGCATTAGGAACATGTGTGGAAGGCATGTCTGGAAACCCCACAGCTGCCGAAACAAGCCGGCGATGTGCGTAAATGGGAATGCAGCGTGAGCGAGGCAGGCCGCCACAGGAAGGCGGGGTTTGCCCATAGAGTTGATCGCCGTGAGCTGCCATGTTAACGGACCAAAGGGGACGCGCAACGTCATCCCAGCAGATGCAGGAGTGCCTGACACAATCCAGCACCCGCTCCTGATCGACACTCAGTAAGACAGGAATTGAATGGAATTTCTGTAATATAATAAAGCGAATCTGAAAGACCCTGCCAGTGACTTTTCCTTTGGAGGAGTGGGAGATGGGCCTGTGAGAGGAGCACCGGGCAGCCCTGCCCCTGGGGCCGCCCAGGCCCCTCTGCTGCACAGCGTCCAGGCCCGCGGTGGGCTGCTGAATGGCAGCAGGGCGCCCGAGGTGGGAAGATGAGGCCTGGGGTCAGCGGATCCTGGTGGCCTGAACTGCAGGCGGCAGCAGCCCCGCCACCCGGACGCGGGCAGGGAGCCCGCTGGGCCCACCGCAGGGTGTGGGCCTCACTCACCGGGGTCCAGGCTGTACTTCTCCAGCAGGCCCAGGACCTGCCGCATCAGTGCTCTGGGGCTCAGCTTCTCCAGCCTCTGGGTGGTCACCTGCGGGAGCCGTCTGTGGGGACAGAGACACGGATTCTGCCCGGCGCTGTTTTCTAAGTTAATACATTTTAACATGTTCATTTCCATCAAAGTCATACACATGCACCATTTAAAGCTCAGGTGATTCTACCAGGCTTTCAGGAAAAGCAGTATGTCACACAGAGGGGCTGGACACCGACACGTCAACGATGGCCTGGTCCAGGGTTTGCCTCTGTGTCCCTGCACCGTGCGTTCTCCATAACTGGGTTTGAAGGATTCTGTTCAGACGTCTCTCCATGGAAGGCCCTCCTCCCTCACTGCCTGCACCCTCAATGAGCCACATGTGCTGTGCTTGCAGTGAGACTGTGCAAATGCCGGCAGCTAAGCCACTCTCCTGGCCAATGTAGAGTCCACAGTGGTGGAGTTTACTGCCTCTGTAGGCTCCTGTCTGGGCGCCAAGCTTGCCTCACCCTGCGCTTACTAGGTGACTGGGTCCAGAACTGCCCTGCATCTCTGCATCAGCTGTGGCACCAAGGTCGGCAGGCTGCCGCATGCTGGCTCGAGAGCTCAGCTGAGCTGAGGCTCCTGGTGGAACAGTGCTCGGCGCCAGCCAATTCCTGCTCTGACTGAGGCTTTGAGAGCTCTCCCTGCCGGCCGGGTTGTGTGTCCAACCACTTCGGCACCATGGAACAGGTGTTCAACAAGTCCCTTGGTGATTTCCTCCTTTCCATGTTCTCTGTTCTCTTTTCCAGGAATCCCATTATTTGGATGTTGGGCCTTCCTGACAGAGTCTCTAATTTTCCTCTCTGTTTTTACTACCTTTGGAAAGTATCTTCAGGTTTATCTTCTAAACCTCCTGCCACACTCCTTATCGACGAGAGCTCTGTGTGGATCCTGGAAGCCTCTCCCTATTCCAGCACAGAGCTGCGGTCCTGCCCTCCGCTGAGCCAGGGACACCACGGCCCCGGTCCCGGAGGGCAGGGCCTGATTCGCTGGTGGGCCTGGAGGCATCTGGGCTTGGCCCCTGGGCCTTCCTGGGGCTCTACTTCCAAACTCCACCTGCTTCTGGCACTTGTGGGTCTCGGCTTTCTTAGGCCTGCTAAGAGTTGCTGCCTGGCTTCATTCTAAAGCAGAGGGGCAGTAAATGCTCCTGTTTATTTGCCAGACGTACTTTTTTGTTTTAATTTATTTTGGTATCATTAATCTACAATTACATGTGCAACATTATGGTGATTAAACTGCCCCCTTCATCAGGTCCCCCCCACCAACCCCATTGCAGTCACTGTCCACAAGCATAGTGAGATGCTGTAGAGTCACTACTTGTGCCAGACGTACTTTTACAAAGAAATGCTTAAGCAGGTGTAACTGAACTGAGGTGTGGAAATGGCAGATGTATTTGCGTTTGTGAGCACCAATCCCCTTGCCCCCCGGGCCCCACCCCCAGCCACATCTCATCTCTCTCACCGGGGTATTTGAGCCGCAGACGCGTGGAACTGTGGGGCACGGACTGTCTGGGCCCAGCTTCTCGACATCCATCCCTGTGACAGCAGCTCCATCCTCCTTACTCTGGGTTCACGGGTGGTAATCCTACCAATCCTCCTGCGTGATGGACGCTTGGGTTTGTCCCCATGCTTGGTGATTGCCAATAAAGCTGCTGTGCATGTTGTCCTCCTGTGGACACTGTGCGCATCTCTCCCGGGCAATGCAAGGTGGAGTCGCTAAGTCGGCACTGGTGTCAGCTTTCTGAAGCGGCCGCCCTGCTTTACAGCCCACCTGTACGCCTGAGTCCTACTTGCTCCATACCCTTGCCTGCATTTGGCATGTCAGACTTTAAGTTCTAGCTATTATGTGTGTTTTTCAAATGTTTTCTTCCACTCCGAGCCAGTCTCCTCATTTTCTTGATTAACTTTGATGTCAGCTGATTGGATTGCTAATATTTTGTTCAGTTTTGTAGCCATGTTCATGACACACACTGGATTTTAATTTTCCTTCTCCCAGAGTTCTTTCCAAGCTTTGGTATCAAGACTTCAACTGGCTGAGCAGAGCAAGCTGTGATGTGCTCAGCTTTATGACCTCCGGAGGGATCTGCGTAAGACCGGTATGGTTTCTTCCTTAAATATCCAGAACTCACCAGGGAAGGCCGCTGGGTCAAAGTTTTCTTTGTGGCCAAGCTTTAAACTACAGATTCAATTTATTGCTAGATTCTGGCCTAGTCACATTTTCTATTTCTTCTTGTAGCAATTTTGGTAAATAGTGTTTTTCAAGAATTTGGTATATTACATCTAAATTGTCAAATATATTTGCATCAAGTTGTAAACAATGCTCCTCAACACGTCTTAACGTCTACGGTGGTACTCTCTTTTTCATTCCTGTTATTGGCAATTTACAATGGGCAATCCACCTCTCTCTATCTCGGCACCTCTTCATGACCTGTGCCTGGCTGGTCATCTCACCATCCTCCCTCTTTCATGTGTTAGCTGGGACACACACAGCAGAGGAAAGCTTTTTCCTACTCCCTTGAGCATCACTCTAGACTCCTGGATTTCTTTTTTTTTTTTTTGCTATTTTTAATATACAATTACATGAACAACATTATGGTTACTAGACTCTGCCTATTATCAAGTCCCCACCACATACCCCGTTGCAGTCACTGTCCATCAGCAGAGTAGGATGTTATAGGATCACTACTGGTCTTCTCTGTGCTATACTGCCTTCCCCGGATCCCCCCCGACACCCCCGCTACATTATGTGTGCTAATCGTAATGCCCCTTATTTCCCCCTTTCCCTTTGGTAACTGTTAGTCCGTTCTTGGGTTCTGTGAGTCTGCTGCTGTTTTGTGCCTTCAGTTTTTTCTTTGTTCTCATACTCCACAGATGAGTGAAATCATTTGGTACTTGTCTTTTTCGGTTTGGCTTATTTCACTGAGCATAATACCCTCTAGCTCCATCCATGTTGTTGCAAATGGTAGGATTGGTTTTCTTCTTATGGCTGAATAATATTCCATTGTGTATATGTACCACCTCTTCTTTATCCATTCATCTACTGATGGACACTTAGGTTGCCTCCATTTCTTGGCTATTGTAAATAGTGCTGCGATAAACATAGGGGTGCATATGTCTTTTTCAAACTGGGCTGCTGCATTCTTAGGGTAAGTTCCTAGGAGTGGAATTCCTGGGTCAAATGGTATTTGTATTTTGACTCCTGGATTTTTAAAAATTCAAAGGGTTAAGCTCTGTGACCATCACCATTTCTCTTCTCAGGCTACCTCCAAGAAGAGTGTGTTCCTTGTGGCGGGCGTGGTGTTCAGAGACGAAGATCTGTTTGCTAGTGTGCTTGCTGCTATGGGTGTGGTCGTGTCCAGGTCCTTTCAAAGCACAGAACTAGGAAATTTAAAAAATTCATTAATTTAAACCAGTGTCTGTATGTGAATCTCACCCACAGGGTCCTTCTTGGGCCCACCGCCCACTGTGTACCCCCCTCTTCATGACGGGGACCCCCGACTTAGCAGCACATTCACTGTTGCTGTGTCTTTTTTTAAAACAGTAAGAACGTGGCAACTGGCACATGTGCCTGGCCTGGGGCCCCATGTGTGTTGCCCATGTGTGTCATACCATGTGAAGCCCGACAACCCTCCGGGACAGGCAGAAGTAGTCCCATGTCAAGGACGGGAACAAACCCAGGGGGGAAATGAGTTGCCCACGGCTCCAGGGGACAGCTGACTCTCAAGGGGCCAGGATCTGGCCCTGCTGCCTGCTGACAGAGCCTTCAGGCCTGGGAAGTGCCCCACCATGTATGTGGCCGGAAGGCCCTCTCCTCCCAGCGGCCCCCCGGCCCCCCACCCTCATCTCTCTCACACGTGCACACAGGCAGTTTCAGGGAATCCACGTGGGCTCCCTCTCAGTGCCTGTGCTCTGGAACTTGGTGGGATACATGCCACACAGCAGGTGCTTCTAAAGGATTTATTCGATGAAGGAAAGAAATGAGTGGATGGATGGGCAGAGGGGCTCCAAGCCCAGATGAGGGAGAAGCCACGTCGGCTGATGTCGTTAACTCCTCCCACCCGGCTCCAGAGACGGCCACTTGCTGGCCCTGGCTTGGGGATAGTACACGGGGGCTGCATGTTGGCTTTCCCATGAGCCTGCCCCACCCTGGGCCCTGCAGGGCTTACCTGGAGACAATTCTGTCAAAGCCTGGCTGGCACCAGGAGTCCACGAGAGCCAGCCGCCTCCTCTGGACGTCCGGGAAACTGGCCACGTAGCGCTCCACAAGGCTCGCCTCGTCTTGGAGGAGCAGTGGGGTACACATCTGCAGGGGGGCACACCCTCAGGCTGCAGCTCTATAGGCACCCGGAACCTCTGTCCCCGCCACCAAGACCCCAGACTCACCTCCAGCCCAGAGGGGCAAACCTGGGGCAGAGGCCCAACCCCTGAGGGTCCAAGCACCTCGGTGAGCGCCCCACCAGCACCCAGTGCTCTGGTCCCAGCTTGACACACACACATGGACACATGGACCCATGCAGGCCTTGCCCCTGGGGGCTCTGCAGCCACCCCCAACTCCATTATGAAGGCCTGGGGGCCCCAAGAGGCAAGGGGTTCCTGGGGAAGCGCAGGCCTCTCCTCCTAGTCTTCACTAAGCTGTGAAGGGCGAGGGGCAAGACGGAGACCAACCACTGGCAGTGGCCCTGGTAGCCCAGAAGTGCCTCCTTGTGGGCACAGATGGCATGCTAGCACAGGGACAGGCACATGTGCTCAAGACCCCAAGTGGCCCAGGCCCTCCAGGAGGCCCTGGGGATCCCCGGTCTTGGTGTTGGGCCTTGGGACACATGGACTGGTCCTCCCACAAGAACCAGACCTCGACAAAGCCCCCCTGCTGGCGGCTCCTGCAAGACCCCTCCTTGCCTCCCTTCCCTTCCTCCAGGCAGTCACCAAGTTCAGGCTGCCTGGAGCCCAGACGCCAGGGGGAGGTCCTCTGGGAGCCCCAACCCCGACTGCCTCTTGGGCTACTCCACAACAGAGGGAGATAGCTTGCCAGGCCCTTCTGAGCATGTCACACTGCAGCCCGCTGACTGCTCAGAGGTGCCTGCTGGCCCCTCCGGTCCCCCTGCATGGTCAGAGGGTCACAGTGACCCTGCCCTGGCCCCACCCTGTGGGGAGCAAAGCCCAGGGCTCAGTGGTCGGAGACCCCCTTCCTAAACCATGTTTTGGAGACCTGGGCTTTATCCAAGTTGGAACTTAAACAATTTACATGAGAAAGACTCACCTTTTCAATATCCAGCTCTGGCTGCAGCTTCAGCTTCGTGCCCAGCATGATAGCCTGGCAGACACAAAAGGAGCCGTTACACTGGGCCCCGCCATGGTGGGAGGCTCCCACCCCTCTGCATGGATGCTGGTGCCCGGTCACCTCCGTGGGGCCAGTTCAGATCCGGCCATGGGGCCCCCAGACCAAGGGGCCCGGAGTCCAGCAGCACCAAACTGACGCGGCCCTGCCGAGCCGGGGACAGTCCCGTAGGGGCCCTGAGGTGGGGGCTGGGCCCAGGTGGCCCCACGGCTTGCTGACAGGTGGGTGGGCGCCAAGAGGGGGGACAAGGCACCTCCCACAAGACCCCAAGTGGCCCAGGCCCTCCAGGAAGCCCTGGGGATCCCTGGTCTTGGTGCTGGGCCCTGGGACACACCAGCTGGTCCTCCCACAAGAACCAGACCTCGACAAAGGCCCCTCCCGGTGGCAGGGACAAGGGACAAGAGGCAGAAGCCCGCACTGCTGGCCCACGAAGCCCAGATGCGCACCATGCTGCTTTCCCACACCTGCCTTCACTCGCCCATCCCCCTGAGAACCACCCCCACGCCCCAGGCAAGGGCCTGGCATGGCCAATCATTGTGACCCCAGTGAGGGGCTGGGGCTGGCAGCCTCTGCCTCTGGGCACTTCCCACAAGGCCCGCCCTGTGTGCCATGCAGCTGGTAGGGGGCTAGCCAGGTGGGGGCAGCTCGGGAGGCTGGCCAGGTGCATCCCTGTGGGCGATGCTCAGGGCTGCCCTGGCTGCAGAGCAAGAGGCTCCCAGGGGCGGCTGCCCCTCAGGTGGGGCAGAGGGCGTGGCAGAGAACCAGGCCCTGGCGCCTGGGGACCTTGCGCAGGGTGGCGGGACCTGGCAGGGACCCTCCTCCAAGGGGCAGAGAAGCTCCGGGCCCTGAGCGCCCGCACGTAGTACAGGCTGCGCTGCTATTAATAATTTCCATACATCCCTCTCCCACTCCTGTTAGAAGCAAAAATAACCAGCAGAGCAGGCCCGCCTTCTCCTGCCTATCCCCCCCCCCCCCCCCAGGCAGCTCATAGAAAAGACCAAAATAGCGGCCTGGGAAAGGCTCGCTCCGCCTCCAGCCGGGATGGCGGGCAGGGCGCAGGGCAGGGGGCCTTTCCCTGTACTGACTGACCCGGCGCCTCCACAGCCTGGCCAGTGTCCAGGAGCCTGGCCTGCGCCAGGCCCAGCGGCCCCAGGGCGGGAGAGGGGGAGCTGGGCTGGAGGAAGGGCCCAGGGTTTGGGGAGGGGACGAAGCAGAGGGAGGGAGCACGGAGCTCGGGAGGAGCTGGGGATGTGGGCAGAGCGAAGGAGGGCCGGGGCAGGGAGCATGCAGGTGCTGGCAAGCGGGGACCTTCCCTCTTCTTCATGCTCCCCTGAGGAGCTGAAGGAGCGCTGGACCCACACCTAGGAGGGCCAGAGCGCCCACCCGGTGGCCCCACACACTAGGTTCATGACCTGGAGGGGCCAGACCCCCCTAGCCCTGCACCTGCTGCACTCCGTCTGGCTGCCTGGCCTCCAGTGCCTGGACTTGGGCTTGCTTAGGCTCAGCCACAGTGGAGAAGAGGTGTGGGAGGGATGCCTGGGACCCAGGGCCCTCCCACCCTCCAGACCAGACCCTGAGCCAATGACCATGGCTGAGGCGGCACACACGGCGTGGGGTCTGACCTCCCCATGTCTCACCACCTCTGCTGGGCTGCCGACCTCCACCACCCTGCAGGCCCAGTTCCTCTGGCGACAGAACGCTGACCGTCCTCTAGGCCACAGCCTCCACAGGTTCTTGGGGGATCCTGGGCCCCCACAAATTCAAGAACCCCTCCAAATCCTAGAGCAAAGCCTGTGCTTGGGACGGTGGCCTGGACTGAGGGGGTCAGGTCAGGGCGGGGCCGAGGGCAGGATGGGCACAGCCCCTCTAGGCAGTAGTTCACCACTTGCCCCAAGGGTCCCCTCTCTCTGCCTGCCGGGACTGCCGCTCTCCTCAGAAGCCTGCTCACCCACTGCCCTGCGGCGGGGGCCCTGGTCAGTAGTGCCCACTGGCTGCAGAAAGGTGGGGGCCAGCTTGGAGGGGCCGTCTCTGCTCAGAGCCCGGCCCTACCCACCCAGCTCAGGCCTCACCTGTGTGGTAGGGTGTGCACTCTACCTTGCTGTACAGCACTGTCAGAGGGGCTTTGAGGTGCACAGCACGGACCCTCTCCTGTCCCAGTTCCTCCAGAGCAGCCAGCTTCCCATGCAGGCCTGGCCAGAGCTCTCTGTGCACCCAGAGTGCCCTCTCTCGGCCAGGCAGCCTGTGTGGACACTGCAGGGCGTGGCCAGCATGCCTGGGGCTGGACAGCCATTGAGCCCCCCGGGGACAGGGTGGGAGGTGCCCTCATTCTGTATGGGGACTCTGTGACTTGGAGGTCAGGTGGGGTGGGGTAGGCACACAGGACAAAGGGAGATACTGCTCAGCCTCATCCGGCCATGGGGGGGCGTCCTGGCTGCTCTGGGGCAGCCACAGAAATCTGGTGGAATGGCTGGGAGCAAAACCACCTCCTCCAGGAGGCCCCCTGGCCTGACCTCCTGCTTGGGGTTGGAGGGCTCCATGTGGTTCTGTCACTGCAATCAGGCTTGGCTTAGAACTGGCCTCTGGTCATTTCTCTGTCTGAGCTTCTACTGAGGCGACGGCAGGCTAGGCTGCCACTGTCCTGTCACGCGTAGGAAGATCACCTACCCGTCTAGGGCCTGGGAGCTGGCACAGTGCCAGGCGGGGAGGGAGCCAGACCTCACAGAGGGGATGCCTGGGGCTGTGCCCACCTGGCCCCTGGGTGAGCAGACCGCAGCTGGGGCCGGGCGAGGCTGCAGAACCCTGACCTGAGAGGTCCAGAGCTGCTGCTCAGGGGAAAATGAGGAGATCTGGGGGGCCGGGGTGGCACCCGTGGGAAGACCATTCCATGGAGCCCCGGGGCCGCCTGCTGCGCCAGGCAGGAGGCCGGCCAGGTGCCCAGGCCACCAAACACAGGCAGCGGCTTTGGGCCCCAGGATGGGCCTGCCTCCCACCTCTGCGGCTCAGGGCAGGCCTGCAGCCAAGGGGCCTTTCTTTTTTTTTTTTTTAATAGCAAAGCTATCTTTTTACCTTGATAAGCTGTTTAAAAAATGTAAATAAAATAACTCACTAGACAAAAGCGGGCATTCATCCCGCCCAGAGCAGCCGCCGCCTGGACATGAAATATCGCAGCACATTAAGTAGTGAGTCCCGGCTAATCCGAGCAGACAGGCCTGAATGCGGCCCTTGGGGCGGGCGCGGTGGGCACTGGGGCATGCACCGCCTGCCGGGCGGCCCTGCTTGGGGACAATGGCTTTTCTTCGCAAAAGGGGCCTGTGCGGGACAAGAGCCCCCTTTGTGTGGGGATTCCTGCCTCCTCGGAGCGCGAGGGAGGTGCATTCAGCCAGCCAGACACTCTGAAAGGCTCGAGTGTCGCAGGAGAGGCCAGGACGCCAGCCTGCCTTCTGCCTCCCCGCATCTCTGCAGGCGCTGCCGCCACTCAGCACCGGGGCCACCACATTGTTCCCGGACGCCCGGCCATCTTGGTTCATCAGCGCCCTTCCCTGGCCACGGGGCTAAAGCCCAGACCCCATGGCAGGTGGGGACCCTGCACCCCCTCCAAGTACCCACTGCCCGCCGTCCGTTAGCCGCCGAGCCCCTCATGGACCCCCACATGATGACGGGCTCGTCTCCCGCCCGGAAGCCGCCACCCCCGCGGCCCCATGGCTCCCGGCGTCCCCCACCTAAGCAGCCCTGGTGCTCTGGCTGCCACCCCCCAGAACCTTCTGGGCCCACCCAGGTCCCACAGCCTTTCCCGGGCACTTGCCGCCACCGGGCCTGCGTCCCTGAGTCCCCGCAACAGGCCTTACAAAGGAGGCAGCCGCCCTAAACGCTCTGCACACACTCGCAACCCTCCGCTGCTGCCCCCACGCGGAACCGCAGAGGCACGAGTGTCACACTGCGGGGTCAGTTTGTGGATCATTGGTGCCCTGGGGCAGCAGGACCCGTGCAGCCAGAACACCCCAGTCATCGCCGTGGCCTGACCCAGCCCACGGGCAGCATAGACTTCAGCAGCCGGTACACCAGGCGGAAGGGCACTGGCTGGAGCTGACCTCAGGGCTATGGGAGTCGAGCCACCTGGCCTGGGCCCAGGGCTGGGCCCGTGGGCGGCTCTCCCAGCCCAGGTGAGTGTTCCTGGCATCAACAGCGTGTCCCAGGTAAGCGGCTCTGCCACACAGGCCCCCTGGCCAGAGGGCCAGAGCTCGGGTGACAGAGCGCTGCTGACCGTGACTGCATTCAAGGGCCCCAGGGGCACCGCAGGGGGAGGGACCCCAGGCATGGTGTGGGGCTGCTCTCAGCCTCTCTCAACTCAGTTGGTGTGAGGGTCTCCCAGGCCCCTGACCCTCAGCAAGGCCCTGAGCCATGTCCCTGGCTGGTTGGCCCCCAAAACTCTGCCAGACCCAAAGACCCCCACACAGCCCCACCCAAGTGGAGGGACAGAGAGGACACTTCCGGTGGACACTGGGAGGCCCCCCATCTGGCTCTCCTCTGCCTCATGGACCCCATGCACAAGCCAGCCCGTGGCGGGACAATCAGGGGTGTCCCAAGCCCCTCCCTAGGGGCCCACACCACGTGGGGGGGTCCCACTCACTTCTCTGAACTTGCCCTCCTGGTGGAGCCGGTGGATGTGAGCCAGCAGGGGCTCCGGTCTGCGTCCTGCAGCTGGGAGATGCTGACCAGAAGCTCTCGGCGAGGACCTTGACTGCACGGGCTTGCAGCTGCTTCAGCCCTGGGCTGCCCTGGAGACCCAAGACCCAGCCTCAGCCAGAGGTGTGTCCTGCAGCCAGGGTCATGGGGCCTGAGGCAGGCAGGGGCTTGGTGTGGCACATGCAGCCCTGTGCCCATGGGCGAGACCTGGAGGCTGGGACCCAGGCGAGGGAGACGTGTGGCTGCTGGGATGTTGAGGGTCAAGCCCACAGGCCAAGGAGTGATGGTCAGTCCTGAGGTCAAGTGCTCCACCCCCGCCCACCACAGGCCAGCTCACAGGCTGTGGGGCCCGAAGGGGTGGATGGGTGGAAGGCATGTGTCTGAGGAAAGTGGCCAGTGGGGCCACGGGCAGGGCTCACCTGGGCCAGCCCTGGGCGTGGCCGAGCCTGCAGCCAGTACCTGAGCTCACAGGTGACCCACACCTCTAGGGAGGGGCCCTTCCCCTGCCAGCCCTGGCCTCTCTCCAGCATGGCCAGGAGTCCTGTGAGCAGTCAAATCCTCGCCAGGCTTCTTTCCGGAGCTGCAAAGACACAAAACCCCAGTGTGGCTTGTCCAGCCCCAAGCTGCTTTCAAACCCTTCCCTGTACGGGGACGTCTAATGTGGGACACAGGGCTTGTTCCCAGGCCAGACCAAGGGTGGGCTCTGTCTGAGAGGCCCCAGCCACTCATCATGGCACGCAGGGCACAGGCACTGACCCTTTGGACATGGTGACTCGATAGCAGGGCCTGGCAAGCAATGGAAAACAGGGAAAAGGAAAGAAAAACCCAAATGAACAATGCCTTTTGTTCACCTTCCTATGTCCTGCAGGAGCTTAGGACACCGTGCAAGAGCCGAGACAGGAAAAGTCCTGGGAGCAGCAGTGCTCCCAACAGATGTCAAAGCGAGCTGGGTGCCCGCCGGGAGGCCGAGCGGGGCTGTGGCCAGCCCTGCCCATGTTCTGCCCAGCTGAGGTCTGTGAAACACCCTACAACCAGGTGCCCGCTTGGAGCCACAGGGGCTTCCCGTGGGTCCCCCCACGGTGCAGCCACAGGTTCTAGGCCAGCTCCGGCCATAGCCATGCCCTCACACCCCAATGCCCGAGGCCGCTCAGAACTTGCTGACAGACCCAAGGGCAGCCTCAAAGACCGTGATGGATGCGCAGAGGCCACACAAACATCTCAGGGGCGGGGGCGGCCTCCACCAGCCACACGTGCTCACGGACATCTGGGTCTGAACAGCCGCTCCCTTCCTGCTCATGGGAAGGACAGATCTAGAAAGGTCCTGCTCTGGCCTTTGGCCCTAACTTGTTGGAGCGCAGTTCCTATCCACAGCCTTCAGCAAAGCAGCTCTGAGAGACTCGAAACGCAAGTGGGAAAGGGTGTGCGGCCGCTGTGGGCCAGGGCCGGGGCCAGAGGGAGAGACCCTTTGTTGGGCTAAAGGCCCACTGACCAGTGGCCACAAGAAAGGAAGGCATTCTTCCTGGGCCCAGGGTAATGGGCAGCCAGATCTGGGTATGCCGCAAAGAAGGAGGGTGCCCGGGAGGGCCCTGAAAGGCACAGGGACCCCCACCCAGCGGGGTGGCCCCTGGAGTCCCAGACCACTTCATGTGGAGAGAGGTAGAGCTGAGAGGCCGGCTCCTTCCCCTCACTGGGGGTGTCAGCTGCCCCCCCGGTGGGAGTCCCCGGTGGAGGAGGGGCTCACCGGAGCAAGAGGGCACATCTTTCTGAGGGCTGCTGCCCCCACAGAGGGGCACCAGCAGTGCTGTGCTGGTGGCTGTGGCCTTCAGGGGGCCCCAGGAAACTGGCTACAGCCCCTCTGTGGCCTGCCTACCAAGCATAGGGGCTCTCACTCCATGCAGCCATGCCTCCCAACTGCCTGCTGCTGGGAGCATTTTGGCCTACAGCCCAAGGTGCTCGGAGCTGGGCACCCTCCCAGCACCACCTGGAGACCCTCGCCTGGCCCAGGAGCCGCAGCAGGTGCAGGCCCACAGCCCCGGTGGGGGCACCTCCTCACTCTATCTGGCATCTTCACCAGGCAAAGGAGACATCCCAGAGCCCCTGGTGACCCCCCAGGGACCCACTGACCAAGCCTTGGCCAGCAGACCGAGCAGCCACGGAGGGTGCTCGTCAGAGAAGCCGCAGGCCCGCTCTGCTGTCAGCTCTGGCACCTGTCTCGCCTCTGCCCTCTGAGAGCGTCTAGTGCCCGGCTGGGTGTGGGCCTCTGGCCAGGGAGGCACTGCTCAGGTCTGGACACTGGGCGATGCCTGCGCCTGCGTCCCCTTCCTCATGCAGATGTCCCTGCTGCACTCAGACAAGCGGCCCACAGCCTGCGTCCCCACACAGACAGGGGAGCACAGCCCACCTGGCGTCCCGGGTGCAGACAGGTCCCCCAGGGTGCTCTGCACAAATGTCCACTCGGTTTCGGCGTGATTTTAGCGCCACTGCACTGGGATGAAAATACAAAATAAACTTGTAAAGTCATGAAAGAGTCAAAGGATAGTCAGAACCAAGGACGACCCAGGCCACGTCCTCTCTCCAGCCCGGTGGACCCCACCCACCAGGGCCCAGCACCCACCCAGCACTTGCCACCTGAACCCTCATTCCCGGCCCCTCGTCCAGGAAGATGTCAGTCTGGGACCCGCGCCCCATCCCAAGCTGCTCCTGTCCTGGGCCTTGCGGTCTCAGTGTCCACGCCAGTGACCGCTGAACCCTGGGACCCTGGTGGACCTCTTCTCCCCTTCCCTCCTGCCCTCTGCCCTCTCCCTGCCTCCCTCTCCCACCTGGCTGGGACCTGTGCCCGGTCCTGCTCTCAAGCCTTCAGCCCCGTAGCTGGCTCACACTCCAGAGGTGAGGTCACTGTCCCCTGGCGCCCACCCTCCGACTTCAGTGGGTCGGCATAGCTGAAGTCACCCTACACAGTCCTCCAGCTTGAGCAGCACCAGAACCCCAGAGGAGCTGCTCAAACACCTGGTTCTGACTCAGCAGGGCTGGGGTGTGCCCGAGGACCAGCACGTCTAACAAGCTCCCAGGGGGTGTGCTGCCCGCCCCACACTGTCCTGGGGAGCACCGCCCCTCACGCTCACCCACCCTGCCCCCTTGTCCTGGGGGCTTAGGACAGCCTGACCCCACTGCCCCTCTGCGCATGCCTCTGCCTTGCTCGGCACCGCCTACCCTGGTCACCCCCATCAGCACCCACACCTGCAGTGTGTGTGGCCGTCCTAAAGGAAGACCACAGCCCCTCCCCACACACCATCCCATCTCTTCTGCGTATGGCACAAACCCCCAGAGAATTCTCTGAACTCAGCCTCCAGGTCCCCTGCCCTGTCCTGTGGGGACACCACCTCCATGTGCACTCACACACTGGCCCCTCTCTGTCCCTCTGCGGCGCTCCTCGCCCCCCACCCTGACACACGGGGCAGCTGCATCCTCCTCCTGAGGCTCCAGCCTCCTTGCACATCTCCAGCCGCCTGAGCCTGGAGCCTGTGTCCCCGAACAGCCCACACCTCAGGGGCCCTTGCCCTCCACACCCTCCAAGCCTGTCCTCCACCTGGCCCTGCCCCACCTCCTGGCTGGGGCATCCTGTTCAGGCTCAGACGCTGGGCACCAGGGGCTCGCCTGCTCATGTGAACCCCACAGCCCCTGGTGAGTGAACCCTGAGTGAACGCAGGGTCACCTCCTGGCTTGCTGGGAGCAGCTCGCAGACCATCCGGCTCACCTGCCGCACACCAAAAGTGGGAGCACATGGACTGTGCCCCTCCTCGGCCAGAAACAAGTGACAAGATGACAAAACACAGCCCCCCCGTCTGTCTGGAAGTCTGTAACTGCTGGTCAAAGGAAATCATCACGTAAATCAGAAAATAGAGAAGGACACCCGGAACTCAAGGGGATGTGCGCCTCCCTGCCGGCGCCGGGAGGGAGGGCAGAGTGAGAACGAGTGACTCGGGCGCCCACCAGCCACTGAGCAGCCGGCACAGCTCGCAAGCTGACGGAGTGCTGCCGCGAGGGGGCGAGGAGCTGGGCCAAGAGGAGGCGAAGCCGCACCTGAGAGTCTCGAGGACCATGGAGAACCTCAGGCCAGGAATGGGGCTGATGCTCATGAAATGGAAACTTCCCAGAGAAAGAAAACCAGAAGCGGGAACTGTGAATGGGCACCATTAAGGAAACTGGGTCTTTAGTTGGAGTTTGTGGGACGGTAAGTGGGCTCCTGCAGGCTCTCAAGGAGAAAGTAATTTCTGTCTTCAAGGAACTGCTCCAGAGAACAGGAAAGGAGGGACGCTCCCCACGCCGATCTGCGGGGTAGGATCACCTGGACACTGGGCACAGACAGCAGACACAAAACCTCACAGAAACCACACACACAGCGACCCGGCCAGGCATATCAAAGACATGCGAGGACCGTCTGATATTAGATCTGTTAATGCAATTTGCCACGGTCACAGTCATGTGGTCCTAACCTCGAAGCCATGGAGGACAGAAACTAAAGTTTTTGGGTTTTGCAAGAACTTCAGATTTCTTCAACAGACGGCTGGATCTGGCCGCTCATCACTGCTGCACAGCCCAGATGTGTGGGGAGCCTGGTGGCATGTGCCCATCTCCCCGGCTCAGACACCTCCATCTGCACAGCCCGAGTCCCTGCTCTGAAGCTCACTGCTCTGGACTCCTGCCCCAACCTGGGCACTCTGCCCACCCTCAGCTGGCACCAGAGGATGGGGCCTTGCCCTCCAGTCACTTGTGGGCCCTGTGGCCCGGGCAGCAGTGGCTTCTGTGTCCCCCCAGGGGCCAGGCCGACCTCACTCTCCTGCTGCCTCCAGGAGCAAAGTGCAGGACAGGAGAGGCTGAGAGTCAGGCGGTGCCTCACCCCCAGGGCTGAGAGCAAAGCCGTCCTCCAACACAGGCCACAGTGGGGCATGATCTGGAGGCAGCAGCTGCCACTGCAGGACCCCCGAGTGGCCGTGGGAGACCAGGCAGCCTCCCGGCCCCGGCTGCCTCCTTCTGCCGGACCACACATGCCCCCAGCGTCCAGAGAGGCTGCCGTGCCGCCCTTGTAGGAGAGGCCCGTGGACGTGGCCTGCTGCCAGGTTCCCTGTGCTCTGCAGAATCAGGATGGCAACTGCAGACTCTGCCCCCCACTCCGAGCCTCAGCACCAAGCAGGCCCAGGGGTGCCCCAGGGTTCCAGCCCGACATGTCAGCCAGCACACTCCCTGCGGCTGGCGCGGGCGCCCACAGCCTCACATGCTCACCTGCTGCAGCTCCCATGTGGACGACAGCATCTTCAGGGCCTGCAGGAACAGGAGCGGGTCCTGGCCATGGGGGGACAAGGGCCGTGGCAGAAACTCTGGGGTGGGCCAGGGCCCCTGCAGAGACCACTGACCCCACCTCAGCCAACCCCCAGGGCTCCCCATGGCCTCTCCTGCGCTCTCTGGCCAGAGCACCCTGCCGCCCCTTCCCGGGACCCGCGGTCCTGCCATCCAGTGGTGCTGGGCCCGCCCTACAGTGCTCACTGGGGCGGGCTTCCACCCACAGCTCAGTGGGGAGCCCTGGCCTCACATTTTGGCCGTGGTGGGCTAAGGGTCTCAGAGTGGTCCCGGTGTGAGTAGGGCAGGGGTGTCAGACAGCCAGGCCAACATGCTGCACGGACTGGGCCCTGCCCGGGCCAGCCGACCTGTGAGAGCACACCCACAGGACCCAACATCCGGCCAGACGTCTCCTCACAGCCCACCCCCAGCCCCTGCCCACTGGCACCTCCTGAGGCCCCTAAGTGGTCCCAGCCCTGCCTCCCCTTCCCCCGACCTCTGTCCTGGCTCCTGCCCTGCCCCCCGTGGGCTGGCTGCTCCCCAGCTTTCCCCATGGTGGCCAGCTGGGGACACTGCCCTGGGGGCTCCCACCCACAAGCCCTGACCCTTTACTGCCCCCTGCACCTGCACCCACGGCAGAGCAGGGCAAGGTTGATGCCAAGGAGGTGGGCAGCCAGAAGAGGTCACTGCTGCTCTCGCTTGGGGAAAGAGAGCCCTGTCCAGGGGCAGGGGCAGGGGGCCCACAGCCAGCACCACTGGATGCCCTGGGTGGCCTGCCTGGTCCCTGGCCTCCACCTGCCACCCTCACCCGCCTAAGCCCAGGCTGAGCTCTGGCACAGCAGTTCCTGGCTTCCCGCTGCCCCTCAGCGGCCCCACCATCCTCACAGGCACCTCCTCCACCTTGCCCCAGCCCCACGCCAGGACTGCATAGACCCCGCCGCCCACAGCCCAGCAAGAGGAGGCCAGCCCAAGCTGCTGTCCATCTGGGAGCCGTTCCAGCCCTGCTGAGGCAGGACAGGTGTAGGGCCCAGAGGCAACACCAGATAAACTGCTTGTCCTTTTGTCAAGAACCATCAGGGGTTCTGGGAAGATGGCGGTGTGAGCAGGGCGGCAGAAATCTCCTCCCAACACTATATATATCTATGAAAATACAGCAAATACAACTATTCCTAAAAGAGAGACCAGAATACACAGGAAAGCGCACAGGGTGCAGCTACACCTGAGAGGACGCGGCACCCCGCAAGGCGGGTAAGATATGGAGCAGCGACCCGGCGGGACCCGAGCACTCCCCCACCCCGGCGCACTGGCGAGAGGAGAGGATTCAGAGCCGGGAGGGAGTGGAAGTACAGGCCCATGAAATAACCAGCCCTGGGGATCTGCGCGGGGAGCACGGACACACATCGCGTGGTGTAGGGAGATTGGAGAGACAGAGGGGCAGGATCTGAGCGGGAACGTGCAGCCACCTCCCGGGAAGGAAAAGAGAAAAAAAAAAAAGAAAAGTGCACACTTTTTCTCAGCGGTCTTAAAGAGACAGGAGCCCAGCGGAGGACCGCATCGCCCCGGCACACTCAGCCCAGCAGGCTGGGAGTCCTGGGGAGTTTCGGACCCCTTAGCTGGTGACTGGGAAAGGGTGGCTGCACTTAGACTTCCCACAGAGATCAACAGCCTCCCATTCGTTCCCACCCCGGCCAGAACTATAAAGGGCCACGGAGCGGCGTGGCCACGGCTGCGGAATAGTGGAGCAACAGTGCCACCTACAGCATCCCCACAGAATCTACTCCCAGTGGGCGTTTTTTTTGTTTTGTTTTTTTGTTTTTTGTTTTTCTTTTCATTTCTTTCTTTTTTTCTTTTCTTTTTTTCTTTCTTTCTCTTTTTTTTTCTTTTTAAAGTCTTAAAGAGTCCAGCTGACACACATGGCAACTACGAGCGACCACTTCTATAGCCATGAAAACACAGAGGAATATGGTCCAGACTAAGATCAACCAGACAACCCCAGAGAGGGAACCTGAAGGGATAGAAATACACAGTCTTCCTGAAAAAGAATTCAGAATAAAAGTCACAACCATGCTGATGGATCTACAGAGAAATGTGCAAGAGCTGAAGGAGGAAATGAGGGAAGTGAGGAAAGACAATGCAGAAATCAGACAAGCGATCGACGGGCTTAACAGCAGACTGGATGAGATGTAAGAGACTG
Organism: Phataginus tricuspis; assembly: GCA_029783875.1. Taxonomy (NCBI): domain Eukaryota; kingdom Metazoa; phylum Chordata; class Mammalia; order Pholidota; family Manidae; genus Phataginus; species Phataginus tricuspis. The sequence continues at coordinate 586,255 of JAQQAC010002172.1, read as the reverse complement.
TTAATGGAATAGAAATCAGAGAACAGGATTACAGAGAGGCTGAGGCAGAGAGAGATAAAAGGATCTCTAGGAATGAAAGAATATTAAGAGAACTGTGTGGCCAATCCAAATGGAACAATATTCGCATTATAGGAGTACCAGAGGAAGAAGAGAGAGAGAAAGGGATAGAAAGTGTCTTTGAAGAAATAATTGCTGAAAATTTTCGCACACTGGGGAAGGAAATAGTCTTGCAGTCCACGGAAGCCCACAGATCTCCCAAAACAAGGGACCCAAGGAAGACAACACCAAGACACATAATAATTAAAATGGCAAAGATCAAAGATAAAGACAGAGTATTAAAGGCAGCCAGAGAGAGAAAAAAGATCACCTACAAAGGAAAACCCATCAGACTATCATCAGACTTCTCAACAGAAACCTTACAGGCCAGAAGAGAATGGCATGATATATTTAACGTAATGAAACAGAAGGGCCTCGAACGAAGGATATTGTATCCAGCATGATTATCATTTAAATATGATGGAGGGATTAAACAATTTCCAGTCTGATAAACCACCTCTACAGGATATCTTAAATGGACTGCTCTAAAGGGAAACACCCCTAAGGCTAAAAAGATGTCACCAGAGAAAATAAAATCATAGCAAAGAAAGCAGACCATCCAAATACTAACTAAAGGCAAAGAATAAAACACCTAGTATATAAAGAATGGAGGAGGAAGAATAAGAAGGGAGAGAAATAAAGAAACATCAGACGGTGTTTACAATAACTTAACAAGAAAGTTAAGGTAGATTGTTAGATAGTAAAGAAGCAACCCTTGAACTTTTGGTAACCACGAACCTAAGGTCAGCAATGGCAATAAGTAAATATCTATCGATAATCACCCTAAATGTAAATGGACTGAATGCACCAATCAAAGGACACAGGTAACAGAATGGATGAAAAAGCAAGACCCATCTATATGCTGCTTACAAGAGACTCACCTCAAACCCAAAGATATACACAGACTAAAAGTGAAGGGATGGAAAAAGATATTTCATGCAAACAACAAAGAGAAAAAAGCAGGTGTTGCAGTACTTGTATCAGACAAAATAGACTTCAAAACGAAGAAAGTAGCAAGAGATAAAGGACATTACATAATGATAAAGGGGTCAGTCCAACAAGAAGATATAACCATTATAAATATATATGCACCCAACACAGGAGCATCAGCATATGTGAAACAAATACTAACAGAATTAAAGGAGGAAATAGACAGCAATGCGTTCATTTTAGGAGACTTCAACACACCACTCACTCCAAAGGACAGATCAACCAGACAGAAAATAAGTAAAGACACAGAGGCACTGAACAACACACTAGAACAGATGGACCTAACAGATATCTACAGAACTCTGCACCCAAAAGCAGCAGGATACACATTCTTCTCAAGTACACATGGAACATTTTCCAGAATAGACCACATACTAGGCCACAAAAAGAACCTCAGTAAATTCAAAAATATTGAAATTCTACCAACCAACTTCTCAGATCACAAAGGTATAAAACTAGAAATAAATTTTAGAAAGAAAACAAAAAGGCTCTCAAATACATGGAGACTTAACAACATGCTCCTAAATAATCACGGGGTTAACGACCAAATCAAAACAGAAAGCAAAGAATATATGGAGACTAATGAAAACAACAACACAAAGCCACAACTTCTGTGGGACGCAGCAAAGGCAGTTCTAAGAGGAAAGTATATTGCAATCCAGGCCTATTTAAAGAAGAAGAACAATCCCAAATGAATAGTCTAAAGACACAATTACTGAAATTGGAAAAAGAAGAACAAAGGAGGCCCAAAGTCACCAGAAGGAGGGACATAATAAAGATCAGAGAAGAAATAAATAAAATCGAGAAGAATAAAACAATAGAAAAAATCAGTGAAACCAAGAGCTGGTTCTTTGAAAAAATAAAGAAAATAGATAAACCCCTAGCCAGACTCATTAAGAGAAAAAGAGAATCTACACACATAAACAGAATCACAAATGAGAAAGGAAAAATAACGATGGACCCCACAGAAATACAAAGAGTTATAAGAGAATGTTATGAGAATCTATATGCTAACAAGCTGGACACATAGAAGAAATGGATAACTTCTTAGAAAAATACAACCTTCCAAGACTGACCAAGCAAGAAACAGAAAAACTAAACAGACCAATCACCAGCAACGAAATTGAATCGGTAACCAAAAAACTACCCAAGAACAAAACCCCCGGACCAGACTGATTCACCTCTGAATTCTACCAGACATATAGAGAAGAAATAACACTCATTCTCCTTAAAGTTTTTCAAAAAATAGAAGAGGAGAGAATACTTCCAAACTCATTCTATGAAGCCAGCATCACTCTAATACCAAAACCGGGCAAAGACTTCACCAAAAAAGAAAATTACAGACCAATATCCCTGATGAACGTAGATACAAAAATACCCAACAAAATATTAGCAAGCCGAATTCAAAAATACATCAAGAGGATCATACACCATGATAAAGTGGGATTCATCCCAGGGATGCAAGGATGGTACAACATTCGAAAATCCATCAACATCATCCACCACATCAACAGAAAGAAGAACAAAAACCACATGATCATCTCCATAGATGCTGAAAAAGCATTTGACAAAATTCAGCATCCACTCATGATTAAAACTCTCAACAAAATGGGTAAAGACAGCAAGTACCTCAACATCATAAAGGCTATATATGACAAACCCACAGCTAACATCATACTTAACAGTGAGAATCTGAAAGCTTTTCATCTAAGATCGGGAAGAAGACAGGGGTGCCCACTCTCCCCACTGTTATTCAACATAGTACTGGAGGTCCTAGCCACGGCAATCAGACAAAACAAAGACATACAAGGCATCCAGATTGGTAAAGAAGAAGTCAAATTGTCACTATTTGCAGATGACATGATACTGTACATAAAAAACCCTAAAGACTCCACTCTAAAACTACTAGAACTAATATCTGAATTCAGCAAAGTTGCAGGATACAAAATTAACACACAGAAATCTGTTGCTTTCCTATACACTAACAATGAACTAACAGAAAGAGAAATCAGAAAAACAATT
>JAQQAC010002172.1:570567-582747 GCA_029783875.1 Phataginus tricuspis | reverse complement strand
AAAAAAAAAAACAAAAAAACCCAAAGAACATTTGAGAAAAAAATTAAAAGCCCTGATTAAGGAAGGGCCATATCATACAACCAATAATGTAAAGGTGTCGGTTCCCCCAGAAGAGATCAGTAGATGCCATACTCCAACAGAAACAGCAGCGGTACGAGGGCACGGGCGCCGCAGGGTGGTACCCGCGCCTCCGCCTGTCTCAGCCACACCTCTGCCACACAGGAGCAGGGCGAACCCAGAGGACCACCCAGCCACGGCTGGGGCCACAGAGCCCCCCAGCAATGAAGGCTGGGTGGGGCTGGCCCGGGAGGGCAGCACGGACCAAGTGAAGACCCTATGGAGGGGCCAGGCTCCCGCGCACCTGCGGACCCCTCCTCGCACCCACCAAACACCCTCCCCGACGGCAGCTCCAAAGGTGGGAAACAGACAGTACAGCCCACGAAGGAAACCTGCGGAGACAGTGATGACTTTGGGGGAGGTCTCCTCCAGGGCACACTGCACAAAGGACCCCTGACAATCCCAAGGACCCATGCAGGAGACGCCCCGGGACTCGCCCAGCCACGCCCCCCACCTGGGGCTACCCAGCTTCCCGCCTGTGCCCACAGGCATGCCTAGCCATGCTGAGCAACTCTGACAGGAGTGGCCCAGGCCAGGCTCCTGGCTCACAGCTCTGCGGCCCGGTCTGCGCCCCCTCGCCCTCTGCCCCAGGTGGGCCTGCTTGCCCACACTGAGAGGCAGGAGCTCTGTCTGCACCAGTAGAGTTGCTGGCCAAGTGCCCCTGCAGAGCCAGGGCCCAGCAGGAAGGGCACTGGGCCTTCCGTGCACAGGTGGGGGCCAGCACGCCTTGCAGCCTGGCCGCCGCCTCAACCTCCCTGCCAGGCGTAGCGCTGGGCCTGGCACAAGCTCACAGCGAATGCAGCCCTGACGGGGACTTGCAGGCCCAGGCCAGATGGTAGGTCAGGGGCGGCAGGACAGATGGAGCAAGTGGGCAGCCGTGTGTCAGGATGCCGAAAAGAAACTTGAACTCAACAACCCAGCAGCAGGTCTGCGCCCCGGGCTTTCTCCCTCCCCACACACACTCAGGGGCGCAACAGGGACAGGGGGGCAGCCAGGGGCTTGGCAGGGGCGGTGGGGAGCCCACCCTCGGGTGTCCCCTCTGTGTTCGCTCTTGCAGTGCCCACAGCACACGGGGCGTCGCTGACTGCCTCCAGGGGCGCTCCTGAGATAGCCAGGCAGGGACAGGGAAGGCAGGACAGACAGACACCACTTCATCCAAAACCCCACTGAGCCCCCTTAGTTACCATCAATTTAGGAAACAGACGTATTCTAGAAAAAAAATTCAGCTGCCAAGTTAACTTCTATCATGACTCCCTGTTATTTTCTACCATAAACTCGGTGGTGAGAACGAAAATAAAATGGCACTTTTATCAGTAGAGTGGGAGGCAACGGGGTCCCAGACTGGCTGCGCCTGGTCCTGCTGGGCGGTGGGCTCCATGGAACTGCCCAGAGCCAGGATCGCCCTGGCCCTCGGCCACCTCCCATGACCCTGTGGCCTGGGAGTGTGGCTGCTTTCGGGCCTGATCCGCAGAGGCTCCACCAGCTGCCCTGATCCCCGCCTGCCCATCTGAAGGTGGTGCCAGGTGTGCACACGGGGTGGTCTGGAGCCCTCGGCTTAGTTACGGCAAGGCCGCCCCCATCGCCCGGGCATGGCTGTCCTGACTCCGCTCACTCCGGGCAGCTGCTGCCAGGCAGAACCCCCAGTGAGCAGACCGGGGGACCTCTCCTGGGCTTTCGACCTGGGAGGGAGCCGCAGCAGGAGCCCTGGTCTGGTCTGCAGACCCGGCAGCACCTCCCCAAGGCCTGTTTCTGAGAGGCCACCAGGCTCCTGCCTGGCGCAGGGGCCGCCCACCACGGCCATGTCCACGGGAGTTGTGGCGGGAACTCCTGCCTCGGTGGGATGGGCCGTGAGGTTCCTGGGCTGCTCTCTCCCTCTGGGTCCCTGGTCTAAGGCCCCACCCTCATCGGGGTGGGCTTGGCCCTTCCCGTGTGGTGGCATAGCGAGGACAGAGGTGGCAGATGAGAGCAAGGGTTTCCCTCAAGCTCCCAAATCTAAACCCTCCTGCTCAGAATCCCTCTGGAGTCCCTACCACGGCATCCAAACACAGCGGCGGTGTGCATCTGTCCACACTGGGCTCCCCCCAGCGGCCACCCCCATCTGGGAAGCGGGGTGACGATGCGTGTGCACATGCTGTCGTCTTGCCTCATCCAGCAAATCACGGGCACCGTGAATGAACACACAGAAACCTGCGGGTCTCAGTGGGAAGCTGGAAAATCTGCTGGAGGAAAAGCCCCTGAGGACACAGGGCTGTACAAGGATGACGCAAAGTAACAAAACAATGCGCAAGATCTATTTTTTAAAAAGCACACCTAAGGACAAATGAACAAATAAAAAGGCAGAGCTTGTCCCTGATAGTGTTTCAGTTTTCTAGCTGTGTAAAAATATACCCAGAAAATACCAGCACTTCTTACATTCACGGATTCTGCAGGTCAGGGATTTAGACAGGGCACCGGGGGCTCCTCACTCACACGACAGAAGCCTGGGCTGCCGGGGAAAAGCCACTTCTACTCATGAGAAGCAGCCGCTAAGGCTAATCCCCTTTCAAGAGTGGGATGCAGACCCCACCTGTGCAGGAGGGTGTCCGAGAACCTGGGGGCGTGCCTTGCACTGACAGATGAGGTGTCAGAGGCCCTGGAGTCCACCTGTAAATGTAACAAAATCCATGAAGACAACAGGAATTGTGTAAAACCAAACAAGCTCCTTCTGATGTCCATACGGAAGAAGAAAAAGAAAACCTAAAGAAAAAGAGCAGGGCTTTCGATCTCGCCAGACACTGAAACGTATCATGAAACCAGTCGGAAAACCACGTGATATCAGCACATGGACAGCAGAGCAGAAAGCCGGGGTGGGGGCCCGACCCCAGGAGCTCAGCACGTGCCCGCAGGGGCAGACTGTCCACTAAGTGCTGTCAGGACCTCTCAGTGGTCTTCTGCAACTATAATGAAGTTGGGCCCATATGAAGTATCTCACAGCAAAATACATTCCATCTGGGTCAGAGACTAAAAATGATCACAGCACCGTGTTTCAGAGGGTTTTTCAATCAGTAATCACAAAAGGAGCTAAGTGCTCAGTTACACCATGTTTCCAGGTGGGGAAACCCAGAGAGGTCAAGTAACTCGCCCAGCCACACAGCGAGGAAAGCAAGCCTCTCTCCTCGCCTGTTCCCGCGGCCTCCCTCACATTGCAGCCAGAGCAGCCCGGCCCTGGGGCCACCCTGACACCTGGCACGGAGGGGCCACCCCAGCAAGGGCCTGGCTCCAGGAAGCCTCTGGGGGTCGCTGCCGTTACCACAGCCTGGGGTGCGGCCCGCAGGGAGGGGAAGAGACTGATGTTCCTGGATCTGCTGCGCCTGCCCCCAACTCCGGCTGAGAAATGACTCAACTCTACCAGACCTCTGATCTCCCAAGGAAGGGAAATCCAGCGCTGCCTGCAAATCCCGAGTTCAGCTATGTTTGCTCATGCAAAGGCCGCATTTTTAGGAGGCAAATGACCTTTGAGCCTGGCTGATGGTTCAGCTGGTCCTGGTTGTGGGGGGAGGTTGGGACAGGAGGCAAGGGAAGCCCATTCTTGCTGCCCTGCTCACCACCAGCAGCAGGACAGGCTGGCAGAGCCTGGGTAGGCGCTCCTCAGCGGCCCTCCGAGCTCCAAGATGGCTCAGGGAAAACTGATGCCCTGGGCTCTCGGGGGTGTCGGGGTGCCAGAGCCACAGACTGAGAGAGTCCAGCTCAGTGGCAAAAAGCAAAGGGGTCAGAAGACCCTGGGGGTACTACCCCAGACCCTGAAACCCACTGAGGAGGCCTCTCTGGCTGAGGTCTCAGAGGCCTTCCTAAGGCTGGCCTGGTCAGCAGAGCTGGGCCCCCAGCAGGCCCAGGGACAGGGCTCCTGGGTGGCCCAGTGGGGGCCAGAACAGAGGGACAGCCTCATGAAAAAGGAGCTAGCCTGGGTCTGCTGATCTGGGGTGACTGTGGGGCCTTCTGCAGCGCACCTCTGTTTCAGGAGAGCAGAGGGCGAATGAAGCGACAGTGGCCAGGCCTGGAAAGCCCTGGGGCCCCCTCTGCCCACACTCAGGCAGAGGCCTGGGTGTGTTGTCAGGACTGATCACACCCCACATGTGACGGGGGCTGGGACAGGCGTGGGTGCCACCCTGAGGGGGACGTCCTGCCTGGGGACCTGAAGATGGCCTCTGTGCCCACAGGCACCACCTTCCTGAGCTGCCCATCCAGTCACAGGCAGTCCTCCCTGCCAGTCACCAAGCAAGTGGCCAGCAGGCAGCCCTTATGGCATCGAGGCCAGGCTGCCTGTACCCTGAGGGCCAGTGCACCCCACCCTGAAGCTGTGGCCCTGGACACCTCCTATGCGGGGTCCCTGCCTAGCACAGCACCTGTGGCCCATGCTCAGAGAGTCTGGCACGCACTCACCCATCCATCCATGGCCCTGCCCACGCCCCCACCCACCCCACCCGTGGCCCTGCACACAGGCCCTCCTCACTGCACCACAGACCTGGTCCGGCCACATGCGGCTCAGCTGGACTCGGGCCACGAGGGGCACAGACTCACCCGTGGAATGGCACTCACCATCAGCAGGGGTACCAGCGGCATCACCAACTGGGTCTCCGGCGGGGTCTCCTGGGTCCATCCTCAGGTAGGGCTGGGGGAAGGTCGGCAGGTAGCTCGAGTGAGGCACAGTGAGGCTGTGGGCTCCACAGAGAAGGGAGACAGACCCTGGCGGGCAGCCCACCACTGGTTTTGGAGGTGTGAGGGGCCCAGGCAGCCTCAGAGCCCCCTGCCACACCCAGGAGCGCTCAGCACCGGCCTCAGAGGGGTCCACTGTGAGGACCCATGAGCTACCCCCACGGGCACACTCAGCTCTAAATAATCCACGCTGCGATGATCGGTTCCTCTTCCAAGGTTGCCAGCAGGCTTCCTGTAAATGTGTATTTTATACAAGATGTTTTTCTACTTCATGGAGATTTTCCTGTTTTTTTTTCCTTTAATCTATTTACATGAGGCCTGACAGACTTTCTTCTTGCAGACAGTTTTTCACTGGTTTCATGGCGAAACACACACAGCCTGCCATGCGAATCCCAGATCCTAGCGTGGGCTTCCTTCCCTCAGTTCCCACCCAGAAACCCCTCTTTCAGGAGCTCTTTTAGCTGTTCCTTTGAATATTTGCATTCATATTTCCAAATAATACACTGATACGGTTATTTCTTGGGTTTTCAGTCTTCATGTGAGGACCAGCCTCAAGGGAAGAGTTCACTGTCATATTCCTGGGCCCCCACACACCCCACAACCTCCTGAAACAGTTCTGTGAGCATCTTCCATTGACTCGTTACTTGTGGAAAACATGAGCATAACACTCTAAATGCTATTCATTCACAGCTGCGCTGCATGGGGACTGTGGTGACCTTTCCTTCTGTGGACAATTTACTGCAAACCTCTGCTCCGGCCATGGGGAGCGAACGGTGCCAGGCCAGCCCTCCCACTGCAGACATCAAACAGACAACACATTTCAGGCAGCTGACTTCTAGGCCACGGGCAATGCCACGCGCTTCCTGACAACGTCCAGCGTGGCCTCTGGACGGCCTGCTTCCAGGAGTGCTCTCCCAGCCTCCCGCCAAGCAGAGGAAGAGGCAGGGTGCACTGTGTGACGGGGCCGGAAGGAGGGGCTATTGAGGGTATGCCAGAAGTGCAAGCAAGCAATCCAGGGTCCCCAAGGCCCCCGGGGGCAGCGGCAGCAGAGATACTATTGGTCAAGCATGCTGCACACACCGGGCAGCCAGCCAAGGCTCCAGAAAGGCCATGCGCCAGGACTATGGCTAGAGTGAGCTCCACTTTAGACCTGCCTTCCCTAAATCTAAATTCCAAATCAAATCTGCAGGGGGACACTTTTGAGTGGTTGAGTCCCACCAGATAAAGTAGAACATTAGAAAACTAATGCAAAAGAAAGTTCTCAAAAGTCACAGCCACTTCACGTTCACCTTCCGGTCGGCCAGGCCCTCCGTGTGTCCCTCTGTGTCTCTGTGCTCGGACTGCACAGAGCCCCCTCCTCCTCAGCCGCGGCCTCTGCAGGTGCCACTTGGTGCCCCGCACCCCAGGGCCCTCCCAGTTCCTGACAATAGATTGTTCTGCTTTCCAATCCAATAAATGGAGGGATTCTTGGCAGAAAGGAGCTACTTTAGGCACAGCACCCCCTTCAAAGTAGCCAAAATCATAGTTCCCTTTATGCTGGTCCCCTCCCGGATCTTGTTCCGGCAGCAGGCGTTTCTTGCATCACATTACAGTCGCTCAGGTCCCTGATAAACGTCAAGTACAGTGGCTACCAGAGAGACCCGGATGCTTCTGGGCGGGCCGGGGCACCAAGCCGAAAGCCAGCCCCCGGAGCCACCCCCGCCCCACCGCTACCCCGCACCCAAACCCCCCTCAGGGGGACCTCAGGGTCCCTGAGACTAAGACTCGTCCTTCTTGGGGGCCCGGGACCCATGGGCGCGCCCTCTGCTGGGGGGTCTGGGCACCCTTCCCTGAGGCTGCTGGGTCTTGTCGTGGGAGGCGTGGCCTTGTCCACTGCCAGGGCTCTCATCAGGGAGGCGCACAGAGCTGAGGGCCCTCCCTGTTAGTCCACCTGTTCTGAACGCAGCAGAGGGGCCGCCGGGTCCCGCACAGCCACTGATGCTTGACGCCTGCGTCTCTGCCTCTGGCGGGTCCACCTGTCTGTGCGTTTACTGTGGCGAGTTCCTGGGCGCATTGCCGGGCACCGAGGGGGTGGTCTGACTCCAGGGGCCACTGAGACATGGAGACCCCTCCTGCCCAGGGTGCCCAACAGGGGATGCTCCAGGTCCCTGGATCCCACTCCAGGAGATGCCCCTCCTCACTGTGACCAGCCAGCCTGCCCACCTCCCACTCCACCCCAACAGACATGCCTCACCCAGGCAAGACTGAGGTCTGGCCTGGCTCCATCCACTGGGTCCACACCACTGTCTGACGCTTCCGGAGCTCCTGACACTTCACAGCTCAGGCAGCAGGTGTCCAGAATGGTCCCTTAGGCTGTGTTCTTCCATCACCACCCACTCCCCCACCCCTTGGGTAGCATACTTCTGGCTGGGGTGGGGAGAGGCCACCGGCAGGTGCATGGTAGGGCTTGCCTCCCCTGGAGACAAAGACAGGGTGGGGAAGAGTGGGCCAGGGGGTCTCCCTGGGGCTTGGTGTGAATAAGCCCCAAAGGGCGGCTCTTCCTGCTGGGCGTGTCTGTAGGGAGATATACCCCATGCTGCCCTATGAGCCAGGGCAACCCTGAGGGGCTTCTAAAAGGGCTCAAGGGAAGACGGTGGGCTAGCAGCCAAGCCGCACCTTCAGCCGCGCCTCCCAGCACAGCCAAGCCCCTGGCCGCCCCATGTCATCGGCCTTCCCCACCTTTCTGTGGCCTGCAGGCCTCCTTGGTCTCCCACTGTCTGGCAGAAGACGGTGGCCCAAGCCAATGAGCACTGATGAAAACCAGCAACAGCACAGGGTGAGGGTCCGGCTGACAGGTCTAAGTCAGCTGCTCCGGGAGGAAGCCCCGCACAGCAGCCAGCACTCAGGGCCCGGGTTTGGCCCACCACCCCCTGGGGGCAGGCTCTCTCCACAGGGGCCCAAGGTCGGGGTGTTGTTCCTGAGTTGAGGACAAACTGCCGTGGCCTCAATGACCTTTCCGTTGCGGCTAGTCAGCCCAGGAAGGGGGCAGGTGGCCGAATGGCTCTGTGGGAGGGGCCTTTTTCTAATCCTGTCGATCAGGGGAGAAACCCCCACAGTTCCAAGATTTGCTACAGGCCGACTTCCACCTGCCTCTGTTGGGGCCACATCCCCCCTTTCTCTAAGGAGTGTGGCGGCCAGGAGGTGGGTGGTGGGCTGTGTTCTTGCCAAGTGGACAGACCCAGACCCTCCTTGGGAAACTCGGAGGTCAGACACTCGGCTCAGTTCCCGTCTGCAGCCTCAGTTCCATTCCCAGCCTGGAATCTGTGCTCAGTGAAGTGCAGCGGGACGCCAAGCACCCTGCGCTTCTGAGAATGGAAACGGCAAAGACCGAGTTCAAGTTCACTCCACTGCAAACTTAAGTTGACCTCATCTTAAAATGAAAGAGAACTGCCTGGAGTCCCAACAGCCTTGAGCTGCCAGTGTGGCGACGGGTTTGCAGCCCACGCGGAGACCAGCAGGCTGTCCCTGCCGCGGCCCGCGGGGGGGGCACCCCCACAGGGACGTCCATCTAAAACGACAACTTGTCAGAAAGTGCGACTCATCTGAGCGTCTGGATTTTTCCTGAAAGGCGGCAAGCCCGAGCCCAGTCCACGCTGGGAGCTCTGTAGCCGTGGCGCCTCCAAGAGCCCTGCTCACCCCAGAAGCCCTGCTTCCTGTCCCGGCTTCATGGGGTCCCCGCCCAGTGGCAACCTGCCCGTGGAGTCGCAGCCTCGAACCCCTGGGGAGGGTGCTGGGCACCTTCCAGAGAGACACACCTTGCAGGCAGACCACCGGAGGGCAGGCCCAGGGGAGCTTACCTGGGCGCCTACCTGAGAGCCTCACCGGGTCCAACCCAGAAGCCTGGCTGGGAACCCACCTGGGAGCCTGGCTGAGTCAGGCCCACGGGGTGCAGAACTGAATAAAGGAAACCTCATTTAAATGGAGTCGGAAGGCCAGCAGGGGGGGCTCTCGTGCACTAGCGCTGCTCAGTCCCAGACCTGACGGGAAGGGATGCACCTGGCGGGTTCACAGACCTTCTGAACTCAGCAGGACGAAGGTCTTCCCTGCCTGGCCACTCCGTCCGGGAGAAACAGTCACCAGCCGGAACCCTCACTTCCCTCCAGTGAGTGGGCTTTTCCCTCCCAGCTCCCCCTTTCTCTATAGAGTGACCCCGTCCTGCCTTCTCTGGACTTCCCTGTGGTTCTGCCAGTTTGCATGTCCCAGGTTCTAGTTCTTCCCGCTTTGCTAGTAAAATAACCAGCTCTTCTATATGCAAGGTCAACACAGGCCAGGCCCAGTATCTACAGGTTCTTGGGTGCCCCAGGGACCCCAGATGTACCAGCCCCAGGCCCACCCGGTCGTCTGCTCGACGCACCCACCAAGCCAGCCCCAAGGCCAGAGGGCCTGGGGCTCTGAGCACAGGCCCCTCCAGAGCCCCCTCAGCCAGGCCCTGAAGAGACCCAGCAGGCCAGATGGGGGAAGGAGGACGCCTCAGCTGGGTCACTCCAGACAGAACCCTCAGGGCCCCACAGAGCCTCAGTAGGCCCGGCCCAGCCCCTCCGTGAAGCAAGCAGCCTGGGGTAGGTGGAGGCATGGGGCGCACCAAGCAAGTGCTCATGGATGTCTGCCCCGGCCCCGGCCCCACTATGACTGGCTGTCCCCTCACTGCCAGGGAAGGAAGCGCAGTCCAGGGGCTCCGCCTGCTCATGAGGGGCTGGGAGGCGCACTGCTCAGGTCGGCGGCCCCTCCTCACAGAGGCTCTGTGGATGGGAGAGGACATAGCCACATGCCTGGGACCTGCGCCAGCAGCCCAGAGGACACGGCTCACGGCTGGAAGGTAGCTCAGAGCAGATGCTTCAAGACATCTCCCAAAGCTGCCTTTCAGATAACCCGGAAAGGCAGAGATTGAAGGACCCTACAAGAAGCCATGTTGCTGGCTGAGGGTCAAATGCAGCCACCATGGGGCCTGGGCTCCAGCCTTCTGTCCATCCCAGGAGAACCAGGCTGGGGCCATCCTGTGGCCTCAGAACACGGTGTTTTCTCCACACTGCAGTGACAGAAGTGGCTTGTTTGGACACCAACTCACACTTTCTTTGCCATTTTGCTTTCTTATTCCAGAAATACGGGGGCACCAGCCTCATGTCCGCTATCCAGGCGGCCCCTGTGCCCTACACCTTGGGGGCAGGTGGAGCTGTGCAGCAGGTGGTTGGGGGCTGGAGAGCGTGCGTCGGGGGCCCTTCTGGGAGTCCGATTCCTCACCAGGGCCGTCCACACCTTGGCCACCCTTACAGCCCACACGACATGCAGCAGGAGCGCAGCGGGGTCCATCAGTGCCGGTCCTGGAGCCCCAGGGGCCGTTGCCCAGTGGGGAGGCTCTGAAGGCCTCTGCCTGCCTGGGATGCCCAGTCCCCCACTGGACGGGTCAGCCACACTCTGCAGTGCATGCAAAGCGTACACAGGATAATGACAGCAGGAGGCGCCTCGGAACTGTTTTTTCGTATTGATCACATGTGGGAGTGGTAATGTTTAGGGTATTCGGGGGTTAAACAGAATATACTGTTAATTTCACCTGTTGGTCTCTCTATTTTTAGTGTGCCTACTAGAAAATTCAAAATCACACGTGTGGTTCACACAGCTCCACCAGACACGCCGGTGCTGAGAAAACCAGCCAACCAGAGGAAAAGAGGCCGAGGCGCCTGCTGCTCCCACCCAGGAGCCTGGCAGCCAGAGATGGGGCGGGTGCTCAGACAGCCCACGGTCCTCAAACGGCGCTGAGTAAATTCACCCTGCTGTCCCAAACCCCAAATTCAGGTGCAGATGGGTCACTACCCCAGAGCTATTCAAGATGCCCAGGGACACAGGGGCACAGCTGGGTCCCTGCAAACAGGGCCTCTTAGGATAAACAATGGCATTAACTTGGAGGCTGTTTGAATTGGTTTTCAAACTGAATTAAATACTTGCACACATCTCAGTGGGTCTTTTAGCTTTACTGATATATAATTCACATACAGTGAACTGTACTCTTTTACAGTGGATGACTTACTGGCTCAGTACATCTACGTGAGTGTAGCCACTGCCACCACCTACTTTCAGAGCACTTTCATCACCCCAGAAAGATTAACCCCGTGCCCATTAGCAGCCACCCCGCATTTCCCAGCTTTTGGCAACCAGGAGTCCACTTTCTGTCTCTCTGTATTTGCCTCTTCTGGACATTCATATAAAATGGAGTCACAGGAAGTCCAGCCTCCTTCACTGAGCATGTTCTTGAGATTCCTCCCCGTGTGGCAGCCATGGTCCTTCGTCCTTTCCAGGGCTGAGTGACATTCTGTGGCACAGCACCAATGAGCTTTTGCGTTCTTCCCCACTTTGGCTGCTGTGAACCTCATGGCCAGGCGTGGTCATCCCTTGGGCACCCACAAGGAGCAGAGTCACTGGCCAAGCTGTAACTGTAGCTTGCAGGGAGCCACCAGATTGCTCTGCACAGCGGCCGCATGGCACCCGGGCCCCAAGTTCACACCCTCGCCAGCTGCTGTGGGGGCACACATGCCTAACTGCTGGTGTCTGCTTCTCTGCCGCGGCCGTGGGAAGCACATGCTGCTGTCTCTGGGCTGGGGGCTGCACAACCATTAAAGTTCAGTCCGGTTGACCGTGTTGGTGTCAGTCCTGCACGAAGTTTCTCCCTGCAGCTCACAGAGGAACCAGCCCCCCCTGAGTGTTGACCTCTGGGGCCTCCCCAGGAGATGGCTTTTGGGGGACCTTTCCTGGGGTGCCAGGGTGCAGTGGGGCCAGGGGCAGAGGTCCCAGCTTAGGGTCTCTCAGGGTTGCAGCCAGGCCTAGGCAGGGGCTGCATCATCTCAAGGCTCAACTGGGCTGGGCACCCACGTCCCAGATGGTGCACTTGCAGGGGTGCAAGAAGGTCACCTGTGCAGGGCTGGGAGCTGCTGGGCAGGCCCCGCTTGGTTGAACTTCCCCAACATGCTTGTTCTCAGCTGCACATGGCCTCCTCCAATTTTTTTCTTTCTTTTTACAATTTATTTTATTTTAGTATTATTAACCTACAATTACATGAGCAATATTGTGATGATTAAACTACCCCCTTCATCAGGTCACCCCCACCAACCCTATTACAGTCACTGTCCATCAGTGTAGTGAGATGAGAATCACTAGTTGTCTTCTCTGAGCTGTACAGTCCCCCACGTGCCCCCACACCCTATGTCTGCCAATCGTAATTCCCCTTTTACCCTCTTATCCCTCCCTTCCCACCCATCTCCCCAGTCCCTTTCCCTTTGGTAACTGTTAGTCCGTTCTTGGGTTCTGTGAGTCTGCTGCTGCTTTGTTCCTTCATTTTTTTTT
>JAQQAC010002172.1:503134-565567 GCA_029783875.1 Phataginus tricuspis | reverse complement strand
TCTGTGGGCTTCCGTGGACTGTGAGACTATTTCCTTCCCCAGCGTGGGGAAGTTTTCAGCAATTATTTCTTCAAAGACACTTTCTATCCCTTTTTCTCTCTCTTCTTCCTCTGGTACTCCTATAATGCGAATATTGCTCTGTTTCGATTGGTCACACAGTTCTCTTAATATTCTTTCATTCTTAGAGATCCTTTTATCTCTCTCTGCCTCAGCTTCTTTGTATTCCTGTTCCCTGTCTTGTAATTCCTTGATCGTGTCTTGAACCTGATTCAATCTGCTGTTGAGCTCGTCGATGGCTTGTCTGATTTCTGCATTGTCTTTCCTCACTTCCCTCACTTCCTCCCTCAGCTCTTGCACATTTTTCTGTAGATCCGTCAGCATGGCTATGACTTTTATTCTGAATTCTTTTTCTGGAAGACTGTGCATGTCCATTCCTTCAGCTTCTTTCTCTGGGGTGGTGTTTGTCTGAAGCTTTGTCTGTATCATATTCTTCTGTCTTCTCATGACTATAGAATTGGTTGTTGGTAGCAAGGAGAGATAAGAAAGGAGAGAAAAGAAAAAAAAAGAAATTTCTACTAATAATAAAAAAGTAAAAGGAGAGAGAGAGAAAGGAAAAGAAAAGAAAGAAAAAGAAAAAGCAGCAACACGTAAAAGAAAACAGCAAAAAAAACCCAAAAAACCACAAAAATACCAAAACGCCCACTGGGGGTGGTTTCTGTGTGAATGCTGTAGGTGGCGCTATTGCTCCACTATTCCAGAGCCATGGCCACGTCGCTCCACACAGCCCTTTAAAGCTGTGGCCGGGGTGAGAATGAATGGGAGGCTGTTGAAAGAGAGGGAAAGAAAAAAAGGAAAAGAAAGGGGAGAAAAAACAATAACAACAACAACAACAAAAAGCCACTGAGAGTGGGTTCCGTGCAAGTGCTGTAGGTGGCGCTGTTGCTCCACTATTCCAGTGCCACTCTATAGTTCTGGCTGGGTTGGGAACAATGGGAAGCTGTTGATCTCCGTGGGGGTCTCAATGGCAGACACCCTTTCCCAGTCGCCAGCCAAGGGGTCCAAAGCTCCCCAGGACTCCCAGCGTGCTGGGCTCAGTTTGCGGGGCTATCCGGCCCCTCTACTGAACTCCTGTCTCTTTAAGACCGCTGAGGTAGAGCGCACCCTTTTCTTCCCTTTTTTCTCCTTTTTTTTCTTTCCCGGAGCCTGCCGCGGGCAACTTGCACGTTCCGGGCTGGGACCCTGTGCCCTCTGTCTCTCCTATCTCTGCTACACCACAGGCTGTGTGTTGGCGCTCCCGGCGCAGACTTCCACTCCCTCCCGGCTCTGAATCCTCTCCTCCCGCTGGAGTGCTGGGGGAGAGGAGCGCTCGGTTCGCTGGGTCGCGGCTCCGTACCTTACCCGCCTTGCCGGGACTCCCGCCGGAGTGCTGGGGTGGAGGGGCGCTCTGGTCTCGCTGGATCGCGTTTCCGTCCCGCCTCGCCGGGTGCCGAGTCCTCTGTCCGGAGTGTCTGGCTGCTGGAGCTCTGGTGGGGGGGAGCGCTCGGTCCCACCGGGTCGCTGCTCTGTATCCCTTCCGCCTCACTGGCTGCCAAGTTCTCACATAGCTGTATGCTGTGCACTTTCCTGTGTATTCTGGTCTCTCTTTTAGGGATAGTTGTATTTGCTGTATTTTCGTGAATAAATATAATGTTGGGAGGAATTTTTCTGCTGGTCAGTTCACGTCGCCATATTCCCGGAAGTCTCAGCCTCCTCCAATTTCTTGTTTCTTCTCCTCCATTTGTGGACTGTATCGCTGGGAAGTCACCCCTTTCTCAGGGTTCTCATGTTCACCAGCAGTGTGGTGTGGACACTGCCAACCTAGTTCTCACTGCAAAGTAATCTTTTCACTTCTCTCTTGTTCCTCCCTAGTCTTGTCAGTTTATTTCATTGGTTTTTTTCAAAACACTAGTTTGGAGTTGTATTTACTCTCTGCCTTCTGTGAAATTCTGTGGTTAATTTTCTATCAACTGCCTCTGGTCTCGTTTGTTTGACTCTGGGGTGTGGTCTCCCCCCACCACAGCTGGAAGGTGGCCTTCTGGTTGAGCACAGCTTCTGGAACTTGCCTTCCTCTTGGCACCCCAGGCTGCCTGAGGGCCACACTCCCCATCCTGCGTAAATGACCTGCTGCTCCTCTTTGAGAGCTCCTCAGACTGGCCCTGTTCCCTGGAGTCCAGGAACCAAGCCGTTTCTCAGTTCCTAGACACCTGGTGTGCCCTGCACTGTGGCTGCTCTAGGCCCCGGCCTACCTGCTTTCCACAGCTCCTTGCAGACAGGCCCCTGCCTGCAGAGTGGTCACAGTACAGGACATCACACAGCTGCGTGACTTTCCAGTCTGGACACAGGTGCCCACTTTGAAGTCCAGGGATGGGCGGCAGCGCGGTCTTTAGTTTGAGGCTGTGAGGCATGTGAAAGGGGAGCCAGTGGCGTCTGTGAGGGCAGAGGTGCACGTGGGCCACCTGCGGCCAGCATGCGTTTCCCTGGATGACAAAGCCCTTGGCCAGCACAAGGCCCTGCAGGGGTGAGTCAGAATCTCCTTCCTGAGCCTCAAATGAGATAGGCCCTGAGGCACGTCCGGTCTGCATGGCCTCCTCAGGGGCAGGCTGCCGGAGTACACAGGCACCTGTTTGGATGCAGTCCCTCCTTCCTCTCATGATTTTCTTCTGCAAGATTTCTGGGGAGTCGGGGGCAAGGCCCTCAGTAACCCTGAAGGGGTGGGTTTTGGAGACAAGAGTCTAACAGTGGGATCCCCTTTGAGAGCCCTCAAGGGGGACACGCTGTGAAGTTGAATTTCAGGTGCAGCCCAGGGTAGAGCAGGTCTCACAGAGCAAGTGGGCACCAGGCGTCTCGATCACATCTCAGGCTCTTTATTTCCTGAGAGAAACATCTTAGATGGCATTTTATTTTTCCTCGGAAAGTGCCCACTGTTTAAAAAGAAAAAATCATTTTAGGATAACCTGGCACTAAAATCAATTTCCAAATATCCAATTCCTGACCATTTGATTGGCATTTATACTCCAGAATTGACAACAGGATTAGTTCCTTTGAAGTAAGTTCTGGTGCTGAGTTGATTTCCATCTCAGCCATGTTCTTACCTTAAGAAATAGTTCCCTTTACCGGATTCTTCTCGTGATTTAGGACTTGTGTGACCCAAACAATCCTAGCAGGTTGGCCTGCAGAAAGCTGTGCGTGAAGGAGGCGTGATCTAGCAGGAGACCGTGCTCTGCACAGCCTCCTTATCAAGGTCAGTGTGGGACTTAGTGGGTCACGGTCGTGCCAAATGATTCAACCTCTGCTTGGGAATAGACTTTAGCTCAAATATAAGAACATTTCCCTAAACAACATTGAAATTAATGTTTTAGAGCTGAAAGAACCTGTAATTGAAATCTTCCTATATTTTTTTAAACATTTTGAGATAATTATATTATCTACAACATACACTTGCACTTGTAAGAAATAACAGACATCCCATAGACCACCCCCCAAGTTTTTGAGATGGTAACATCTTGAAGACTGAAGTCAAAACTGCAGCCAGAATGTTGACACTGACTCGGTCCACCACAGGGGCCTCAGGCTGCCCTTTATGGGCCCCCAAATCATCGATCTGTTAGTGACCCCAGGTGACTACCAATCTCTCTCTATTCATATATAACCTCTCATTTCCAGAGTATTATATAAGTGGGCTCCTAAACTACGTGGCCTTTCCTCACTTAGCAGACCCCACGACACCTGCCACGCGTTCATCCCTTTCACTGGTGAGCTCCATCCTCGGCGTGGGCGCCGCTAGCCCACGGAAGCACACCTCGCTGTTCCCAGTTTTTGGCTAGTATGAATACAGCTGCAATAAAAATTCTTTGGCACCTTTCTCATTTTTTTATTACAAAAATAGAAAAGTTGATGAAATAATGGGCACAGAAGACACCCAGATGGTAATTCCAACAGTGGCACAAGCCCAGGGAGGCAAAGGGGGCAGCCAAGGGCAGAGGACACCAACAGGTCATGTTCTGGAGGCCAGACACCAGGGGGGCACAAGCCACACCCAGTGTTACCACTGGGCTCAGCCACAAGGAAGTCACTAGTGACCAGACAAGCATCTGAGTGGAGTGATGGCAGGAAAGGCCGTCTGGAGTGACTTAAGAGTGAACAACACTATGGGGATGTAAAATGGTATGGCTGCTTGGAAAACAGTAAAAAGGGTTGAACAGAGTGACACGTGACCCAGCAGCCCCACCCCCAGGCGTCCACCCAAAATCGTGCACGCACGTGTTCACAACAGCTCTATTCATTGTGGCCAAAAAGAGGAAATACCCCAGAAACCTGTCAACTGGGGGCTGAAAGATCGGCATGGCCTATGCACCACTCAGCCTTAAAACGGAGTGAAGCACCCACACGCGACCAGCGACGGACCTTGGGAACATCATGCTGAGGAAGGAGGCCACCCCAAAGGCGACATGTATGGTCGTTTATGCAAAACATCCGGAAGTGTCAAGCCCACAGACTGGCACCAGGTGAGTGGTGCCAGGGGCTGGCGTGGCGAAGAACTAGGGACGGCTGCACGCTGCATTTGATACATTGACTTGCACACCTTAAAAGTGAATTCCACGATAATGTTAATTACATCTCAGTTTCTAAAAAGTACACAGAAAGCATACTGGAGCCATTGAGTACTGACGACCCTTTCCAGCAGTTTTGCTGCAAAGGGGAAAAGAGAAATGGTGTGGGGTGTGAGCTGATGAAGGAAACCTCCCTGACCTGGGTGGGGGGGCCTGAAGGAGGAGCCCCCAACCCTCTCCTCCTTGCAGCCCCAACAGAAGGAAGACCTGTTGCTTTGACTACTTTGCTCCCAGCAGAGAAAATTTTCCGCCTGCCCCGGCAACAGCCCAGCCAATGGCAGTCACAACTCAGCCAATGAGAGGACATGACACGTGGGACTGCCAGTTGCCTCCAATGGGCTTTCTGCTTAGATCAGCCCCCCCCCAGGTCCTCCTTCTCTATAAAGAGGCCTCCTGTGGTTTGTTCCTTGGAAGTGTCTGTGGTTTTGGCCCAGCTGTTTGTGACCAATTGCAGGTCTCTGCTCTTCCCAAGAAAACCCATTTTGCTGGAAAAATGACTGATGGTTTATTTTTCACGTTAACAGATGTGATGTCAGGAGAAGTGTTTTGTTTAAAATGGGAAAAATCACAGCACATTTGTATGTTGATGGGCTGGCTCTGCGGAGAGGGGAAATGAGAGGAATCAGGTCCCGGTGAGAAGCATGGGGATGTGGGAGAGGTCCTGGAGGAGGCAGGGACGTTGTCCCCGAGGCCGGACTGTGGGTGTGGACGCTGTCAGGAAAATGGGGGTGGGGCGTGGGAGATGCGGGTTTACGACATGCGTGTTCACACTGGGGGACCTGAGGGCAGATGGGGCACCCACCCACCTCCAGGCTGGTATGTTCTCCTGCCATTGGTAAAGTCCCAGAGACCGTCTACGGGAGCTTTTCTGGGTTGGGTGTTGTGATGGCTCATTTCAGGTGTCAACTGGGCTGGGCCACGGTGCCCAGATAATCTGTTTTGATATTTGGTTATAGTCACATGTCGCCGTGAAAGTATATTTTAGATGAGATTAACGTTTAGGACGGTAGGCTTGCGGTAACGTACATTACCCTCCACCACGCAGGTGGGCCTCATCCAGTCAGTTAAAGGTCTTGGAGAAAAGCCAGCTCCCTTCACCGCGAGGGGCGTCTGCCTGCCTCCAGGTTCTTCCCTGGGTCTGCAGCTGGCGGCCCACCCTGCAGGTTTTGGGTCTGCCAGCCCCACAATGGCGTCAGCCAATTCCTGAAAAACAATCCCTCTCTGTACATGCGTCGGTTCTGTTTCCCTGGAAAACCTTGACGAATACAGGCCAAGAAGGCGGCAGCCGGGACACGTGTGAGGCTGTAAGGAGGGGCAGGGGCGCCGACGGAGCCCCGGGACCCAGGACAGGCCCCACGGCCCCATCGGAAGCAGGCGCGCCGGGCTCTGGGCTTGTTTCCCACGGCGGAGGAAGGCGGCCGGGACGCTCACGGACCGGTGCAGGGGACCTGGGGGGCCTGCCCGGGTGGGGCCGGGCCTCGTCTCTGGAGGCAGGCTCTCCCTGGGACCGCGGGGCCGTCGCCGGCAGTGGGGCGCCGCCACAGCCTGCTTCGGGCGGGTGCGCGCGAGGCCTCCCACGCCGGCCTCGGTCCCCCCCGGGCCTGCCGCCGCGCCTCCCAGCTGTGCGCCTGCTGCCCCCGGGCCTGTGCCCCGGACGCGCTGCCACCCCTCGGCCACAAAGGGGCGCGGGGCGGAGCCCGCCCCACGCGCAGCCCTTCGGCCCGGCCCCCATGCGACCCCGTCAGCCCCGGGACTCGCTCACCTGAGCCGGCGTGGTCCGCTCGGAACCTTGACCCGGCCCGGCGTCAGCAGAGGGCCCGGACTGCTTTCCACGGCGCGTCGCCAGGACGCGGGTGGGGGCGGGGCCTGCTGGGCTTGGGCGGGGCCGGCTCGGGGGCGGGGCGGCTCGGGGGCGGGGCCGGCGGCAGCTCCGGGATGGGGCGGGCGGGGCCACGCGGCTCCCCCGGGCGCTGTGGACAGCGGAGGCGTGGCGCACCTGGAGCTCGCGGACACTGCCGCAGCAGCGCCCACCCCTCCGCCCCTGACCCCCGTCCGCCTCGGGGGCCGCCGCCCGCCGCCATGCCCTCGCTCGGGGACCTGGTGCGCGACTGGCATCGCGGCGCGCAGGCTGTGGCGGGTGGGGACTGGGGCTGCGCCCTGCGCCTCTTCTCGGACATCCGGGAGCCGCGCTTCAGGATGTGCTTCAACGTGGGCTGCGTGCACCTGCTGGCTGGGGACCCGGAGGCCGCACTGCAGGTGAGGCTGCGCTGCGAGGGAGCAGCCAGCCAGGTGCCCCAGGATAGACCGCA
The DNA here is from genome assembly GCA_029783875.1 of Phataginus tricuspis. Lineage (NCBI taxonomy): Eukaryota > Metazoa > Chordata > Mammalia > Pholidota > Manidae > Phataginus > Phataginus tricuspis. The sequence continues at coordinate 558,609 of JAQQAC010002172.1, read as the reverse complement.
GGAAACCCACCCCTGGGGGAGGCAGCTCTCCGGCCCAAGGGGGGCCTTACTTACTGCGTGTCGGGTCAATGACAGGTGCGATACTCGGCTGAAGGGGTGAGCCGAGGGCCTCCCCCCTTCCTTCCGACGGTACCTGGGATGGGGACACCAGCCCTTCCTCCTGAGGACGTTCCCCAGTCACCTGCCTCAATAGACACCTAAGGCAGGTGGTCCGGGGCTCTGAGGCAGGGCTAGAACGGGGGTGCAGGGCTCCCTCACTGCCTCCACTACGTGGTGACCACGTGCCAGACTCTACAGTCATGGGGAAAGCCTGAGGCAAACACTGGCTCAGGTGCTGGAGACCTAGGAAACAGGCTTCCGGTTGGATCCAGCTGGGAAGGGGCTTGCCTGCACCCCCAGGGTGCAGGTTTTGGGGCTGGGGCTTCATCAGACACCTGTGGTGGGAGTAGACAAGGTCTCGTTCGTGCCCAAACCCCAGATCTGAGGGCTCACCTGTCTCCCGACCTGCTCCCCAAAACAGAACCAAGAGCTGGCGTGCACAGGGGCACACTCACACCTGCTCTGCCCAGAGGCAGCACAGAGCCTCTCTCTGCCCTTTAACCGTGTTCCATGGGCACATGACGCAGAGCCAGCAGCACGGTGCCTATTGCTCCAGTCTCCAACCCGTCCAGTAGAAAGAGCCAGGTTTCTTTAGCTGTCTGGATGACAGTGACAGCTACCTGGAAAACTAGGTAAATGAAAGGAGAATTAGCTGTTATAGGGGAGTGTCATCAAATCTTGCAAAACTTCACCCCGGGAAGCTGGCAAAGTGCACAAGGGCTTTCCTGTGTCATTTCTGACATCTGCATATGAAGCTACAAACCTCAGTAACAATTTCAGTTATAAAATGTTATTCAAGAAAGGGAATCCAGTCGCTGGATGCCAGGCGGGCCAGCAGTGAATCAATCACAGGGGTAAGGGCAATCCAGTTACCACCCACTCACACACTGTCGTTTATCGAGAGGGACGAAGGCTGTGGGCAGAGGCATATGAGTGTTGAGTCGCCCCCACCCTGGTAGGAGAGGAGCGCTTGCTGCCCAAAGTCAACATAGTCAAGAGACTAAAGCACCGTTGGAAATATGCAGGTGTTAAACACAGAGGGTCCACTGCAATTAGTAAAATTGTCTCTGAGAAGCAGGACAGGGTGAGGACGGGTGTAGGGGGACTGTGGTCTGTTTGCGGGAGCCCCCGTGACCTTTGGGTCGGCTGCTCCGCGCAGCTGATAGCAGACAAGCAGATTTCATTGGCCCGGAGCACCCCCCACATCAGTGCCCTCGTGGACCTTCAACGGCAGGGCGGACTCAGCTCGCCCACAAGCCCCCCACGCGGCCAGGTTTGTCCGTCACACCCTTTCTGTTGTCTGTTGAACAGATGGCTGCTGTCTTCGTCTGGTATAAGGACATCACGCTTTACACACACACTGACTTTTGTTCTTTCCGATTCTAATAGATGAGAAGTATGTCATTTTGTATGGAGTACCAACAACAGGATTAAAAAAAAAAAGTCTTGCCTAAGTCCCTCCTGGGGAGGTAACCGTTATGATGTACTGGAGTGTTTCCTTCTGTTCTTTCTCTTTGTCCTCAAGGTAAACGAATTGGTTTGTGGCCCTACCTCGCTGTGCTCTGAGCCCCTTGGGAGCTCGGACTGCTTTAGACAATGAAGGCCCTGATCTAAGGGCCCCAGGGTGGGGGCAGGACCTTCCCCTGCAGCTGGCTGTCACAGGGGCCACTGCAGCCCTGGGCCCCACCACTTGTCTGTGACAGGGTGGTAGAGTCACAGACCTTGGTGATCCCCAGGCATTTGACCAAGCAGTGACGACGGACACCTGCATGGCTGTCGGCTTCTTCCAGCAGGGAGTGGCCAACTTCCAGCTGGAAAGGTGAGCACAGAGGCACCTTGTTCCCTCTCTGACGGCCCTTTGTCTCTGCGAAGTCCATTCTTGCACTCCCACCTCCCCTCACTGGCCCCCCTCCAGGGCTGCAGGGCAGAGTCACACAGTGACCCTTGTCTCTATGCTGCAGTTCACAGACCTTGAGCTGGCACCCCTTTCTGCTCCTCATCACGTCTTTCTGTATTACGTCCATTCTGCTGAGGTGGAGCCCGAGGGCAGGGGTGGAGGAGCGGTGCCTGCAGGACAGAGGAGCTTGGGGTCCTCGCTGGGATCTCTGCACGACACCCTTTCCCCGAGAAGGAATCAGGGCTTCAGGACGGCCTGGCCTTCTCCCCCACTGCCTGGCCCCCAGGGACAAGCTCCACAGAAGGCCCCACACTCAGGGGCCCAGGAGCCTGCCTGGGGGAGTTGGGGGCTCCAGTGGGGGCCAGGGAGCTCCCAGCAGGTCTCTGCAGCGGGGGGCCTTTCAGGGCATAGGGCCTGAGAAGCAGGAGGGAAATGCCCAGGGCACTATGCAGGGCTGGTTGGGAAGAGGGTCCAGGGAGCAGACAGGGGCCCTAGCAGGGGAGCAAAATGCCCAGAGGGGAGAGCTGTATCAGAGCTGGGCACCACCTGACACCAGAAACGTGGCACCCTGCACAGCCACGCCTGTGTACTGACCCCTTGACTCACCTGTTTAGGATTGCGTGCCTCACGTGCGCTAAGACCTGAGTGGCTACCACTGTCCCCCAGCAGGTGTCCCTGGAGCTGAGGGTGGGGGCAAGGCTGGGGCAGGGTTAGGCCCCTTCTGCTGTGGCTGCTGAGGGCCTTCCACCCCAGGAAACCCTGCTGCCCACAGGTTCCAGGAGGCCCTGTCTGACTTCCGGCTGGCCCTGGCACAGCTGAGGGGTAACCCTGCCATCGACTACACGCAGCTGGGCCTGCGGTTCAAGCTGAAGGCCTGGGAGGTGAGCTTGCACCAGGCTTGCACGGGGAGCTGGCCCCCGGGGGCTCTGGGCGCTGCTCCGGGTGGACGCCCCAGCTGTCCTCACCTCTGGCAGGCCCTGCACTCTGGGTCCTGTCGTCTTGTCGGTGTCATGGGGGCGCACTGACTGAAATGCTGCCTGTGGCCGGAGGCGCCCGCCATCCCCACCAGCCACTCTCACCTTGAGGGGTCAGGCTGCAGAGGAGGTGGGGGCTGCCAGGAGGAGGGCGGGGAGGGTCAGAGTCAGTGGGTAGGAGAAAGGCGGGAGGGGCTGGGAGGGAGCCCAGCTTGGCTGCAGGCCCCCGGCAGGGGTGTCCCCCCTCAGCTCTGCGCTTGGCCCCCCTCCTGGCCACCTGGGGCAGTGTCGGCCCAGAGGGAGGGGCCCTGGGAGGACAGAACTCCACACTCCCGGGGACACACTGCCTTGGAGCCTTCTGGGAACAACCTGTGTTGCGATAAACAATTCAGGTGGAATGTCCCTCCAGGTGGGCATCCATAACCCACCTGGGACCCCAGCCAGTGAACAATGCAGGGCACGGCCTGGGGTGTTGGTGCAGCCAGGACCCCACCAGGCCCTGTGATAGGGTCTAGAGGGTGGCCAGCCGGTTCCGGGTGCAGGCCATGGAGACAGGGCTGTGGGAAGGGGCCGGGTACTTTTCCTACTGACATTAAGTCAGGCCAGAAGAATGTTTGTGGGCCCCACAGCGGTTGAGCAGGTCAGTGGAAAGGGTCACCTCCCAGGAGCACCATGCAGCCTGGCTTCTGTCCCCCAGCACATCCCAGCCTTAACCCGACCCTTATCCATCAAAACATCCATTGGCATTGGGGGAGGTGGGGGAGGATGGAGAGGGGTTCCCTGCATGGCACTCAGACCCCTAGGGGCCCAGGGAAGAGGAGGCCACCAGGAGGTCTGGCTGCATGCAGATGGGATGAGGCAGCCCAGAGGGTACTTCCAGAGATGGGTGACGGGCCTCTGACTGTGAGCCCAGAAGCGCAGGGTTGCGGGGCACAGCTGCGGGCAGCACCCGACCCAGTGCTACCCACAGCACCCGTCAGGCCCTGCATCTTCTGGGCACCCAGTGAAGCCCTGGCTGCTGAGGCTGGGGAGCACAGGGTGGGCCTAGGCCAGGGGTCAGGGAGGTCAGGCATGGAGCAGGGATGGGGCCCGGCGTGGGACTGGGGTGGGGCAGGTCCCAGCCTGCTGTCACCTCCCGCCTCCCTGCCAGGTGCTGTTCAACGTGGCAGCAGCGCAGTGCCAGCTGGGACTCTGGGCCGAGGCCACCTGCAGCCTCCAGGGCGCTATCTCCATGGGGCTGGGAGGGGCCCGCAACCACTGGATGCTGCCTGGGACCACGTGCAGGTGAGGAGGGCTAGGCTGGCCCTGCCGCCTGCAGCTCCTGAGCCCACTCAGATGAGCCTGTGAGACAAGAGCTCACAGTTTGGGGCTCACATCTGGACAGGCCCCCAAGAAACTTCTGGAGGGAGGTGACCTGGGTGCCCAGGGACGGGGGCTGGGCCAAGGCTTTCCACGGCCTGTGGGAAGTGGGTGGAGGCTCCAGCAGCCCCTTCTGCTCCAAGGCCCAGGGACTCCTGTGGGCGCAGGCCTGGTCAGCAGCTCAGGCTGCCCTGGTGGGTCCCCCTCCAGAAGCAGGTCTCCCTGCGGCGCCGGCAGGTCCCCAAGGGTGAGGTCTTCTGGCCCCACAGGCAGCACCTGGAGCACCTGGAGCCTGTGGACTTCCTGGGCAAGGCAAGGTGAGGGGGAGCTTCTTGCTTCTGGGGTGCCAGGTCCTCGGGGCCAGCAGCACAGGCCGCCAGTGGGGGGGGTGGCCTACACGCTGCTCACAGGGACACAGGGGGTCTGGCCAGGCCGTCGTCAGGGCCTTGGTGGGTGGGGAGTGGGCGCAGGCTGCCGTCAAACTGCATGTGTGCCCGGGTCCCCAGGGCTGGGGCAGTGTCTCCCAGTGGGGCTTGCAGATCTGGGCTCCTGCAAGGAGCGAGCAGACCCGCCAGAAACCAGCTGCCGGGGAGGGGGTCTCACACCCTCTTACAGGCGACCCTGGCTGCCCTGCCTGTCCCCACCTCAGCTGCGGCCCCCTCGCCTCCCTGTCTCTGTGTCTCTGCCTCAGAGAACGAGCTCCCAGGGAGGGCCAAGGTGGGGTGGCCTGGGCCGTGTCCTGACCGCCCTGGGGCGCCCAGGCTAGGCAGCAGCGCCAACCACGGAACACCGGGGAGGAGCTCACCCCAGACGCAGCGGCGGGGGGCAGAAAACACCAAGAAGTTACTTTGGTTTCAGGCTGGCGGTCCCTGGGCCCCAGCACCCCGAGGTCACTAAGGGCCAGCATGCTGTTTGTGGCGGGTGCAGCTGCCAGTGAGGGTATAGGTCACAGACACCACCGTCTCTGCCGGCGCAGGCCGGACCGAGTGGAAGAGGCCCTGAGCTGCATTTATCCAATTTAGGGCTCAACTGTCACAGCACAGGCCTGTTTCTAAGAAATAAAGAGATTTAAAATATCGTACTAAACCTTAAATTATCAGTACAGGTACTTTGTCAGTGGCCCAGCAGCCTTGGCCCAGATGTGAACAGCCCCCACCCAGCAGATGGGAGATGGGGTGCAGGACAGGCAGGGAGGGCCCCTGGGGTGCAGCTGGGCGCCCCTGACCCGGCATGCCCTGCCGTCTGCCCTCAGGTGGTGGCCTCTGCTGTCCCTGATGACCAGCATGCGGGGCCCAAGCTCAGCAGTCCCAGGTGGGCGGGCGGCCTTCCAGGCGGCCTGACTTCCCATCCGGCATATCGCAGGCCACAGCCCTCTAGACCTTTTACAGTTAAAGAAGGAAAATGCCACAGATGCCCTGAACCCTCCTGGTGCCCACTGACCTGAGGCTGGGCGTGCCTGTCTCACCCACTTGAAAGTCTGTAAATATCATGCATCTTGCTTGGGGGGAGCAGTGCCGTGCCCACCTGCCCATCGGGGGGATGGAGCAAGACCGTCACCCTGTGCCCACAGGCTCAGGGTGCAGACGGCGAGGCCAGACCCGGTGCTGCCCCTCGGTGGGAAGGGGCTGGTTTACTTCTGTGCTTGCTTCTCCCTGGGGCGAGGGCCCTGTCACACCCCTGAGGCTACAGTCCCTGTGTGGACCCAGAGTGGCCACTCACGGCCAGGGCTAGTACTGTCACACCCCGTTTCCAGACCGGAACTGTGCTCTCAGCCCTCCCCACACCCCCATTCGTCCTGAGCCCATCCCGCTCAGAGGGAAAGAGGCCCTTGCCTGCCTCCCACAGAACCACCGCCCAGGCCTCAGTGGGCACCAGAGGGGCGTTGAGACCTCAGGCCATCCTGACTCCAGGCAGCCTGGAGGGTCCCAGGAAGGGTGCAGGTGGGTTGTGGGTTGACACAGCAGTCCCCTCGCAGCCAGGCCTGGGCCTCAGGAATGGGGCTGCCCCACCAGGGGTGGGGTGGAAGGGTGCTCAAGGTGGGCAGGGTGTCAAGCCCCAAACCCTGGGCCCGGCTCTGCACTGCTCCCCACCTCCTGCTCAGGGCTTCTTTTGGGTCCCCTTCACAAAAGCCCTCTGCCCACAGGAGGCATCTTGGGTGGGCTTTCTGAGAGGGGCGACCAAGCTGGGTGAGCCCTGAGAACAAGGGGCCCCTCTTCCCCCATGGCCAGAGACACAGGCCCCTGCAGAGCCGGCAACCCCTGTGGGCCCTGGATGCCCCCCAGCACACAGACGGGGGTCTTCTCTGGCCAGGCGGAGCAGCCAGGCCACTGCGAGCCAGTCACCTTTGCTGAGCAGGCAGGTGAGCCTGGCCCCCAGTGAGGTGGGCAGGGGCCACAGTGCTTGGAGGCCCCCCACCCCAACCTGAGCATGGGGCCCGCAGCCACAGCTGGGACAGGGCTTCAGCTTCCTCTGCCAGGCTGGGGACATGGCCTGAGCCAGCCACAGCGATCAGGCACTGATGCCCACCGGTGCACAGGCAGGAGCCTGGGGTCCTCACACACCCTGGAACCTGTGGGGCCTGGCCTGCAGCCTGTGCATCCCTGGGGTCCTGCCCTTCAGCCTAGCCCCCGTCTCCCCCACCTTCGTATCTGAGCACAGGCTCCCCACCCGGTGGTGGGCTGGGGCTAAAGGGAGGGACTTGGGCTTCTCCTGGGCAGGAGGGATGGGCTAACCACAGCCCAAAGCCCGCTCCAGGAGTTGGGGGTCCCCCTGCACAGAGAAGGTGGTTGTTAACATCAAATTTATCAAAGGACTTAAACAATAGAGGGGTTTTCTCTTTCTCTCTTGCTGACGTTAACTCACTTGGAACAGATGGGCGCCTGAAAAGCAACTCTTCCCTTAATCACGCCTGTTCATGATTACATTCCTACAAGTGGCTAAACCTGCATTTACTAACTTCACATACGGGGTTTTAAGCTCTTGACCTTCCTGGCCTAATTGTTTTAGGCAGCTGGTAAATCTGGTAAAATCTAAATGCTTCATTTACAAACTTAGTTGAAACTTCAGGAACCCCTGCATCGAAATCAGGGCCTGAGTGAGCGCGTCGGTGTGGTCTGGATCTCGGAGCTCCTCTAGCTCCCCACGATTTAGGCGTCCAACTTGGGGATGAAGTCCAGCTGGCCCCTGGCCCTGGTCCTCAGTCTCCCTGGGTCACCAGGGACTACCCAGCTGGAGCCGGGCCTGGCCGGTTGGGGGACGTTGGACCCTCTGGTGCAGAGCAGCCTGCCCGGGTCTCCAGGCCTGCAGGGACCCGGTTCATGTCCTGACTTCACCCCTAACATGGGCTGCACTTTGGGCTTCCCACCTGGCCAGACCAGCTCACGGGCCACACCCCTGGCCACTGGCTCTGCTGGGACAGCATACAGGCACCTCCCCTGACAAGCCCTTGACTGAAGAAATTTGCCCCCACCCCTGGCCCCTGTCCCCTGCCCACCCAGGACCCCACCCCCAGGCCCCTGTCCTCTGACTCCCTGGGCCTAGCAGAGCTCCAGCCTGTGACTCTCTCTTGCAGATACTCAGCATGGAACAAATTGTCGGACAGGTCCCTCCAGGTAGGGGCATCCTGGACACAATGTAGATGGGGCCCAGCAGACACCTCGGGAGCTAAGAGAGGCCCCTCTGTCCCCCAAGGAGGCGTCCCGTGGGCATGTGGTTCTGAGAGCCTCTCTTCCCCACCGCTCTGACTGGGGGCCACCTGAGTCTGTCTCCTTCTGCAGGGCTACTGGCAGCTGAGGAACCCGTGGGGGCTGGGGTGAGAGGCCCCGTCCCTCTTGTCACCCTCACTCCTCAGGCCCTGTCCCTCTGAGTGGCTGTGGGGACCCCGGCTGTTGAAGTCTTGCAAGCCCTGGGGACACCCAGCCCCCACCCCCCCACACCCCCCCAGCCGTAAAACCCCCCCGCTGGAGCCCACCCAAGCCGGCTCTGGGCACACACACACCTGAGGCTTTGAGACCAACCACTGCCTTTTTGCCTGGCCCCAGGGAGGGGCTTCGGGGGACCCCGAGTCCTTGGTGCCCATCATGGTGCAGTGCACCTTCACCCTGGCCCTGCAGGCCCCGAGAGGAGCTGACCTGTCCAGCCTGCGGGCCCTGCCGAGCCAGGCCCTGGCTCCCCAGGCCCGGAGTGGGCAGCTCAGGTGGGCCGGAAGCCACCCACCTGCTGAGCCGGGTTTGGGGGCTGGGCTCTGAGCTGGGCCCCTCTCAGCCCCAAGCCCAGGGTGGGAGCCCCAGGGCAGCAGCTGGAAGAAGCTGGCACGTCAGAGGTCAGGCCCTCCCTGCAGGTCTTCACCCTGGTGCAGGTCGTCAGCCCCCTCGCTGCCCACTCTGAGCAGTCTCTCTGCAGTTACAGAGACCCCGGCAACCATGGGCGCTGGGTGCGCCTCTCCAGGGAGGGGGCACTGCAGAGGGCCTGGCAGGACTCCATGGCTGAACCTGAGGGGCGGTGGCCGTGGTGCCGGGTGAGCCTCGGGGGCGTGTGGGGTCAGGGTGGCTGCGGGGGCGGCCTGGGCCCTATCTGCAGCCCTGATCCTGTCGCAGGGGGTGGCCGGCTGCCTGTCCTCAACCAGGTGGTGGCTCAGCACAGCTATTCGGCCCAGGGGCCCGAGGCCCTGGCCTTGAGGCGGGGGGACACCGTGGATGTGCTGAGTGAAGGTGGAGCAGGTAGCTGCCCTCTCTCCTCTGCTACTGGGGCCCCGGGGGCTTCTGTGAGTGGGCGGTGCCCTGGCCTCCCCTGCAGTGGACCAGGCATGGCTGGAGGGCCACCTGGACGGCCGCGTCGGCATTTTCCCCAAGTGCTTCGTCGTCCCAGCCGGCCAGTGTATGTGCAGAGCCCCCACCTGGGGCCCGGTGAGATCAGCCCTTAGTCTCATGGCAAGGAATGTTTTAATAAAAGCCACCTGTTCCCACCATGCTATGGTGCACATTCTGGGCTTGGCTGTGGAGAGAGCCTGACAGGCTCCTGTGGGTGTGGGGTGTGGCCGCCCAGGAGAGGCCTGCAGAGCCTGGACACTGCCCCTCAGGCCCCTGGCACCAGGGGCCCAGGCAGAGGCCTACTCCCAGCCTCCCCCGAAGCTGGGCTCCACTGCCAGCCCCTCCCAGGCAGCCAGCCCCCTCCTGCTTCAGCACTCGCTCTATCCCAGGCTCAACCCGGCCCCAGGGCCCACTAGAACTGCAGGCCACACAGCCCTGGAACAGAACGCCACAGGGGTCCTGTGGCCTGGCGTTTGTGGAGAAGGGCACCCAATGTCCTGGGAAGCATGGTGGAGAGGGTGACCCAGTAGTGCTGGGATCAGGAGGCTGTGGTTGGGGGCGGGGGGTGCACAGCAAACCTCCAAGGCCAGAAGGACCCTGAGGGCAGAGCAGGGCCATCTGACTGTGGGGCCAGAGCCCCCAGAACAAGGAGGCCCCATGGGGGTCAGGGGCTCAGGCTGGGGCAGCCACCCCGGTGTGGGAGCTGGTCCTCGGCCTTCTCACGTCAGGTGGCAGCCTGGCTTAGTCCTGGGGCCCGAAGAGCTGGACCACGGCAGCACCAAGAAGGGCCACAAGGGTCAGCACCACAAAGACGACGCCAGCTACCCAGACCCCGTAGCTTTCTGCCCGCCACTGGGTGGGCGCCTCTGCCGGGATCATGCCGGTCAGGTTCAGCATGTAGCCTAGCGTCCAGCCGATGTCGGTGCCCCCAGCCTGCAGACATATGGGCTGGTCACGGCTGCAGGCAGCTGCCATAGAGCCCCCAGCCCACCCTTGCCCTGGGACAGAAGGCTGGAGCCCCGGGAGGTGGTCACCTGCTTGCAGAACTCAATGCCAGGCCAGGTCTCCTCACTGAACCCAAAGCCCTCGAGCAGGAGTGTGAGGATGTACAGGCCAGAGGCGCAGTAGTCACGGAGCCAGCGGCCCTGCCCTGGAAAGCTCGCCTCCACCTGGGCCCCCAGAGGTGAGAGCCAGGTGAGGCCCTGCCCCTTGGCCCTCCAAAAGCTGACCCCACCGAGGGGTGTGCTCTGGGCCTCCTTCCTGGAGCAGCATGGCCATGGGGCTGTCCTCCCTCCCACGGCTCTCCTGGGGCCCCACCAGCCACGCTGGCCGGGATGGGGTTCCGCCGAGTCCCCGCGGGGAAGTCTGCACCTGCGGCCCAGGCAGGCGGGGGAGGCCCAGTGTGGGGGGTGGCCCTGGCCCACCCACCAGCCTCCATGGTCTCCGGCAGAACTCCCAAACTGTGGCGTTGACTGCGGCCAGCGGTTGCCTGGAGGTGAGGTTCAGGAAGTGGAAAGTGTAGTAGAAATTGGAGAAGGCCTGGGGGCAGGGAGGGGAGATGGAAGCGCTCTGCTCTGGCCCCAAGTGGGCCCGGGGTCGCAGGAGGCCCCAGGACGCAGCAGGGCCAGTCCCCCCACATCGGGCCCTGGGACCCCGGGGCGGGCAGGGAGTGCTCACATAGAACCGGCCCTGCACAGGGGGCTGGTAGACCCCATTGAAGGCGCAGTGTCCTTGGCCCGCACAGCTGGAGAAGTTGAAGAGGCCCCTGAGGGCCGCAACACAGGCCCCAGGGTTCCCCGTCCCTTCCACAGTGACGTTCCTGGTGAGGTCTGGGGGGGCCGCGATGTCGATACAGGGCGACTTGTACAGGGGGGCCAGAGAAAGGGAGCCCTGATAGCCACTGTGGTAGCACGGGTGACGGATGACAGGGGCCCGGCTGCTCTGCAGGGAGACAGGCGACCCTGAGCACTCTGGCACCACGGGGCCACCCCGTGGCCTCCCTCTGCTCCCGAGGCCCAGCTGACCTGCACCAGCCCAGCCAGGAGCCTGCCCAGCACCTGGTCTCGCCCAAAGCAGAGGTAGCTGTGGGTGTAGACGCTGTGCTCGGTGCCATAGAGGTGGAAGGTGGCCTGGGTGCTCCTGTCCAGTATGGGGCCTCCGGGCACAAAAGTGATCTGGGTGGAGGCCCCACCCATGTCCAGGGCGCCCACCGGCGTCCCCTCCTGAGGCTGGACCCATTCTCCGGAGAAGGAATACTGACCACAGAGAGGGGACTGAGTCCTGGGTCCGGCCACCCCGACCCGCAGCCTGGCCCCCCACCCCACTCTGGGCCGCCCATGGCACCTTCACCAGCATGCCCAGGACATAGTTGACGGTGATCCAGCCCAAGGCACCTTCATCCTGTCCGGCCAGGAGCTCGGCACCCCGGAAGTCCACAGGAGTCTGGCCCAGGACCCGGGTGACTGCCGCAAAGATGTCCTCCGCCTGAGAGCTGTTCTTCCGGCTGGGCAGGGGACCAGGATACAAGCTGGCTGGAGCCCACCCCCCCCGTGTGCAGGCCCCGCACCCGCCCTCACCTGAGCAGCCTCATGCCAGCCGTGGCCCCCAGGAACATGGGTGTTTCTGGGCGCCGGGCCTCTGGGATCAGTGCCAGTGCCTCCTCCAGGCAGCCCTGCAGGCTTTCACCGGCCTCTGTAGGGTTGGAGGCATAGGAGGAAATTCCAGGCCCTGAAACATAACACCCAGAATGTGGCTCCGGGGTCTGAAGGCCGGCTGAGCTGCAAGGACCCCTCAGGAGATGCGTCCGCGTCCCAGTGCCTGGCGGCTGCATATGGCTTATTTGGGAAAAGGGTCTTTGCAGATGGGATGGTAAGAACCTTAAGCTGCGACCATCCCGGTGACGATCATTCCCTGGGTGAGCCCTACGCCCAGAAGTCGTCCTTCTGAGATAAAGGAGAGGCACATTTGAGACCCACAGGAAGGAGGCCCGGGAAATCAGAGGGAGAGGGTGGAGTGGCAGGCCACGGGCTCAGGGATGCCCAGAGCCGAAGAAGCCAGGAGAGGCAGGAAGGATGGGGCAGGGCCTGAGGGCTGTGACCAGCTGTGCCACGTGGGCCACTCGCTGAGCCTCTCTGCGCTTCTTTCCTTTGCGTTGATTTGTTGAGGGACGGGAATGCGGCTGCCTCCTGGCTCAGCTGCGCTGCCCCCCAACCCCCCAGCTGGGGATCCAAGACCGACGGCTCCCCATGCGTGCCCACTGCCGATGGGACTGCCCACTGACCTTTCACCTGGCAGGCCGAGGCCTGGCTGACCACGCCTGTGTCGTTCTCTTTGTCTGCTGGCCACCGATACACAAAGACAGATGTGTGGGAGGACCCGGCGTCGAACACGACCCCAAACTGGGGGTGAGAGCGGGGTCAGCGGGGCGCGGGGCCGGCACGGCCCTCAGTGCCCAGAGCCCAGAGCGCACCTTGGGGTCTGCGGGCAGGAGGACCTCGGTGGCCTCCACCAGGAGGAGGATGAGTGTGGTGAGGCCTGAGGCCACGGCAGCGCCCAGCAAGCCTGTCAGGACCCGCTCCTTGCAGGTCAGCCCCATGGTGTGGGCAGGGCTGGCCCTGGGGCGGGTGGGCAGCAGTTGGTACCCTCCGCTTGCTGCAGACACTGCTGCCCTGGAGAGCCACTCTGTCCTGCCTGGGGCTCAGACAGCACACCTTGGCCAGAGCAGTGGACAGGGCCAAAGACCAGGCCACAGAAGCGGGCTGCCCAGGGTGCCCGGGTGTCAGAGGGGCCTTGTCTGCTGACACAGCGCTCATGGGGTACAGGAGAGCCCCATTCTAATGCCACGTGAGGGACCGGTGGGGCCACTGCCCCAAGATGCTACCTGGGTGGCCCCTCTCTCCCCACCCTCCCAGGACCCCTGCTTTCCCCCGGCCTCCCCGTACGGGAAGGAGGCACAGCTGTGCAGGTGAGCTCCGGACTGACCTCGGGGGACCAAGCCCCACCTTTCCTGCCTACCTGCCGCCTGTCTGCAGCCCCTACACCAGGCCTCTCCCGGGGCAGGGTTTTCTCTGCGAGCCGTGGGGTCCGTTCTGAGCCAGGTGGGACAGGTGACCGCCTAGGCCCCGTGTCTGGGATGAGGTCAGCTGGGTCCTGGGAAGCACGTTTTCTTGATTAAAGGAACTTGAGGCCAGAAGTTCTGGTTTCTATTTGAGAACCTGACCTTGGGCTCTTCTCTAATCAGATTTTGAAACTTTTTACTTGGTCCCAGAGGCCCTCAGCAGCCGGCTGGGGCCGACCCAAGAATGCTGTTTGCACAAGGCCACGGTGCCCAGCCCAGTGGCCATGGCCCCTGCAGGCCCTCTCTGGGCCCCAGGTGTCCCGAGCCGGGCACTGCACGCGGGTCATCGGGAGCCGTGGGCCAGCGGGCACCGCTGCTCCACGGGGACGGCTCTCAGAGGTCCCCAGCTCTGAGAGTCATGGGACTTTGTGTCGTACGGCATTTCCCGCAAGAATGCAAACATTGCTAACGCTTCACCAGGACTGAGCGAGGGGGACGCTTGCCTTGGCCCCTGGCCCCACGGAGGGGACGGGCTGGCTGGACCCCAGAGGCTCAGAGGCTCAGAGAGGATAGGCGACCTGCTCGAACTGCAGTCAGGCCACAGGCCCAGCCGGCGTCCCCAGCCAGCACCCAGACTACATCAAAAACAGGTGACAGGCAGAGGCCAAGGACACCAGGACCCCCCTCCAGGGGATGAGGCAACCTGAGACCCTGCCAGCCTGACTCCCAGTGATCGGGCAGAGGTTGGGTACATGCCCCCTCTCAGAATACCCCCCTCAGGACTGGTCAGCCCCCCAGACCAGGACAGACTCCATACCTCGGCTGGCGGGCGAGCGGCTGCAGCAAGGTGGAAGCCAGACTGTCGTCCCTCAGGCACTGCTGGGTGCCGTCCCGCCTAGTCACCACTCACCTGGACCCGGGCCCTCAGCCAGGGCGGTGACCGGCCTGGGAGGGGCGGGTGTGCTTTGGGCTGGTGCCACCCACCTGCAGCTCACAGGCAGTGGGCTCGGGCCAGGCTTCCCCAAGGACGGCCCGCGCCCAGGGTCATGCCCTCCACTTGCTGCCCAGTTGGCCCCAGCCCCTCCCTGGAGGCTGCTCAGACTTTGCCCTCTGACCCCACCCTCTCCCAGCTGGAAGCTGGGGTGGGTGCCAGGGCTCAGACTAAGGGCTGGTAAGCATCAGGTGACCAGAGAGGGCCTGACCTCCAGCCTGCAGTCCAGTCTGACAGGAGGCGGAGGAGCCCTCTTGGCTGTTCTCTGGTTGTTTTTAAGCACACGGTGAAATTGCCCCATTTTAGTGCACGCGTCTGGATTCTTGTGACCCCCCTTACATTCAGAATCAGGCAGCACCCCTCCCAGGCCCTCTGTGGTCATACCCTGCCCTGGCTCTCCTCCTACAGAGATGGGCTGGGCCTGGCGCCTTCCCCTCAGTGACGCAGAGGCCCGGCTGTCCCTCTTCTGTGCTTCCCTGGAGGCTGGCTGGCTGGCTGGGCTGCCATTGCTTATTGCTGAAGGGACCTGCGGAGTCCCCGTGGGGCTGTGAACGTGGCTGTGGACATTCATGCACAAGTCTGCGTGGACCTGGGCTCACATTTCTCACCAGAAGACAGACTGCTGGGCTGTATGGCTGAAATTGCCAACTGTTTTCTAGAGTGAGAGCTCCAGTCTTTGTATCCTTCCCAGCATCTGCTGTCACCTTAAGCTGTAGCCATTCTGACAGGTGTGAAGTAGAAGCTCCCTGTGGTTGATCTGCACCGATGGCCTATGTCAAACACTTTTTTATGACCTCATTTGCATACAGACACTCTCTCTGCTGAGGCATCCTTCCTTTGCCCATTTTAAAACTGGATTTTTGACTTCTTCCTGTTTAGGGAATTCGTTGTACCTTCTAGAGCCAGTCCTTTTTCACATGGGCACGGTTTGCAATGTCTTCTCTGCGGTTTAGCTTGTCTTTTCGTTGTCTTATCGGTGTATTTCACAGAGCAAAACTTTAAATTCTTGATAAAATCAGATTTATCGGTTTGCTTTTAGAGATGGTGCTTTTCTTGCATTACTAAGAACTTTGTGCCTAGCCCCAGGTCACGAAGATTTCTTTCTCCTAAAAGTGTCACGGTTTCATGATGTACACTTAGACCTATGATCTCTGTAGCCAGGGTTCATTTCCTTGGTGTGCGGATGACCGACGTGCAGTTTGTTGAAGAGCCCGCCCTTTCTCTGTGAGTTCCTCTGCACCTTTGTGGGAATGGCCTCATCTGTGTGGGTCTGGCTATGTGCCCTCTCCTGGGCCTGTCAGCCCGACTCTGTCGTGAAGGCCACAGCCACACAGTGGGTTTTGGTGCTGCACAGCTGTCAGCCCCTCTAAACCTACACAAATCCTCCTGAAAATTTTATTGGCATTATGTTAAATCTGTGATCACTTTGGGGAGAACTGGTATCTTTACAATTTTGAGTCTTCCAATCCATGAACACAATTTCTCTTCTCCATTTGTTTAAGATTTAGGTTTAAAAATTTTTTTCTTTCATCAGCATTTTCTAATCATTAGGATAATAATCAGTATATGTGGGTTTTTAAAATTCAATTTTTAGTCAAACTAAAAGTTCCCCAAACAGTTCACCTATTCCACCCATTCCCTATCCCCTGTGTCTTGGAATCACTGATCTAGTCTGTATCTATGAGCTTGGGGTCAGTGTTTTTGTTTTTTAGATTCCACATGTAAATGAATCATATGGTATTTGTCTTTCTCTGTCTGGCTTATGTTACTGAGCATAATACCCTCAGGGTCCAACCATGTTCTTGCAAATGGCAAGATTTCATTGATTTCATTCTTTCTTATGGCTGAGTAATACTCCATTGTGTACATGCACCACCTCTCCTTTATCCGTCCATCCATGCATGGACACTCAGGTTGCTTTCGCATATTGGTTATTGTAAATAATGTTGCAGTGAGCATGGGGGTGCATGTATCTTTTTGAATTAGTGTTTTTCTTTGCTTTAGATAAATACCCAGAAGTGGAATTGCTGGATCTCTATTTTTGTTTGAGAGCCTCCATACTGTTTGCCGTCATGGCTGCAACAATTTACATTCCCACCAACACTGCACAAGGGTTCCGTTTTCTCACACTTTCGACAACATTTGTTATTTCTTGTCTTTTTGATAACAGCCTTTCTAACAGGTGTGAGGCGATACTAAATTGTGGTTTTGACTTGCATTTCCCGGATGATGTGGAGCATCTTTTTAATGTAACTGTTGGCCATCTGTGTGACCTCTTTGGAAAAATGTCTTTTCAGATCTTCTACCCATTTATTAATCGGATTGTTTGCTTCTTTGCTATTGAGTCGTACGAGCTCTTTTTTTGTTGTTAAAGTATCATTGATATACAATCTTATGAAATATACAACACAGTGGTTCAACATTTACCCATATCATTAAATCCTCACCCCCTCTAGTGCGGTCACTGTCTATCAACACAGTGAGATGTTACAGAATCATCACTTGTCTTCTCCAGGCTGTACTACCATCCCCATGACCAACTTATATTGTGATTGCAAATTATTGTGCCCCTTTATCCCCTTCCCCATCCACCCCACCCGCCCCAAACCCTCCCCCCTTGGTAACCACTAGTCCCTTCTCAGTGTCTATAAAGTCTACTGTTATTTTGTTCCTTCAGTTTTGCTTTGTTGTTATACTCCACAAATGAGGTAAATCATTTGATACTTGTCTTTTTCCGCCTGGCTTATTTCACTGAGCATAATACCCTCCAGCTCCATCCATGTTGTTGCAAATGGTAGGATTTGTTTCTTTCTTATGGCTGAATAGTATTCCATTGTGTATATGTACCACCTCTTCTTTATCTATTCTTCTTCTGATGGACACTTAGGTTGCTTCCATATCTTGGCTATTGTAAATAGTGCTGCGATAAACATAGGGGTGCATATGTCTTTGAATCTGAGAAGTTGTTTTCTTTGGGTAAATTGCTAGGAGTGGAATTCCTGGGCCAAATGGTATTTCTATTTTTAGTTTTTTGAGGAACCTCCATACTGCTTTCCACAATGGTTGAACTAGTTTATATTCCCACCAGCAGTGTAGGAGGGTTCCCCTTAATATGGACTTTTTTAACAATATTAGTTCTTCTAACCTATAAGCAAGGAATATCATTCCATTTATTTATAACATCTTCAATTTCTTTCATTAATGTCTTGTAGTTTTCAATATACAGGTCTTTTACCTTCTTGCTTAAATTTATTCCTAGGTATTTTGTTCTTTTTGGCGCAATGGTAAATGGGATTGTTTTCTTAATTTCTTGATAGTTTGTTATTAGTGTAAAGAAACAACAGATTTCTGCATATTGCTTTTGTTCTGCCACTTCACAGAATTCATTTAGTTCTAACAGTTTTTTGGGGTCTTTAGGGTTTTCTATGTATAATATTTCATCTGCAAATAGTGGCAGTTTTACCCTTCTTCCTTTCCAATTTGGAAGACTTTTATTTCTTTTTCTCACCTAACCACTGTGGCTAGGACATCCAATACTATGTTGAACAAAAGTGACAGGAGTGGGCATTGTTGTCTTGTTCCTGATCTTAGAGGAAAATCTTTTAAGCTTTTCACCATTGAATATGTTATCTATGGGTTTGTCATATATGGCTTTTAGAATGTTGAGGTATATTCCATCTATATCCAATTTTGTTGAAAGTTCTTATCATAAATGAATGTTTAATCTTGTCAATACTTTTCCTGCTCCTGTTGAGATGACCACGTTTTTTTTTTTTTTTTAATAATTTATTTTATTTTAGTATCATTAACCTACAATTACATGGGCAATACCGTGATGATTGAACTCCCCCCATCACAAGGTCCCCCCCACCAACCCCACCACAGTCACTGTCCATCAGCGTAGTGAGATGAGAATCGCTACTTGGAGATGACCACGTTTTTTATCCTTTCTTTTGTTAATCTGATTTATCACATTGATTCACAGGTGTTGAACCACCCTTGTGTCCCTGGAATAAATCTCACTTGATCATATGTATGATCTTTTTAATGTATGTTTTAATTCAGTTTGCTAATATTTTGTTGAAGATTTTTGCATCTATGATCATCAGGAATATTGGTCTGTAATTTCCTTTTTATGGTGTCTTTTTCTGAGTTTGGTATCAGGGTAATGCTGACTTCACCAAATGAGCTTGGAAGCATTCCCCCCTTTTTCTATTTCTTTTGGAAGAATTTGAGAAGGATAGGTGTTAATTCTTTTTTAATGTCTGGCAAAATTCACCATCTGCTCCTGGACTTCTGGTTTTTTGGGAGGTTTTTGGTTACTGATTCAACCTCCTTTGATTCAACTTCCTTGCTAGTAATCAGTCTGTTCAGATTTTCTGTTTCATCATGATTCAGTCTTGATAGATTGTATGTTTCTAGGAATCAATTTATTCTAGATTGCCCAATTTGTCAGCATGTAATTGTTTATAGTAGTCTCTTATGATCCTTCATATTTCTGTGGTATCATTGTAAAATCTCTTTCATTTCTCATTTTATGTATGTGAGTCCTCTCTCTTGTTTTCTTGATGAGTTAAACTAAAGGTTTGTTAATTTTATTTATCTTTTCAAAGAATCAACTTTCAATTTCACTGATCTTTTCTATTATCTTTTTAGTCTCAATTTCATTGATGTCTGCTGTAATCTTTGTTATTTCCTTTCTTTTACTAACTTTGGGCTTTGTTTTCTCTTCCTTTTCTAGGTCCTTGTGGTATGAATTAGGTGCAGACTTATTTCTTGAGGTAGGCCTGTATCACTATGAACTCCCCTCTTACAATTCTTTTGCTGCAGGCCCTAAAGTTTGGTATGTTACGTTTCCATTTTCATTGGTCTCAGGTATTTTTTAAAATTTTCTTTCGGTCTCTTCTTTGACCCATTTGTTGTTCAGTAGCATGTTGTTTAATCTCCACATATTTGAATTTTCCAGTTTTCTTTGTCCAATTAATTTCCAGTTTCATACTACTATGGTTGGAAAACATACTTGATATGATTTCAGTCCTCTTAAATTTATTGACTTGTTTTGGCTTAACGTATGATCCATCTTGGAAAATATCCCATGTGCACTTGAGAAGAATGTATAGTCTATTGTTTTTGAATGGAGTGTTCTGCAAATATCTGTTAAGGCCATCTGACCTAACATGTCATTTGGGGTCAGTGTTTCCAAATTGATTTTCTGTCTGGATGATCTATCTATTGATGTAAGTAGGGTGTTAAAATGCCCTATTATATTGCTGTTTTTTCTTCCTTTAGGTCTGATGTTTGTTTTACATATATTTAGGTGCTCTGTTGGGTGCATAAATATTTACAAGCATTATATCCTCCTGTTTGATTGAACTTTTTATCATCATGTGACATCCTTCTTTATCTCTTATTACAGTCTTTGTTTCTTAGTACATATTTTGTTAGCTTTACACTTGTTTCATTTTTGTGATTGTAAATTTTATTGTTTTTTTATTCAATTTCCAGTTAGTCACTAGTAGTCAATAGAAATACTGTTGTTTTTTGTGTGTTGACCTTGTATCCTCACCACCTTGTTAGTAAGCTCACTTACTAGTTCTAGTTCATGTGCAGATATCCTGGAATCTTTGACACAGACAATCATGTGTCTGTAAATTGGTATGCTTCATTTCCTCCCCCCTAATGTATATGTTTTTTATTTCTCTTGCCTTATTGCATTGGCTAAGACTCCCAGTTGTATGTTGAGTAGGAGTGGTGACAGTGGACATCTCTGCCTTGATCCCAACCTGGGAGAAGCATTCAGTCACTCACCACTAAACATGGTGTCACTTTCTTTACATATTACTGGATTTTATTTGCTAAGACAGTTGGGCCTCTCATTATCTGTGGATATTGTATTTCCAATTTCACCTGCTAATAAAATTTTTTTGTGATCCCCAAATCAATAACTGCTGTGCTTTTGTAGTTATTTGTGGACAAGTGCAGAGCAGCAAAAAGCTTGTGTCACTGAATGTTTCTCAGCTGAAGATGCTTTGCCTTCTTGTTCCATCATATACTGTAAAAAGGTGTCTTTTTTTACAGTCTGTTTAGTGCTACATTTTTTTTTCATTTTTGTGCCTTGTCTTGGTGATTTCCATTTGAAATGGCCCCCAGGTGTAGCTCCCCACTGACATGCTGTCCAGTGTGCTAAGTACAAGAAGGCCATGATGTGTCTCAGGGGAGATACATGTGTTAGAAGAGCTCGTTCACACATGAGTTTCAGTGCCATTCATTAGCCCTGAGTTCAATGTTAATGAATCAACAATATATGTGAAATAAGGTGTCTTTAAACAGAAGCGGATACAAATCAGTTGACAAACATCCTGAATGACTGGAGGCTTTCAGGAACCTGATCCTGTTATTTCCCCTAGAAGCAGTGATTCAGTGTTTGTTGCAACTTTGTAGAACATAACTACCTCAAATAACAAAAATAACTATTTCTTGAGGACGTTTGCAGCTATGTTCCTGAGGGTTTTGTGGTTTTCTTTTTAGTGCTGATCTCAGTCTTGGGGTAATGCAAGGCAAGGTGGAAAATAACCCTTCCTCTTCTATTTCTGGAAAGGGTCTGTAGAATTTGTATTTCTTCTTTAAAGGTTATGTATAATTTGCCAGTGAAACCATCTGAGACTTTTTTCCCAGAAAATATTTAATGACAGATTCATTATCTTTAGCAGTAACAGTGAGGAACTGGTCCATTTCACCCAAGTGAGTTTGTGTGAACAGACTTTTTCACAATGTCCTTTGCTGTCCTTTTGTGATGTCAGCAGTGACTGCCCTCTCTCATTTCTAATATTGGTAATTTGTGTCTGCACTTTTTTTCTTTACCAATGTTGCCAGAGGTTTATCAATCTTATTGATCACTCCAAAGAACCAGTGTTCTGTTTCACTTTTTTTTATTTTCAAATTCTCTGAATTTCTGCTCTTACATTTATTTTCTTTCTTATGCTTGAATTGGGCTTATACTGCTCTTCCTTTACTGATTTAAGGTGGAAGCCTAGATTATTGACTTGAGACCTTTCTTCTTTTCTAAAGTAAGCGTTTGTGCTATAAATTTCCCTCTAAGCATTGCTTTAGCTGCATCTCTCAATTTTTTATATACTGTATTTTAATTTCAGTCAGTTAAAAATATCTCAAATTTCCCTTTAGACTTCCTGTGATCCATGGATTAGCTAGGACTGTGTTACTCAATTGACAAGTGATTGGAGATTTTCCTGATATCTTGCTGTTACTGATTTATAGTCTAATTCCATTATAGTCAGAGAACATACTTTGTATATTTTTAATTATTTTTAATTGGCTAAGGTTTTTTTTTTGAATCAGGACATTTTAATGTTGCTGAATGTTCCATGTGCGCTTAAGAATGTATTCTGCTGCCATTGGGTGGGATATCCTACAATGTAATTATGTCCAGCTGGTTGATGGTATTGTTCAGCTATTTCATATCTTTGCAGATTTTCATTTTATTAGTTCTGTTACTCACTCTCCAACTGTAATTGTGGGTTTGTGCATTTCTATTTTCAGTTCAGTCAGTTTTTGCTTCAAAATACTTTCCCCCCATTCTTCAAATATTTTGGAGCTATGTTGTTAGGTGCATACATTAGAATTATGCTTCTTGGTGAATTTTCCCTTTTATCAACGACCCTCTCTATCCCCAGTAATCTTTGCTTTAAAGTTTACTTTGTGTGAGATTAACAGAGCCACTCCTGTCTTCTGATTGGTGTTTGCATGGCATGTCATCTTCCTTCCTTTTACTTTCAGTCTATTTATATAATTATATTTGAAATGAGTTTCTTTTTTTTGCCATATTTTTTATTAAGGTATTATTGATATACACTCTTATGAAGGTTTCACATGAAAAAAAATGTGGGTACAACATTCACCCATATTATCAAGTCCTCACTCATACCCCAATTCAGTCACTGTCCATCAGTGTAGTAAGATGACACAGATTCACTGTTTGCCTTCTCTGTGCTACACTGTTTTCTCCGTGGTTCCCCACACCACGTGTACTAAACATAATACCCCACAATCCCCTTCTCCCTCCCACACCCCTCCCCTTTGGTAACCACTAGTTCCTTCTCGGAGTCTCTGAGTCTGCTGCTATTTTGTTCCTTCAGTTTTGCTTCATTGTTATACTCCACAAATGAGGGAAATCATTTGGCACTTGCCTTTCTCCACCTGGCTTATTTCACTGAGCATAATATCCTCCAGCTCCATCCATGTTGTTGCAAATGGCAGGATTTGTTTCCTTCTTATGGCTGAATAGTATTCCATTGTGAACATGTACCACATCTTCTTTATCCATTCATCTACTGATGGACACTTAGGTTGCTTCCATATCTTGGCTATTGTAAAAAGTGCTGCAATAAACATAGGGGTGCATGTGTTTTTTTGAGTCTGAGAAGTTGTATTCTTTGGGTATATTCCAAGGAGTGGGATTCCTGGGTCAAATTGTATTTGTATTTTTAGTTTTTTGAGGAACCTCCATATTGCTTTCCACAATGGTTGAACTAATTTACATTCCCACCAGCAGTGTAGGAAGGCTCCCCTTTCTCCACATCCTCACCAGCATTTGTTGTTCTTAGTCTTTGGGATGCTGGCCATCCTTCTGGTGTGAGGTGATATCTCATTGTGGTTTTACTTTACATTTCCCTGATGATTAGTGATGTGGAGCATCTTTTCATGTGTCTATTGGCCATCAGAATTTCTTCTTTGGAGAACTGTCTCTTCATATCCTCTGCCCATTTTTTAATTGGGTTATTTGCTCTTTGGGTGTAGAGGCATGTAAATTCTTTATATATTTTGGATGTTAACCCCTTGTCAGATATGTCATTTACAAGTTTATTCTCCCATACTGTAGGATGCCTTTTTGTTCTGTTGATGGTGCCCTTTTCTGTACAGAAACTTTTTAGTTTGATGTTGTCCCATGAGTTCATTTTTGCTTTTGTTTCCCTTGCTCGAGGAGATGCGTTCAGGAAGAAGTCGCTCATGCTTATATTCAGGAGATTTTTGCCTATGTTGTTTTCTAAGAGTTTTATGGTTTCATGACTTACATTCAGGTCCTTGATCCATTTCAATTTTACTTTTGTGTATGGGGTTAAACAAGAATCCAGTTTCATTCTCTTGCATGTAGTTGTCCAGTTTTCTAACACCAGCTGTTGAAGAAGCTGTCATTTCCCCATTGTATGTCCATGGCTTCTTTATCATATATTAATTGACCATATATGGTTGGGTTTATATCAGGGCTCTCTAGTCTGATTCATTGGTCTATGGGTAATGAGTTTCTTGTAAATGGGTTGAGATATTATGATTTGTAGTAAGAAATATGTATCTGGTCTTCATTGTTTCTGGCACACAGCACCTAAAACCCTTGGGATTTCCTGAGAAGTGAAAGCAATCTGTTTACATCTGGTGTAATTATTGAAGGTTTGAATTCAGGTATAGCATTTTATTTTTTCGTTTTGTTTTTTGTGCCCTCTATTTTTATTCCTCTTTTTGGGTTATTTGAACATTTTTTTTAGCATTCCATTTTAACTTATTTTGATTTTGATTATTTTGGGTAATATTTTTAGTGGTTTTTCTAGGTAATTCAAAACACATCACTTTTCAGTGTGTTTAGAATCAGTATTCACTTCAGTTGGAATGTAGAAACTTCACACTATGTCCATTTCTTTACCCACCACCTGCATGCCACAGTTGTCTCATACATCTTATCAGCTGGCAACCCCACCAAAAAATGTCATACTTTCGCTTTTATCATCTAACATACTTTAAAGAACTCAAGAGGAGAATCGCCCACGATATTCACTGTTTCTGTGGCTCTTCCTTCCTCCTGGTATCATTTCCCTTCTGTCTGAAGAAGCTTCTTTAATAGTCCTTATAGAGCAGGTGTGCTGGCTACAGACTCTCTTAATTTTTCTTCATCTGAGACTGTCTCTTCTTCACCTTCATTCTGAAGGATATTTTTGCTGCATATAGGATTCTGCTGTGACAATACTTTTCTTTCAGCACTTGAAGACTGTTGTGTCAGTTTCTCTGGCCTGCATGGTTTCTGCTGAGAAATTCTGCTGAGAAAGGCTGAATCGTGTCCACCAACACCTCCTGAACCTGTGTGGTGAGTCCTGACCCCCAGAACCTAAGGATGTGATTACATTTGGAGATGGGGTCTTTAAAGAGGCATTTAAGGTAAAATGAGGTCCTTAGGGGGCCCTGATCCGGTCTGCCTGGTGTCCTTCCTTATGAGCAGAGGGCATCAGGACCCAGGCACACACAGGGGGACGGCCACATGAGGACACAGGGAGAGGACTGCGTCTACACGGCCGGCAGGGGAGCGGCAGCAGGAGGAGCCGGCCCTGCGGCACCTGGATCGCGGGCCTCTGGCCTCTGGCCGAGGAGAGGCAGCGTCCCTGGACCTGTCGCTGCCCCAGCAAACACACCATCGTCTGGATCCCGGATCCTTTATAGATAAGGTGTTGTTTCTCTCTCGTTGCTTTCAGGATTTTTCTGTTTTCAGTTTTTAGCAGTTTGATTATTATGTGTCTGGGTGTGGATTTCTTTGCATTTATCCTTCTGGGCATCTGCACCATTTCTTAATCTGTGAGTTCATATCTTGCTAAATTTGGGATGTTTTTAGGCCTTTTTCTTCAAATACTTTTTCAGCATTGAACTTTTCCCTCTGCTTCTAGAGCTCCAAAGACATGGCTGTTAGACTTTCTATGGTCCCGCAGGTCCCTGAGGCTCTGTTAATGATTTTTTGACCCTTTTCATTGTTCATATTGGATAATCTTGACCAACCTGTCTTCCGGTTCACTGACTCTTTCCTCCCTCATCTCAAGTCGGTCCCGCAAGTGCCTGTTCATTTGGGCTGTGTTCTTCAGTTCTGAAACGTCTGTGTGGTTCTTCTACAGTTTGTTTCTTCGCTGGTTCATTCTCTATTTCTGTATCTGGTTCAAGTGTTCATGCTGGCCCATGCAAGCATTTTTACAATGGCTCTTTCAAATCTTTGTCAGATAATTTCAATACCTGTGCCTTCTCATCCTCGGTACCTGCTGGTCAAGATATTCATGGTTTTTGGGTGCCAAGCGTTTCTAGTCTGTAACAGTGTGAATGCCGTTCTGTGAGGCTGGGGTCCCACCTCCGTCCTGTGGAGGATGGGGTTCTGGCTGCAGCCTCAGCAGCTCTAATTCCAGGTCGCCCTCTTTTCTTTCTCCACATTGTCCATGAGGCTGTGCTGTACCCCCAGAAGTGAGCCTGGAAATGGGCTGGTCCTCTGCTCAGGGCGTGAGTTCAGGTCCGGTCCATGTGCAGGGCCAAGGGCTCATAAACCATTTTGTGGGTGATTTTCTGGTACTTTCCAGATCCCTGGCTCCTGGCCCCCTGTAGCATCCTCCTTCCAGGCCCTCGAGCCAGGCTCCTCCTTCAGTAGGTCTAGTGCGTCCAGCATGTCCAGCCTGCATGATTGCCTTCCACGGAGGGACCCCAGGCCTGTCCAGGTGACAGCTGTATGGGGTGGGACCAGTGGGGGCGCCTCCCATGGTAGTTTTTATGATCTCCCTCATGATCCTTGTCTGCAGAGAACCCTCCCTAGGAATTGCAAATGAGACTCTCTTTACCCAGGGCACACAGACTTAGTAAAAGGAGCTGTTGGTACGTGTCCCTTCTGGAAGTGGTAGCATACAGTGGCACCATGAGATACACCCTAAGGGGGATGGAGTGCTGGGAGGCTCTGGATGAGTCAGGCCCCACGTGTTGACCATTTGGTTTGGCTGCTGGGTGAAGCAGCAATTCCAGGTGCTGTAAGTGGAGGCCAGTTTGGAGGCCTGTCCTGGGGCTGGTGGAGGACGCCGACCAGGGAGGTGCAGCAGGCTGGGACTGCCTCCATCTGCACTGTTCCAAGCAGGTGAGGGGTCTACATGCAGGCCTTGCCTTCTGGATAATTTTGAAGGTGTAAGCATTACATGGGTGAGCAGGACACACTCCAGCAATGTGAGCTTGACCTTGTCCCTTTAAATAGATGGTATTTGGGGATCTTGCAGGCCCAGCCATAACTTCCCTCTTAATAAGCCTTTTGAATAATCTGCTCCTTCCAGGATAGCTGTCCACATGATCTGGCCTTGCCCAATTAATGGCACAAACGGTGGGATGGTGGACATCTTCACAGCTGCTTGTGGGAGGGAGGTACTGGCTAGACAGGCATGCCAGTTTATCAATTATATTTTAAGAGCTATTTCCAGATTACTTTCCAGAAAGGCTATAGCAATTCACATAACCTTTTCCCCATCTATTCACCAGGGCACTAATACCCTTTAAAAATTTTGCCAAACCAACAGGTAGGTGGTAACCCCTCATTCCTTTTGTGGCTTTTAACTGATTCCTAACAAGGTAATGCTCTCCATCCATTATTAGCCATCTGACTCCCACCCCTGTGGGCTGTCTCTTCACCTCTTTGCTCATTTTTCCCTATTGGCCTTTGTCTTTTTCTCATTGATACATAAAAACTCTTTATATGTTAAAGACCTCAGTCCTGTCTCTCGCTGCATCAACAGGAGTGACCTGGGTTGCCTGGCTGCCCCCACCCAGCCCACTTCCGTGCCTGCCATCGTCTTTCCTGCTTCTGGTGCCTCTGGGCTTGGCGCTGTCTCTCTGTCTCTCCCATCAGGCTCCTCAGTGGCCGCCAGCATGAGGAACGGAACCTTGTGAAGGAGGCATGCCCCTGCTGTGGACCCTGACCTTCCCCTGGAAGCCATCCCCAAGGACCGTGTGGGCGGACACATGCTGGAGCAGCCCAGGCCTGTGACTGAGCGGTCCCCATTAGAGGCCAGGTGAAGGAGGGACAGGGGCATGGGACAGAGCTTTGTGCTGGTCAGGATTCCAGGTGACATGGAAAAATGCCCTCGAGGCACTAGGGTGAGGGTAGGCAGGTCATGGTGGAGAGAGCTACACTTGCCTAGACATAAATTCTGGCAGCACCACGCAGAGCCCAGGCCTGAGGGGTGGAGGAGACACATCTTGGGAACTAAGGGTCCGGGGACTCCCACATCATGTACCTTTCAGCAGGTGCCTTAGTAAGTGAAAGTCTAGTATTTGACCTAAGTCTCTGGAAATGCACCTACATAAGCTGGCAGCAAAACCTCTACCTGCCCACCCCAGCCCGACCTGGGAGGCCTGAAAGTACCTGGTGGCTGCAGGGCTATGAACCCCCAGCTGGCAGGCCACCCCCGGCTCCCAGTCTCAGGGCCTCAAGGCCCCCAACCTCAGCCTCCGTGCCTCCTGTTCCATGAGCCCCTGAGGGCCTTGGGTGTGCCCAGCTGGCACCTGCTGTTCTGCCCCTGTGCCCCTGAATAGGAGCTGCCCGGGGAGCTTGGCCCTACAGGGAGGGATGGCACATGAGGCTTTCGAGGGCAGCCAGCTGGTCCTGGGGTCACCCCCCATCCGCCTGCCACAGCCACACTGCTGATCACACGCAGAGAACGGCCAGAGGGGGTGGGAGACCCTCTGCTTAATACCCAGGGATGGGGGCAGAGGCGGCAAGGGGTAGGATGTCTCTGCTCTCACCTCCTGACCCTGCTGGCCCTTTCCAGAACCACATCCCCCTGCCCCTTGCAGCCACCTCAAGGACCTACTCTTTCCCATACCCACTTCCAGACCTTCTATGGAGTGTGCCCCCAGTGGGGGAAGTACAGCAGCCCAGCCCCTTCAGCCAGGCTGGCACATGCAGGTGGCCGCCACAGCTGCCACCCCAGACCAGCAGGTCCAGAGAGGCCATAGATGGTGCCAAGAGAGCAGACCCAGGCAGCGGCCGCAGGGAGGGTCGGGTTTAATAGTCACTCTAAGAGGTATCGTACACCATCTGGAGCCTGGCACGTGCCCCCACCCCTCCTGAAGCCGAGGGCACTGCCAGGTGTGCTCAGCCCCAGGCTCTGTAAAGGGGGGCCCGCCCCCGAGCCCCAGCTATATATACAAGAGGGCCGTTGCCCTAGCCCACCAGCTGCTCAACTCTCGGGCCTGGGGTGCAGAGTCAGCCCCCCACAGCCGCGTGTGGCAGGGTTCTCACCCGCCGGGACCCAGCCCCGGCCGGCTCCCACCAAGCCCTAAGGCCTCTGCACTTGGGGCAGCTCTAGACAGCGGCCAGCAAAAGCTGAACCGGCAAGCGGCCGCCGGGAGCCAGGCGGCCGCGAGCGGCCAGGGCCCGGCTCCACACAGCGCCCCCTGGAAGGGAAGGGGTGCCCCCCGCCTTGCTGCCGGCACCCCTGCTGCGGGGCGGCCGAGGTCAAAGCAGGGGTGGCGAGAGAGCAAGCGCGGACGATCAGGACTCGGCCAGGGTTGGAGCCAGCCGAGCAGCTGGGCGCCACCGGCCCCACAGACGGGCCACCCTGGTGCTGGTGATCAAATACGGCAGGGCACAGGGGCCAGGGCAGGAAGGGTCCTGAAGAGACGCTGGGCTGGGCTGCCTACGCCGCGACAAGTGACGTAGCGCTGACCTAGTTAACTAGTATGCTGCTTTCCTAACTGTTTCAGGGCGTGTAGAAAATTGCACTTATTTCTAGGGACCTGCGGAGAGGAGCTGCCCAGGGCTGCTGAGCATCCGCGTGGCTGCGGCGGGCAAGGCTCCTACGGCCCGGGGTGCAGCGGAGACCGGACCCCAGCAGGGAACCTGAGCGGCGTCTGCGTGCCCCGAGAGGCCGTGAAGACCAGGACGCGCGGCCCCGGCGGCACGCAGCGGGCCGGGCCTCAGAGAACATCCTCCAGGTCCAGCAGCTTCGAGTGCTGGCGGCTCTTCCACAGGCGGTACAGCCGGAAGTCAAAGTAGGTCTCGATCATCTGCTTCCCTGGGGCAGGAGAGAGGGGGCGGGGACTCAGCCCCCAGGCCCCGCCCCGGGCCGGGACCAGCCCACCTCCAGGCCGCCCCGCACTCACCTTGGGCGGACAGCTCCAGGGGGGACTCGAAGATGACCCTGTGAGGGGTCATGAGGGTCCTGAGGTTCTGGAACAGCTGAAAGGAGGGGGCAGGGCCATAGGCTCAGAGCAAGAGGGGGAGATGTGGGGCCAATACTGGGGGTGGGATGGGCAGGAATGCCCCAACTGACTGGGTTCATTCAAGGGGGTTTCTCTTGAGGGATTAAAGGAACAGGAAAAGGTTGTCTGTGAAAAAACAGAGGGCTCTATCAACTCTTTTCATGTTTCTGGGGTCTCCAGAAGCCTGGGAGAGCCTGGGGGGATCCCCGTACCTTCTCCCCGTTGGGGTTCCCCAGAATGTAGCAGCCCATAACGTGGATGACGTTCGGCTCTGGGTTCACTTTGCTCATCAAGCGGCTCAACCGCTTCCAGAAGCTGGGGAATTGGTGGGGAAAGGCTGGTCACAGGTGGCCTCCAGCCCAGGGACCCCCCAAGTGTGAGGAGGGGCGGCCCAACCTCCAGGTTGAAGAGCAGCGGGCCCCAGGAAGGAGCAGTGGGGCTGGGGCGCACCCGCAGAGGCCAACTTCCCCAGCGCCCACGGGCAGCCCCACCCGCTCACTGGATCATGTCCTCTTCCTTCTCCACTTTGGCAAAGGTGGCCACCTTGTTCTTGAGCAGGTACAGGTGTCCAGGGCCACCCTGTAAGAGACCATGGTCAGCCAGTGCCACAGCACACACGAGGCGCCCTCCACTGCTCCCCCATCCTCTGCGGGCAGGCGCAGGGGCCTCTTCGGCCCCCCACTCCTGGGCAGCAGGGGCTGAGCCCCACCTGGCAGAAGATGAGCATCTTCCAGATCTTGGCCCCTTTGTGGTAGACGTTCAGCTTCTTCTCTATCTCCTCTAGGGAGGGAGGGGTGTGAGCACTGTCCCCCACCACACCCCTGGGCCCCACGCGTCCCCCAGCCCAGGACCAGAACACAGTGGGGTCAGAGGGAACGTACCCAGGATGTCCTCGAAGGTCGCGTGCTCGTGGTCCTGGGACAGACAGACCACACCCCCATCAGAGCCGCTCTCAGACAGCACCCCCCAGCATTGAGGCCAGGGGCCAGGGGTACTCACGTAGAGAATGGGGATGATGGAGGGGTCGTCCCTGCGGATGATGGTGGGGATATACTCGGCTTTGGGCACCTTGGAGGAGATAAGCTGGAGACAGCACAGGGTACCACTCAGGGCCAGCTGCTTCGGAGCCAAGGGGCCACCCCACTGTTCCCTGCCTGGCAGCCAGCTGGAGCCACATCACCCCCTGCAGAGCCATTCTGGCTCCTGGAGGAGGAAGAACATCACCCCGCAGCCTGGCTGAAGAGGCACTGGGACAGCCGGGCCTCACCATGACCTTGGGTGGCAAGAAGCCCTCGGAGTCACAGGCCACAGCCTCCAGGCCCTTCTCAGTCTCCCAGTCCAGGTCTTCGAAGGCCTCGCCCAGGGTACAGTGTGAGCTCTGCAGGTCACTACCTGCGGGCAGGATGGGTTACCAGGACTGTGGGCAACCAGAGGCACTTCCTACTCCAACTATGGCCCCAGAACTGGGTGGTGGGCAAAGCTGGCAAGCCACATTCTGGATTGCCCTCCAAAGCCAGCAAGAAGCTCCAGGTGAGCGAGAGACCAGCCAAGGCCACCCAGCAAGGCTGGCCGCTGCCACCGGCCAGAAGCTGCCCGTCTAGGAGGCCAGTGGGCGTGGCACAAGGCCACTGGGAGCCGGGCTGCAAGTGCCCGGTACCCTGGACGAAGGGGCTGGCATCACGGGCCTTGCCCCTTAGTTAACCTGCCCATGAGGTCGGCGGTGCAGGGCGCCCCCATCTCACAGTCTGGTAAACTGAGGCTCGGAGAGCGTAAGCGCATTAGCCTTGCTGCCCGCGCGGGCCCGCCCTACGGAGCGCGGGGCCTGGGGCCTGGGATCCTATACCGGAGGTGGGCCGGCCTGCGCCAGGCACCTACTGTCTCGGGAGTCGTGGGAAGTGTCGGCTTTCATGGGGGTGGGGTCGCTCCAGGACCGGCTGAAGCTCCGCTCGCGCCGCTCGGCGAACGCTGCAGTGAGAGCAAATCCGCGTCACCGGGGGCGGCGCAAAGGGGCGAGGCCTGTGAGTCGGAGGCGGGCCGAGGAGCCCGCGTCGGAGGGCGGGGCCCGGGGTGCCGGGAGGCGGCGGGGCCGGGCTCCGCGACACGACCTGAGTGGGCGGGGGAGGCCGAGTCTGGGAGGCTGGAGAAGTCGGAGAACGCCAGGGGCGGAGCTAGGTCCAGGGCGCGAAGGAAGCGCCGGGGCGCGGGGCTGGAGCCTGGGGGCCTCTAGGGCCCCGGGGCCAGGAAGAGCTCAGGGGCCTGGGGGCCCGGGGGCCCGGGGCCGCGGGTCTGAGCAGCAGCCGCGGCCGCTCAACGAAGCGCCCCCCGCCCGCGAGAAGCCTTACTCTGGGCCTTCACCCGCCGGCTGCCGACCATGCGCAGGTGTTTGCGGAAGTTCCTGGGGAGGAAGTACCGGAGCTGGTGAGGGCTGCGCGGGGGTGGGAGGGTGTCCCCCGCGCTCCCCGCCCACCACTGATTGCCCGCCACGCCCAAGGCTCTGCACTGCCCCCTTTCCCCGAGGATGCCCTCCTGCAGCCCCTAGGCTCTCCCGCGTGCCGCCACTCACCCAGAGGCAAACCCCCCCCAGTCCCTCTCCTGCTGAGACCCTGACAGGGCTCCCCTTTGCTGCCAGGACAAAGGCACAATGATCAAGCCTTCTCTTGCTGCCCCATCCACCCCACCCCAGGATCACACTCTCTTGGTGGCCCCAGCACTCAGGCACCCACCACCTCCTCTGCCCACCCTTCCATCCCCTGCTTCAGCCCAGGCACACCGTGAGCTCTGCCACCTCCCTTCCCAGGTGATCAAGGAAGCTGCACCCCAGGAAGGTCTGGATCCTAGAGATGCCCCCTCCCCAGCTCAGTGTCTCTGGGCCACCTCAGAGGCAGGTCTTTGCCCCTAATCTTTGTGCCCTGCCAAGGCCCAAAATGGACAGACAAGCTTCCCAGACACATCTCTGAGGGGGCTTGGGGAGGCTAAGCCTTGTAGTGACCCCACAGCTCTGGGCTTCAAGGGCCAAGGAGAGATGGGTGAGCTAGCCAGCTGCAGTGCAACTGCCAATGTGCCCACAAAGCAAGGCCTGGGGGACCCAACCACAGGACCTCTC
This sequence comes from Phataginus tricuspis, assembly GCA_029783875.1. Classification (NCBI taxonomy): domain Eukaryota; kingdom Metazoa; phylum Chordata; class Mammalia; order Pholidota; family Manidae; genus Phataginus; species Phataginus tricuspis. The sequence goes on along the minus strand of JAQQAC010002172.1, from coordinate 526,270 downwards.
CTGCCTGCCGCGTCCCCAGAGCAGGGCCAGGCCAGTGGTCGCCACCACCCTTCCCCCATTGGGTCTGCTGGGCCGGGTGGGCCCAGGCCAGACCAGCACAGACAAGAGACGGACCCTGGTGGCGAGTGGCTGGCAGGCCCTACCTCTGGATTACAGACGCGGAATCATTCTCCCGTTTCCGGCGCTTCCTCTCCGCGTAGCCCCTGAACACCCTGGGAAACCACCGCGAGTCAGCACTGCCCTTGGCCACAGGCAGGAGGGACAGAGACATGGGGACAGAGGCTCGAGCACAGGGCCGGGGGGGCAGTCAGGCCCCCCAGCCAGAGGGGTCCTGACCTGCCTCACCCTGTCCTCGGCCTGGCTCTCAGCAGGCCCTGCTTTGGCACTGGTGCACACTGGGACATAGCACTCCCTCATCGACAGGCCCAAGTCCCTGGCCTGCCCACACTTATCTGGGGTGGGAGGGTCCCCCAGGGCCAACCACTGTGCCCTTAGGCTAGAGGTTCCACTGGGTACTTACGAGATGCTGGAGTTGCAGCGGGAAGGGGCAGCGAGAAAGAGAAGACACAGTAAGCCTGGACCCTTGGGCCCCCAAGCTCTCTCTGTTACTCAGAATTCCCTCATCGGTACTCCACGTGCCAGCTGGGCGCTGGCTGTTGTGGGCCAGCCCATGAAAGTGTGTTGGGCTGAGGTCACTGAGGCCCGTACGACCAGGCACTGTGACCCAGTGAGGCTGGTGGCTGGCACAGAGGCCTGAGTGCCCTGCCAGCCCTGGGACCAGCAGCAAAGATGCCAGCCCCCACCAGCCCTAGATTGGCACTGGGCTCCCAGGGTGGCGGAGGGAGCTTCTTCAGTGTGCGGGATGCTGCAGCAAAGGGCACCTCCCATGAAGAAACCCCAGGGCAAAAAACCCAGAAGCCTGTCAAAGGTAAAGAATAAACCCTGCAGGGGGCTGCAGTCGTGACTGCTTGCTGTAGCTGCTATCTGGGTCATGCATGAGGAGGAGCTACGTGACGGGCTGGGACTGGGCAGTGGCCCAGCAGAACCACCCCCGCTGGCCACCCACCCCCTGCACCAGGTCCCCAGAGGGCCAGAGGCAGGGCCATGTGGGAGGGAGGGTTGGTAAGGGGAGGGGTGGGGAGGGCAGGGTAGTGTGGGAGGAAGAGCAGCCAGCCCTGCCCCTCTTTAGACACCACTTCTGGCAGATCCAGCAGAACACAGGCACAAGGGCCCAGAGAGCAAGAGAGGGCCCTAGAGTACTTCCTTGGCTCCAGGAAGACACCCCCGGCCCAGTCCCACGTGATGGGCACATGTCAGACATACAACTCACGCTTGCATAGTGGTGGTTGCTGTCTGGAAGCTGAAGAGGTTCTCCTTGGGGAACCAGGTACGGATGGGGATGTCATCTGGAAGAGGCAAGCAAGCAGTGACCAGGGTAGCTGGGGTTCCAGAAACCTGTGCCCCCACCTGTCGAAGAAGGTGTGCTTCTGGATCAGCCAGCAGAGGAAAGGCACCAGGGCCCCCCAGGCCTCTCCAGGTGGGAGGAAGCAGGCACAGGGCTGTAGCAGCCCAGGGCTTCCCAACACTCTGACTGTGCTTGGCTCTCCCTTCGGTTGCCTGTGGTTGATGGGTGCTCTTGTCTCCAGGGGGCCAGGAGAAGGGATTCACTTTGTCTCCCTTTGGGCAGGAGGCACAGGGATAACAGCTACAGCCTCTCCTGCAGCCCAGACACTCTGGTGTCTGCTTGGCCAGACCTCCCCTCCCCTGGACCATTAGAGGAGGGCAAGGTGGAGGCCCTCAGTGAGCATGGACTACCTTGCTGAGGGCTGCCCCTTCTCAGGACCCTCACAGCTCCTAGACAGGACTAGCAAAGGTCTCACCCTGCGCCCTGTCCCAACCCCTTGCCTGTGTCCAGAGGAGCGTGGGGTTGTGGAGGTGAACTGCCCACACCCTAGGCCTGTGCCTGGATGCCCAGGCGGGTTGCTGACTTGGAGGCCCAGAAGGTGTCCCAGGAGGATGTGGCAGCTCAGCTACTTAGAACTTTGCTCTCCAGGAGAGCACCTCAGAGCCAGGAGGCATGGGCTGCCAGAGGGTCGCAGAAAGGCCTCTAAGACACAGCTCAGCATTCCTGGCGAGGGGCCCCTGGTTACCCAGGCCCCAGACAGCTAGATGCTGCCCAAGGTGAATGGGAGCCCCCCTGGCAGGCCCCGCAAGAGCGACTATTCTCCAGGACTTCCTAACTGGACGGCAGCCCAATCTTCCAGTTAAGCCATGTTTTCCACCAGCTCAACCCTCAAGATCCTCCCTGGCCTCCTCCTCCAGGAAGCACTTCTTGACTGACCTGGTGCTGGTAGGATCAAAGCCAACCATGAGGCCTGACATGGGGATGTGCTGGCAGGACCCCACCTGCCCCATGATCTGGGAGCTCTCACAGTGGTTATGTGCTGACAACCCCCAGCGCCAGCACCCTGCCTGAGCCTGCCAGTGCCAGTAATAAGCCCCCTCACCAGACACACGGTCCATGCTGTACATCCTCTCCAGCTTCTTGCGGCGGCTAGGGGCCTCAGGCAGCGGCGGCTGGTCAAGCCCAAAGGCCCGAGGGGAGGGGCTGGGGCCCAGTTGGGCGCATCCGGGACATTCCTTGGACCCTTGGCGGCTGCCTGCCCAGCATTGGCAGGGCCTGCTGATGTCCTCACGGCTGCTGCCTGGGCTGGCACGCAGGGGCTGGCTGTGGTGGTGGGGGTGCCTCTCCCGTTGCCGCCTCCCCTTCACCACAGCCAGCTCAATGGCCTCGGCCTCTGGGCCGGGCAGCAGAGCTGGCTCCCCAGAGATGGTGTACACTCGGGACTGGGGGCCCTCGCCAGCCGGCTTCCCACCGACCACTTCCTCTGAGAGGCTGCCCTCATAGCGGCCATTGGACACAAGGGAGAGGCGGCGCTTGTTCTGGGGGGCTGGCTGCATTTCAGGGGACCCGTCGTGGCCAGAGTAGGCATCAGCCAGCAGGTGGTCTGGGGGAGAGGCACGAGGTGAGTGTGCAGCCTGCCAACCCTGCCCTCCCAGTGTCCCAGTGCTCTGAGGGCAGGGAACACCCAGTGGGTGCCTGGCTGGACGTGGAAAGCTGCAGCAGCCCCCCACCCCACTGACCACACGCCAATCTTTGATGTCTTCAGAAAAGGCATTTCCCAGCTCTTCCTAGAGGGCCCCTCCTGTCTGGGCCCCAAGCCCCTTGCATGTGCCGTGGTGACAGGCTGTGCTACCTTTGGGTGACAGGCAGGGAGTGGGGGTGGGGGGCAGGAACAAGCAGGCCACCGCCCAGCCTGCCACCGCACCAGTGCATGGTGCCAACTTCTCCCCTCCCCCCAACCAGCTGGCCCCCAGAGACAGTAGTGCCAGCCCTGGGGGTGCAAGGAGGCCTGTTGCTATGCCAACGGCCCAGGCTGGGTGGGTGCCATGGTGATGAGTTACTCGGAGCTCCTCCTGGGGCTCTGGGCCAGGGAGGGCAGGGGACGCGAGGAAGCCAGCCCAGCAGGGCAGTGCTGCCCCCTCACACCTGTCTCCACCGTCCACGGGCTGGGCCTGGCCTGGGGCAGGGGACAGCATCCCCTAGGTTGGGGGGCAGCTGACTGCCCCCGTCCTGGCACTGCCTCACGCGACCCTACCTGCACCGTTCCGGTTCTCAGGGTGACTCTGGGACAGGTACTCGCCAAACGCTCGGGCTGCTCTGAAGGGGGATAGCGGGTGCGCCGTCAGTGCACACAGGCCCACCCCGGCGTCTACCAGAATAAGAGCCTGGGGTACCCGCCCTCTCCAGACCCTGGGCACCAGCAAGGGAGGGGCCGGGGGATCACCCACGGCAGGTGGAAAGCCCAGGGCTGGCAGGTCGCGATGCCGGGAATCCTTGGGTTCCGGTGCGCCTCGGCTGGACCTGCAGGCCGGGCCCCGGTCTGCATTCCATCCAGCCCCGGTCACTTTGTAGGGGGAGCCTAAGGCCGGCATCTCGCCCACCGCTGTCCCGAGCCGGGGGCGGGCGCGGGGCCGCCGCACTCACCGCACTTTGGCCGCCACCGAGGACATGGCCTCGCTCCTCAGCGCCCTCCTCCGGGAGGCGGCGGCGCCCATGGTCGAGGCGGCGGCGCATCCCCCGGCCTCAGAGCGGGCCCCACGCCCGCCGCCTCCGCCGGGGACGCCGTGCCGCTACCGGGCTCGGGCTGGGGTTCGGGACCTGGCACAGGACACGCATGGCCGCGTCGGGCCCTCCGCGCGTCCCGCCGCACAGGGAGCGCGCCGGGCCGGGGGCGAAGGCTCCGCCCCGCGCCGTCAGGGCTGGGGGCGGGGCTGGCATGGAGCCCCGCCCACCAGGCGCCAGGGACGGGGCGGAATCCCACCCATCGCCACGCCGGGACCCGGCGGGCTCCTCCCAGCACGCCATCCCTGGGTGGGGCTGCAGCGGAGGCCCCGCCCAGTGGCGTCCAGGCTGGCAGGGAGCCGCACCACCTGGCTGCCCACCCTCACCGCTGCCTAGCAGCGTGGGAACAGGTCGGCGATCACCTGACTGCCAGGTCCTAGGCCCTCAGGTCAGGGGTCACAGACCCAATTCACCTGCTCTGAGCGCTGCAGGGATGGTGGTTCTCAAAGTCACAGGGCGGCAACTTGTCCTTTTACACAAAAGGCCTCGCCCGGCGTGTTGCCTCTGACCGGCGGGCGCTACCATCTTAGGAGAGCGTCCTATGTACGCACAAGGCCTGAGACCGCTGGGGCTCATCCTTGATTTGGGGGACCCTATCCCAGTCCCTGGGTGCCCTGCCTGCCCGACTGGCCTGGAGTTGCCGCCCCCACCCGGGGTCTCAAGCCCCAAGGGAGGGGCGCCTGGGGCTCTCAGGTCCCCGCGTGGTGACCTCGGAGGAGAGCAGGCGACATCCCCCCCGTCCCCGCCTGGGGAGGGGCCCCTCCAGCGGGCCAGCGGCGGGGGCTGAGCTGCTCTGACACAGGGACACGGCCCACACACAGTCAGATATTTTATTGACATGCTAAGCAGAAGCGTGGGGGACTCTGACAGCTCTCAGGGGAATTTGGGGGCTTGCACCACCCCCCCGGGCTGCTGTGTGTGCAGAAGGGGGCAGGACCAAGTGTCCGGCTAGGAGCTGCCAGCACAGGGAAGCCCAAGACATCCCAGCACCAGCCTGGGCCCCAGTGGGGATAAGCTGGGCACACGGGGCAGGGCCCTGGGCCCCAGCCTGGTCTGCCTGGCAGGTGGGGAGGGGCCAGGAGATGCCGGCTTCAGGGTGTGTGGAGGCCTCTATCCATCTTGGTCCGAGCGCCGGGGGGACGAGGAGTCCTGGGACCATTTTGGAGAAGCCAGACAGGAGTGCCGATGCCGAAGTGAGGGCTCATCCTCCTGGAAGCAAACCGCACACGGTCAGGCATGGGCGAGCCTGAGGGCTGACCCTGGCCCAGGGTTCTCAGGCTGCGGGTGCAGAGCAACTGGCCCATGTGGGGCCCTGAGAGCCAGCTTGGCCGAGGGGCACAGGGCGGGTCTGGGCAGCTCACGGAGTCAGAGGCCATATCCACACGGGTGCTCTGGAAATCAGCATACGCATCCTTGGGGCTGCCGGGAACCTCCTCCTCATACTCAGTCTGGTAGTCAGACTCGTCTGGGCAGAGGAGAGGGCTGTGTTGGTCCCCTTCTGGGGGCAGGGCCATGCCACGGCTGGTCCCCGCACACAGCCAACCAGGTCCAAGGGCCGCTAGAGGGAATGTGGCAGCCAGGGCGGCTTACTGAACACGTCAAGGGTCAACAACAGATGTTGACACCACCACCTATGGCTGCTTGGGCACATCTCGGAGGCTGACTCACCATCCACTGAGGCCACCTTGGCAGGCTCAATGCGTGACACAATCTCGGCGAGGTCTGTGAAGGAGGCGTTGGGGCAGGCGTGGACCTACAGGGCCGAGGCAGAGGAGACATCAGATCGAGGTCACCGCTGCCATCCCCACCCCGACCCCAAGACGCTGTGAGCCTAGCCCACTGAGGCACCCCACCCCTGGAGTGGAGTGCGACGGGGCACGAAGACGGGCAGGGTCCCGAGCAGACCCCCACCCAGAACGCCATCCTCTCCCACCGTGAGCACAAGGGCAGAGTCAGAGGGGGGAAATGAGAGGGGTCATCAAGGCACAGGCCAGGAGATAACCCCCAGGGCCGCTGCCCCTGTCCTTGTCTTCTGGCCCCAGAGGTGGAGGTGCCTGAGGCCTGAGCCACTGACAGGGTGCACCAAGGTGCTGCTGGCCACAGGGAGCCCTGCGCCTCTCCAGGGCAGGGTGTGCAGCAGACAGGTCACAGGCGGGCCATTCATCGGGGGATGGAGGGAGGCAGGGGGGTAGGGGTGTCCCCATGGGCACTCACGTCGCAGGCCTTCATCTTGCTTGACCCCGGACGGTCCTGCAGCATCTTCTCCAGCACACCACTCCGGCCCCAGACATCAAACACTGTCCGCCCATGCTGGTACCCTGCTTCCTGCACATACCAGGGACCACGGGACCGGGTGCTGGGCTCTGCTTCTTGTGCCCTCAGAAGTAGGGGAGGGGGGCTGGGGAAGGGACAGCTAGACACAGGCCCCACTGGCCTAGAGCCACAGTGTACTCACGCAGATTTCACTGAACTTGCTGAAGTCCAGCGTGCGGTAGCTGTCGATGGGGGGGCGCAGGTACTCACAGTACTCGCTGCTCTTCACCATCTCCAGCTGCCGTACGCAGCACACATAGGCCAGGCGCGCTTGGATCTCTGCCATGTTCAACACCTGTCACCATCACAGCTACCTGAGCAAGGCTCTGGTCCCCATGTGGTCGGGGACCCCTCCCACCCAGCCCCAAGGGGAGACATAGCTCTGCTAGGCCCCGGGGGAGGGCAGGCGCTGCCCAGGGGCCTGCAGTCATGGAGCTTTTAGGCCTGTGCCTTTCCCCAGAGCTGGGGAAATGGTGAGCAAGCGAAGCAGTACAGCCCCCAGGCCTCAGGGCCTAGGGGGCACTGTCCCCTCTCTGGCTGCCAGGTACCTTCACTTTCGTGGCCAAGGGGTTCCAACGCTTCCAGAGCAGCCACCACCCAGACAGCGCATCGCCATAGTTGGTGAGGTCCGTCTCATCTTGGCTGCCCACGTCAATAGCAACCACCACCTTTGCCCCCATCGACCTGGCCACATCCGCTAGGAAGGAGGCGGCCCTGGTCACCACTGGGGACAGGTATGTAGAACCTCCAAGTGGGAGCAGAACTGGGGGGATGGAGGCAGAGCTGGAGGGACAGGGACAGAGCAGGGGAATGGGGGCAGAGGGGCAGGGGGATGGGGCAGAGCTGGGGAGATGGAGGCAGAGCTGGGGGGACAGGGACAGACTGGGGGGATGGAAGCAGACCAGGGGAATGGGGCAGAGCATCTCCTCTCCACTGGCACACCTGGGCCTCTGGAGGGGCAGCTGGGAGCACAGAACTGTCCACCAGGTGACAGGTGTGCCCATGGGAGGGCCAGCAGCCAAGCAGACACCTGCTGGCTGTTAGTTCCAACTGCGACCATGGAGCCAAGAGGGGAGCAGCCACTGGTGGCTGTACTTGGTGCTGCTCTGAGCACTGCTGAAGCACAGGGCCCGCCAGCCCTGGTCTGCGAGGGAGCATGTGTGCATGTGTGTGCTCTGTGCTCACACAGCCCTGTCAGCCCCCCAGAAATGTGTGCAGCGGCCCTCCTGGGAGCACAGTCAGCTGACAAGGCCAGGTCCCTCCCCTGAGATGGTACCTGGCAGGTTGTTGATGTAGCCCCCATCCATCAGCAGGTGCCCATCTTTGGGGTCGCAGAGTGGGGGCATGTAGCCTGACAGGGACATGCTGGCACGGACATACCTCCACAGGGAGCCTGGGAGGGAGAGGTTGAGGGCTTGGGAAGAGGCTGCAGACCCTACCAGGGGACTGGCAGATGCCTTCCACTGCCCAAGAAGGTCTGGCCCCACCGCAGGTCAGCCTGGCCTATGTGGTGTCCCGCAGCCACATGTCTGACCTCTGGCGGTGGAGTCCAGCTGGAGCTGAGGTGCCCTCTGACCACCCTCGCCCAGGGGGTCTCTCAGTGGAGGTTGCACGAGGCCCAGGGAGACCAGGCTTGCTCTGGAGTCTGGGCATCTCACCATGCCCTGCTCCACACTGGGGTGTACCACAGCCTCTGCCAGGCCCCCACCCACATTAAAGTGTCTGCACTCTTCCCTGCAAGGGCCCTTGGCTGCTGGCCTAGCACCAGCTATCCAGAGTCCCTGTCTCAGCAGGACTGCTGACTGCTCACCGTCGGTGTGGACCCTCATGGCAGAGGCGGTGATGTCCGTGGTGATGGTGAAGTAGGGGATCCAGAGGTCCTGTGAGGGAGGCAGGCTCAGCAGGGCCACCCTCCCTGGTACCAGTCCCCCACCCTGCAGGCTGGGGAGTCTAGGGAGTGAGAAGGGTGCCATGTGTCCATAACAGGCCAGGCTAAGGCCAGCCATGGGCAGCTCCCCAGGGCAGCCCCTGCTGGGGGACCTCGATTTGCCGGTCCCCGAAGACACTGCTCATGCTGCTGTTGAAGCCGGCCCCTGAGAACATGGAGGTGATGGGGTAGGTCAGGTCCAGCACGGTCTTCACCACTGATGTCATGTCCTGAGTGGGCAGAGCACACATGAGGCCCTGCAGAGCAGGCTCCCTGCTGACACAGGCAGTGGGAGACCCCGAGGGACCCAGCTTGGAGCCCACTTCCAGAATGCTTCCCAAGAACAGACAGGTTGTCTGGGAAGGACCTGGGTGGTCTGTGGGACTGAGCCTTCAGGGCCTGGAGGTCCTGTGAGGGTTCGTGGACCCCCACAGGGCTAGCCAGCCCGGCCCTTGCTGCATGCTCAGTGGGCACAACGTGGCACCACGCCCAGCCCAGGACCAGCACCAGGTAGGTGAGCAGTGAGGAGGGCCCTGCCACAGCCCACTGAGCTCCCTAAGGCAACGAGACCCACTGAGGCGGGTCTGGGAGGCCCAGCTGCCGCACAACACTCCATCTTGGTCGACGTCTCACTGTGGCACACGCACCACCAGGGCCCCAGAAAGAATGGCCCTGCAGAAGGCCCTCTGGCCAAAGCCCCTGTCTCCCTGGTGGGACTGGGTCTGCCTTCCTCAGTGAGGATGGGGCCAGTTAGACCTGCAAGGAGCAGGACATGGGACTGGGACCAGGTGGGAAGCACTGGCCTCGCCGAAGAACACCCAGGTGTTTAAGGCTGCCTAACTCCTTAGGGGTCAGGGATGGAGGGGAAGGGTTCTCCCTGCTGCGCGGAAAGACACTGGGACGGAAAAGTCTGGAGCGAGGGCTGTACACGGGGTGGGACCTCAACTGCAAGGCAGGTGCCTGCCCTCATGTGCTCACGCTAGGACGTGTGGGATGCAGGCCCTGCCTTGGGATGGGCAGAGGGAACCCAGGGACCCAGGACAGCATGGCACATGCCCAGAGTCCTCCCCTATCAGTGAGGCCCTCACACCTAAGGAAGCCCCTGCCCTGTAGAGAGGCCTGCAGACTCAAGCCTATGGCCCCACAGCCCTGCCATCCCCTCAGCATGGCAGAAGGCACAGGCTATATAGACAGGTGGAGCCAGAGGGTGATCTGGGAGGTTCCATCCTGCCTTGCTCTGCCCCACACCTCAGGACTGTGGGGCGCCACGCCTGAGGCTCCAGGCCCCTACGACACCTGCACCACTCCAGAGGTCTGCTGGCCTGTGACCAGGCCCTCACTGAGGCTGGAGCACACTGTCCCCAGAGGCCATCCTTAGTGGCTGGAGCCATGTCAGCTCCTGGACACCCTCCCAGGAGCAGCCTGCTGAGGAATGGCTCATTTCAGAGAAAGAGGCATCTTTGGAACACAGTGTCCTCGGGATGTGTGGGTGGGACAGACAGCCTGCTCTGATAGCTTCCACCAGAGGACCACCAATCTCCTTTTTCTTTTTAAAGGAGACCACAATCACTTTTGAGCCCATTTACGGTTACAGCCAGGGCGCCATTCTGTTCCTCGAAAGCAAAGCAAGCAGAGCCTCCAAAGGACAGAACGCAGCCTGTGCTGCAGGGGAGCCCCCCCCCCATGTCCACGTGGCTGCCCGGCTCCCCCATGCCCACACCCACACTGTCTGCAGGCTCTCCCCGCCCCCCACAAACCCACCTGAGATCCTGCCTGGTCTACATGGATGGGCCTCTGCTCCTCAAAGGCTAGTGGCATTAGCTGCATTTTCCACTTTCCAAATCCCTAGTTCTGGCATTCGGGGTCCGACACACCTGGGAGTCGGCCACCCCAGGGCCAGCCGGTTCCTAGAGCCCGCGGAGGGTTCGCCCAGCCACGGGTCTCATGCCCACCAATCCAGGGCCCATCACCCAGCCGCCTTCCATAACAAGCTCTCATGGACCCGTGTTCCCCGCCTGAATCAATTACTGGGGCAGCCCCTACGCCCCAAGCCCCCCGGAATTATTCAGAAGAGAACATCCTACACAGGGTGCCCTGCGCTGCCCGCCTGCAGGGACCCCGATGTGGGCTCTGGCCTAGGCCTGCCCATGCTGCTCTCCGCCTCCTCGTGGCTCAGGTGCTCCCCTGTGGCCCTGTGGGGTGCACCCTGCCTCTTGTTCCCAGGAGAACTATGAGTAACATTAAACTTTTCTTTCAGTGTGCTGACCTCTCTGTATTGTCCTCAGTGTCTTTTATAAATTACGACCAGCACCAACCAGAGCCGGCCCCCTGACACTGATGTCCTTACTCCCTCTGTGCCCCCGCTGCACCCTACAAGCCAGGCTCTGAGGTCAGAGCCCTGCAGAGCCACGTGTCAGGGCCAAGGGTCCTGAGGCCCTCCTGCCCCAGGGCACACAGGGACCTGGTGCTGCACCCCAGAGAGGGTGTGGTCCCTCACCTCAGCCCACTGCTTGGCCCGGATCCGTATCTGACTGTAGTTCCGCTCCTCGGCGTACAGGGCGCCCATGAAGGCCCCAATGGATGTCCCTCCAACCATGTCCACGGGGATGCCACACTCCGTCAGGGCCCGGATAACGCCAACCTGAGCACAGCCTCTATGCCAACCGGAGCACAGGGCAGGGAGTAAGTGCTGCCCCCAGGCTGGCTCCCACTGAGCCCCACAGATGACCACCCCCAGAGACAGTCGTCCTGATGCACCCCCCACCCCACTCCAGCAGCTGACTCCTGCATGAGTCACAGAAAATCGAGCAAAGACACTGGCTCAGAGGAGGGCTGCAGGCACTACTTAGAGGACCCCTAGTGTCCTGAGGGCAAGACAGCATTCAGAGACTTCTACCCACCAGTGTCTGAGAGGTTGTGGAGCTGAACAGGCTTTGGATGGACTTGGGAGGAGCCCACTGGAAAGTGGGGGTCCCACTTGTTCCAAGAGCAACGCTGCAGGGGTAGGGTGAACAGGGTACAGACAACCCCCAACAGGAATGGGAAAGCCAGCATCTGAAATGATCACCCTGAGCTCCAAACTACTGTTACCATTTCTTATATGTGGTGTCCGCCACTCAACCAGAAATTACCACTCATGTGAGGAGGAAAGACCACATGACAACAGCCAAGACAAAAAACACACAACAGAAGTGGACCCAGAGGCAATCAGAGATATCCTGTCATCTAACAGGTAACAGAGATGTCAACAGAGGCTACAAAGTGGCTGTGGAGCCTAAGGAGAAGCGGCTTGAGTGTGTCTCAACCACTCAAGTGGGTGAATGAATACACAAAGTGTGGCATACACATATGAAGGATGTCATTCATCCTTAGAAGGAAATTCTGACACACTATCAATGGATGAACCTTGAGGGCATTAGGTTAAATGAAAGAAGCCAGACACAGAAGGGCAAATCCTGTAGGACTCACTCATAGCAGGGACCTGGAGTGTCAGATTCAGACCCAGAAAGGAGAAGGGTGGGGACCAGGGGCTGGGGGAGGGGAGGTTTGGGTCTAACAGGTGCAGAGTTTCAGGCTGGGATGAAAAAGTTCCAGGGATGTATAGTGATGGTTGCAAACCACCATGAACATACTTAGTGCCACTGAATTTCACACTTAAAAACAGTTAAAATGGTAAATTTTTTGCATGTATATTTTTAAATAATGAAAACATACATAGTATCACCACAGAAAGATTAAATACTCAGGTTTAAGCCAAAAAAGTTCAAGACAAGATTAATAATTTTGGCAGAGAACTAGAAACCATAAAACACAACCAAGTGACAACTTTAGAAGTGAAAGATACAATAACTGAAATGAAGAACTCAGTGCATGGGGTTCAACAGCAGATTAGACACAGTTAAAGAGAGAAACAGTGAAATAAAGATAGATCAGAAGAAAACATTTATTGCATCATAGAGCATCAACAGAATGGAATATTAAAATAATCTTTTCAAAAATATGTAAAGGGGCTTAGAAAACATCTGCGATCTGGTGCAGCGGGCTGATCCACATGTAACTGGAGCCCAGAAAGAGATGGGACAGAAGAGGTCATGGTTTGGAATTTTTTGGAACTGGTGATCATCATCAAGCCTCAGATTCAAGAAGAATTATAAATTCTAAGCATAAATCAAAAGAAAATCGTTCCTACATTGTTGAAAATCCAAGGCAGAAAAAAACTGTAAACCAGCCTGAGAATGAAAGGACACGCTGCCTTCAGAGGCACAGCGCAGACAGCCAACTGGTCCTCCCCTGCGGCCACGGCAAAGAACATGAACTCATCATCTGGTCTTTTGAAACAATGTCTGCTGGCCCATCAGTTAGGGGAAAAAAAGAACAATTCAAATCAAAGAGAGTAAAATTAAGAAAATAATAAAGATAAGAGCAGAAATTGATGAACCAGAAAACAAACATACAACAGAAGAGATGAACAAAACTGCAGGCCACTGCCTTGAGAGCTGCTTTGGGAGGCGAGAGGGAGCAGGGCCTCAGTACCGGCATCAGGGCAGAGAAGGGGACAGTGGTGCCGGTGCTCCCATCAAAAAGGCAAGAAGCTAGTGTGAGTGTCATGCTGTCAACAGGAAAATTCAGAAAAGCTGGACATGTTCCTTGTATGACATAACTTACCAAACCCAACATGAGAAAGAAAACCTGACCAATATTATCATCATCATCAAGATAACGAAGTCTTTAATCTTTAATTCCTGAATGCTTACAAAGAATATTTCATGTCCAGATGGTTTAACTAGTGGATTCTACTAAACACATAAGGGAGAACAACACAAATTTTACATAGAACCATCCAGACAATAGGAAAAGAAGGACTCCTGACTCAGGTTTGAAGCCGGCAAACAAACACACATGAATTTCAAGACAGGACAAGTGCAGCCCAACCTCAAGCACATTCAGAGGGGACCCAGCGATACAGAAATGGGGTGACATGTCACGGACAAATGAGTCTATCCCAAGAATGCAATGCTTTCGTTTAAAAATCAATAAATGTAATTCCCCATGTTAGCAGAATAAAGAAGAAAAATTACATGATCTCAACAGATCCACAAAAACAACCATTCATGATAAAATATTATCAAACTAAGAATAGAAGGGTACTTCCTCAACCTGATGAAGGGCATCTACCAAGCCCACAGCCAAGGTCACACCTCACAGTGAAACTGAACTGAACACCCTTGAACATAGGGAACAGGGTGAGGGGTTCTCAGCACTTCTGCTCAACATGGAAGCTCCAATCAGTGCAATAAGGCAAGAAAAAGAAACAAGCAGCATATACGTATTTTGGAAAGAATAAATTCTGTCTGTATTCTCAGAAGACATAACTGTGTATATAGGAAATTTAGAAAAACTACAAAGAAGCTACAAGAGTAAGTGAATTCAGCAAGGCTGTAAGATATAACATCAATTTACAAGTATCAGTTGTACTGCTGTATACTGGCACAACTTTAAAGTGCAATTTAAGATATCATTTATAGTAGCAAAAAAAATCCCATTAAACACTGAGTTGGCTCTAAAATTTACATGGATATGCAAAGGACCCAGAATAGCCAAAACAACTAAAACAAAAAAACACCTAAAACAAAAAAAAAGCCCACATTCACACTCACTGAAGGACTTACACCACCTGATGTCAAGAGTACCATCAAGTTACAGAAACCCAGGAAGAGGTGGTGTGGTGAAGGACAGAACACACACCTCAGGGACGCCCCAGAGCCCAGGAGCAGGCTTGTGATCCACAGAGTCATCGGGTGTCTGACATACCACCACACTCCACAGTGAAGGGGTGTTTTCAACAAAAGGTGCTGGGGCAACTGGATAACCACGTGGGAAAGGACACCTCAGTGTCACCCCACACTGCTTGCCAGAAACCCAGTCAGGTGGGTCTTAGGCCCAAATGTACAAGCTAGAATCACAGTGCTTCTAGAAGAAAACAGGGAATACTTTTGTGACCTTGGGATAGGCAAGAGCTCTAAGAACACCAGAAGTAGTAGTAAGTGCAGAAACTGGTAAGTCCCACTTTATCCAAGTCAAAAACTGTTCATCAAAAGGTTCCGTTAAGAAAATGAAAAGTCAAAGATTGAGCGACAACATTAACAATCTGTCTTTCAAAAGACATGTATTTAGGCTACATAAATAACTCTTCTAACTCAATAATAATAAAAGACAAACCATCCATTAAGCATGAGTAAAGAACATAAATGGTACTTTTCAAAATAAGATAAGCAAATGGCCAACAGCACACGATGGGGGTAGTCCTCACGATGTGCAAGCATCAGTCACAGCGAGACACCACTCCACACCCACTAGAACGGCTACGATTCAAAATGGCTCAATGACAAGCGTCAACAAAAATGCAGGCTGCCCAAATTCTCAAATGCTGATGGGAGTGAAAAATTGTACAACTACCTCATGACTTGGAATTCCACTTCTAGGTATTTACCCAAGAGGAAAGAATACATGTCCTCAAAAAATATTTGTGCAAGAACAGTTCTAGCAGTTTTGTTCATAGTAACCTAAACCAGAAAATAACCCAGAAGTCCCCTGACAGGAGGAGGGATAAGCAAAGCTTGGGGGACAATGGGACATGCTCAGCAGTGCCGCTGATGCAGCCAGGCCTCCGCCAGGCGCTGCTGCATGATGAAGCCTCAGACGCAAGCGAGACACAGGCGTCATATCCCCAGAGAACTCGCCACTGCATCAGTGGGGCAGAGAGAAGACTGTGACAGAGCACTCCAACATTAGAAATATTTTAGCAGAAAAGACCATTTAGAAGATACATTTGAGAAAAATCAGCCAGAAAGCAGAACAAAAAGACAGATGGAAAACACGGGAGAGAAGATAGGAGATGCAGAGGATCCATGCAAGATGCCTGATTTCTGGCCACAAGAAGCTCCAGGAGATAACAGAGAGGGGCAGACATCCTGAAAGGTTGCCCCAGGTGGCAATGTGTGGATTTCCAAATGGGAAATGGCCCACTGGGAGCCCACCCAGCATAACAGTGGAGGACAGCAGCACCATAAGAATTAAGGGGCTCCCAGGGATGCAAGGATGGTTCAACATTCGAAAATCCATCAACATCATCCACCACATCAACAAAAAGAAGGACAAAAACCACATGATCATCTCCATAGATATTGAAAGAGCATTAGACAAAATTCAACATCCATTCATGATAAAAACTCTCAACAAAATGGGTATAGAGGGCAAGTACCTCAACATAATAAAGGCCATGTATGACAAACCCACAGCCAACATGATACTTAACAGCGAGAAGCTGAAAGCTTTTCCTTTAAGATCGGGAACAAGACAAGGATGCCCACTCTCCCCACTTTTATTCAACATAGTACAGGAGGTCCTAGCCACGGCAATCAGACAACACAAAGAAATAAAAGGCATCCAGATTGCCAGGGAAGAAGTTAAACTGTCCCTGTTTGCAGATGACATGATATTGTACATAAAAAACCCTAAAGAATTTACTCCAAAACTACTAGATCTAATATCTGAACTCAGCAAAGTTGCGGGATACAAAATTAATGCGCAGAAATCTATGGCATTCCTATACACTAACAATGACCTAGCAGAGAGAGAAATCAGGAAAACAATTCCATTCAAATTTGCATCAAAAAGAATAAAATACCTAGGAGTAAACCTAAGCAAGGAAGTGAAAGACCTATACTCTGAAAACTACAAGACACTCATGAGAGAAATTAAAGAAGATACCAATAAATGGAAACACATCCTGTGCTCATGGATAAGAAGAATTAATATTGTCAAAATGGCCATCCTGCCTAAAGCAATCTACAGATTCAATGCAGTTCCTATCAAAATACCAACAGCATTCTTCAATGAACAAGAGCAAATAGTTCTAAAATTCATACGGAACCACAAAAGACCCCAAATAGCCAGAGCAATCCTGAGAAAGAAGAATAAAGCTGGGGGGATTATGCTCCCCAACTTCGAGCTTTACTACATACAACAAAGCCACAGTACTCAAGACAATTTGGTACTGGCACAAGAACAGACCCATAGACCAATGGAACAGACTGGAGAGCCCTGATATAAACCCAACCATATATGGTCAATTAATGTATGAAAAAGGAGCCATGGACATACAATGGGGAAATAGCCTCTTCAACAGCTGGTGTTGGCAAAACTGGACAGTTAGATGCAAGAGAATGAAACTGGATTATTGTTTAACCCCATACACAAAAGTAAACTCGAAGTGGATCAAGGACCTGAATGTAAGTCATGAAACGATAAAACTCTTAGAAGACAACATAGGCAAAAATCTCCTGAATATAAGCATGAGCGACTTCTTCCTGAACGCATCTCCTCGAGCAAGGGAAATAAAAGCAAAAATGAACTCATGGGACTACATCAAACTAAAAAGTTTTTGTACAGCAAAGGACACCATCATCAGAACAAAAAGGCATCCTACAGTATGGGAGAATATATTTGTAAATGACATATCCGACAAGGGGTTAACATCCAAAATATATAAAGAACTTACACACCTCTACACCCAAAGAGCAAATAACCCGATTAAAAAATGGGCAGAGGATATGAAGAGACAGTTCTCCAAAGAAGAAATTCAGATGGCCAACAGACACATGAAAAAATGCTCCACATCACTAAATCATAAGGGAAATGCAAATTAAAACCACAATGAGATATCACCTCACACCAGTAAGGATGGCCAGCATCCCAAAGACTAAGAACAACAAATGCTGGCAAGGATGCGGTGAAAGGGGAGCCCTCCTACACTGCTGGTGGGAATGTAAGCTAGTTCAATCATTGTGGAAAGCAATATGGAGGTTCCTCAAAAAACTAAAAATACAAATACCATTTGACCCAGGAATCCCACTCCTTGGAATTTACCCAAAGAATACAACTTCTCAGACTCAAAAAAACACATGCACCCCTATGTTTATTGCAGCACTTTTTACAATAGCCAAGATATGGAAGCAACCTAAGTGTCCATCAGTAGATGAATGGATAAAGAAGATGTGGTACATATACACAATGGAATACTATTCAGCCATAAGAAGGAAACAAATCCTGCCGTTTGCAACAACATGGATGGAGCTGGAGGATATTATGCTCAGTGAAGTAAGCCAGGCGGAGAAAGACAAGTGCCAAATGATTTCCCTCATTTGTGGAGTATAACAACGAAGCAAAACTGAAGGAACAAATAGCAGCAGGAGACTCCGAGAAGGAACTAGTGGTTACCAAAGGGGATGGGTGTGGGAGGGTAGGTGGGGGGGGGTGTGAGAAGGGGATTGTGGGGTATTATGTTTAGTACACATGGTGTGGGGAATCACTGGGAAAACAGTGTAGCACAGAGAAGGCAAACAGTGAATCCATGTCATCTTACTACACTGATGGACAGTGACTGCATTGTGGTATGGGTGGGGACTTGATAATATGGGTAAATGTAGTAACCACATTGTTTTTTCATGTGAAACCTTCATAAGAGTGTATATCAATAATACCTTAAGAAAAAATATAAATAAATAAATAAATAAATAAATAAATAAGTACCTCCCCCACAAAAAAGAATTAAGGGGCTCTCCCAGCTTCCAGAGGGGGAAAACAAGCCTCACAAACAACAACGCTGGAAGCTACAGACAGTGGAGCCATGCCTTACAAATCCTCAGGGAGAAGGGCTGCATCTAGAATTCTGTACCCAAACCGTGTGGCAGTAGAATGACATTTTCTACTATGCATGGTCTACTTTCCCCACCTTTGCACCTTCTCAGAAGGAAATTTCTAGAGCATGAGCTCTACCAAAATCAGGAATAGATCAAGGAAGAGGAAGATATGGAATCCAGGAAAGGGAGCTGGACCCAGCCGAGAGGCAAAGGCAGTTCCCAGGACAGCAGAAGGGAAACCAGGCCAGGATCACAGCAACGCAACTGGAAAGCAACCGGCAGAGCCATGTGAGGCAGGAGGCTGGAGGGCTGGTAGCTGCCCCCGCTTAAGCAGATGTCCCCATGTGTCTGAGCATGCTGAGTGGAGGCCAGCGCTTCCACAGTGTCTGCGGACAGAGTGATAACACCCAGAGAACTGAGCAAAACGGCAGCACGACGATTAGCTCCAGGGAAGGAAATGCAGTCCTGCCACACCGCACGCCTTAGCACGGAAGGGACCCACACTGTCACGGAGGCATGGCAGTGAGTCCTGGCCTGACGAGGGGGAGGTGGGGCCATGGACAGACGGAAGAGGCACCCAGATGAGAGATGGACAGACTGAATGACTGTGTATGGGAGTGTGTTAGGAACTCGGTGATCTGAAACTGAGAAAGAAAAAGAACAGGGGTGCTGTTTAGAAAGTACATGAGCAAACAGCTGAGAGAAGTTGGAAGTGCCCACCTCAGGCTCTCTCTGGATTTCATGGCAGGACAGGAAGGGCAGAGGACTGTTAGTTTGTTACACAAATGCTGACCGGCCTTAAAGAATGGCCATGTTTCTGTTAAAATGTTATTTTGATTTCAACTAATTTTCATTAAAAGTGCTGATCAGGCCACTGTGATCTGCAAGTCTGTGCCAGCTGCCCCAGGCCCCCCACTGTGCCAGCCCTGCAGAAGGCAGCCCGGATGCCCCGCCCCGCCCTGCCTGACCCCCAGCCACCTTGAGCAAATCATCTCATTTCCTGGGCCCACTGGCTCAGCCTTTGAGCAGAAGTGTGGCACCAGATGATGCTCCAGGGTCACCTGAGATAAATGAGCACAGAGCTCAACACTCTACCCCTCGGGCCAGGGCAGGACTCGGCGGCCTCCCAGGGCAGCAGCAGACCCAAGGCCCTGCAGCCCAGCACTCACACGGTAATTCGCCAAGGAGAAAAATGGGCCAGGCATGAGCAACAGCCTGACTGGAGGCAGGAGATGTCTTTGAAAGTCTCCACCACAGTGACGCCAAGGGGCTTCTGCCCTTCCAGGACCCACCCCTGCAGCTTGCTTTGGAAGGGACACCCTTGGACCCCCGGAGGCGCCCAGCCAGGCTCTCTGAGGCATCAGCAGGGTAGTGCTTATAACCTGGGCGCTCGGGAGGTCCTGCCATGGTGCTAGGGGGCAGCACATGCCAGCTGGCGTGGAGAGCCCCCTGAGCACCTCACCGAGCCAGCAGTGATGTTTCCCACAGCGGGGGCCTGGGAGGATCCACCTCATGAGGCTCCCAGCCCAGGCGCCCCTCACCCTTTCTCCCTCCCTCTGAGGGGTAGGGTCTGGCACAGATGTGGTATGAGGCGCTGTTCTGCCTGCCCACGTACCACATGGGTCCCCAGAAGGCCTTGGCACACCCTTCCCATGACGCCCCTGTGCTCTGTTTCTGCTCCAAGTGCATGTTTCTCTTTAGTTCAAGAGAACAGGGGCAGGTGTTAGAATGACAGCTCAGGGCAGAAGTTAGTGGGGTGCAAAGTCCTGCAAGGAGCCCACCAGCCTGAAGAAGTAAAGGGTGCACCACTAGGTCTGGAGCAGATCGTGTCATCCCCCTACAAAGTGCGTATTAACATGGGAAGAGACTCACCTGGAGCTCAACGGAAGGACTGGCAAAGGACAAGAACAGAGTTTTCAGAAGGGGAGACACGAATGGTTAACAGGCAGACAGATACTTCCAGCAAAGACTCAGACAACACATGAATTTTCTTCTACTACTTCCTGGGGCAACCGTGGGATGTGAGGGGGAGCCTGTGGGAGCAGCACTCAGCAGCACCCGAGGTGCTGAGAAAGGCTGGCCGGGTGCGGGGCCCACCGAGGGGGTGCCTCTTCACACACCCACACACCCACACACACACACACGCCGGCACACACACACGTGCACACAGCTGCACAGGATGGGGACAGGCACTCACCTGGCCCCTCCCCCACCAAGCACCAAGGCAATGGCATTGCCGGTCAGCACCCGGGCCAGGCGGGAGAAGTCCGAGTGCCGGTCTGGGGGCCTCTGGAAGACCTGCTCGTACATCTCCACCTGAGAGGGGACAGATGGGGACGGGCGGGCCGAGTCAGCGTCCTGACCTGATCGGGCTGGTTTCTCCACTCCAGACCCACACCCCTCTCGGAGACCAGCCCTGTCAGCACCTCAGCTTGCCTGGGAGGAGACCTCAGAGGGCATGTGGGTGAGTGGGCAGAGTGGGCAGCTGGACCACACCCCCACAGGCTGGCAGGAGACCACAGAGCCCTTGGACAGCTTTCCCCAGAGACGCCAAGCCCAAACCCCAGCTGAAATCCTGCCGGCCCCCAGGCTCTGGGCACAGAGGTAGCTGTCAGGATGCGTTCCACTGAGCAGACGGCCAGGGAGGCCGTGGTGTGTGGACAGCCTCTGGGCCCGCCACTGCCTGGGTCCCCTGAGGATGCCCTACGGAGGGGTCCCAGGACTTGCCCGCAGATTTGCCTAGAGGAGGACACTCTCTGAGGCCTGGGTGGAACAGGAGGCTCTCACACCCATCAGCCCTGCTCCCAGCCTCACCAGCCTGGGCATGCTCCTCCTGGAGAAGACGCGGCGGGGGCAGCAGAGGTGCAGGTGGCCGGAGCACCAGCTGCGCATGTTGAGCCACTCCACGGTGCGGGCCGGGGCCGGCCCCTCCTGCCGGTGCAGCAGGATCAGCTGCTTCTGGGCTCGCACAGCTGAGCTCTCCAGCATCCGCTCCAGCTGAGGAGAGCAGAGCCTACTGTCGGGCAGCCCAGGCGGACCTGATGACTCGGGTGGCATGAAGCTGAAGGCTGGGATGGGGCAGAGGTCCCATGCTGGACACAGCCTCATAGGTAGGCTGACAGACCGGGAGGGTCCAAGGGCAGGGCCTTGGCAGGGTGCCTGTGTCTGTGACCCAGCTCAGCTGTGGAGGGCTAGGTGAGGTGGCCACAAGGGAGCTGTGGGGCCCCAGGAGGGGGCTGCCTCCCCTCTGCTTCTCTAACTAGGCCCTGTGGGCACACAGAGATTCACAGATGCTACCCCCCAGCAAGGGGGGCAGCACTCACTGTGCGACAGGCACCCACCTCAGAGATGAGGGGTTCTCAGCTGCCCCAGGATCCGAGGCAGAGCTGGCGATCAGTGCAGAGTAATGGGGCAGAAGAAGGAGGGGACAAGGAGACCCCTTCACACTCTCAAAACAAGCAGGGCTGAGTGTTAGAGCCAGGATGGGGAGCCCAGGCCCCACACACGGCAAGGTGACCGTGAAAGCGGCACGCACAACAGGGAAGGCGTGTGTAGCGCCTGGCAACCCTGGGGGCACATCCCCTAGGGCCCCACCGCCTCTCTAGGTGGGCGACCTGAGGGCACCCTTGCACGTGGCTTGTTACAGTCAAATAACTTCCCAGCTGAGAACAGACAGATGGTGGGCAACTGAACAGCGAAAAAACAAATGAAATGTGGATAAACCTCAAAAACCTAAGCTTTGAGGAAAAAAGGAAGTTTCAAAATGATGTAAATAGGGCACTTTTATACAGAAGTTAGCCCTGGCAACAGTGCCACACACCCACAGCAAAATGTGAAACAGGGACGGAGGTCTGACCTCGCATGAGGCCGCCTGGGGTGGGGGCACCTGCCCTGCTTCAGGCTCAAACCCTCACTGGAGGGCAAGGCAGCAGAAGGCTCCCAAAACGTGGGGGGCAGACACCTGGGCGTTAGCTCTTATTATCTGCCCCTTTCTGAGCTCCTGAAATATTTCTTTCAAAGGAAAAGACAGACACAGACAGGTCTGTGAGTCCCCATGGCCAGGACCTGCCCAGCCTGTGGCTATGGAAGCCACGCCCTGGCTGGGGGCCCTGGCTCCCACCTGCGGGGGCCCTGGCTCCCCTAGCCCATCACCTGGCCACGCGCCCACAGAAGCCACACCCTCCGCCTGACCAGCCGGCAAAATCATGCCCACTGTGCAGTCGGACCACGCTTGGCCTCACCCAGCTCCACCGCCCACTCACCTCGCCCACTGTGGGCTCTTGCTCGCCCAGGCCCACGATGAGGATGCAGTCGGCCTGCCGGATGCAGCGCTGGGTCCAGGGTGTGAGAGTGCTGTCCGCCTGGTAGAGCACGATGCGGTGCATGTCCTCCTGCTGTCCCAGCCAGCTGGACAGCCGGTACTCGTGGACGCTGGAAGACAGCGACACAAGGCATGCGGATGCCAGAGCACCACGGATGGGGTGTGCAGAAAGGGAGGGCACTGACTGCAGGGGTACAGACACCAGGACATGGGGGTTCATTTCAAGGCTGTGCTTGGACCCACTGAGAGCAGGCGGCTAAGGTCTGCCAGGCTGCTTCCCACATGGAGGCCGCATACCTGTCCAGGGCAGCAGAACCCAGGCGCTGTTTTATGTTGTCACTTGTCAGCAGCAGGGTGGGGCCTGAAAACACAACCCATTTTGGAAAATGTCCTGGCAGCCTACCTCCAAGGACAAGGGAGGCCTGCCCACAGAAGTAGCCCCAGGGCCAGGAGACAGGAGCACCCACTCCCTGCCCTAGAGATCGGCTCTTCCTCAAAGCAATGAGAAGCCTCTGACTTCAAAGAAGTGCCTGTGGCCTGAGGTAACCCCTCCCTCTGCCCCGGAAGAAGACCCTCTGGGCAGAGAGTCTGCAAGGTGTGGGAGCAGGTGCTCAGCACCCAGAGCTGGGAGGGCCGCACCAGCTCCAGGGTGCAACAGGTACAGTCTCCACATTACACGGTGGGGGGG
>JAQQAC010002172.1:455313-502634 GCA_029783875.1 Phataginus tricuspis | reverse complement strand
TTTTTTTGAATGAATCAACAAAACTGATAACCTTTTGTTAGATGAATAAAGAAAAAAAGAGAGAAGACTCAAAATTACTAAAATCAGAAATGACAATGGGGTATCACTAACTCACAGACATAAAGGGGTATATGAAAAAGTACTGTGACAATGGGGTGGCCTGGATGAAAGAGACACTTTCCCAGAGATACACGCCTCCACGACGGATCCAGGAGGAAAGCATGTGAGCAGACCTGTCACCAGGAAGAAGATGGGATCTGCAATAATAGTAACAACCCAATGAAGAAAAGCCCTGGACAAGGTGGCTGCACTGGTGATTCTGTCAGACATTTAAATGCCCCCAAAATACTGAAGAGGGACACTTCCTAACTCATTCCATGGGGCCAGCATTACACTGATACAAAAGCCACTATGAGACCCTGCTGGACAAAGACACCATGAGAAAACTGAAGACAAATAACCTTTGTGAACGCTGATGCAAAACTCAACGAAGTCCTGGCTAACTAAACCCAGCAGTACACTCGGAGGATCATGCGGTGACCAGGTGGGCCTACTGATCAGAGTGCACAGCCCACACTACCAGAACAAAGGGGAAAAGCCCACATGATCACTCAGTTAAGGCAGAAAAAGCACTGGCAACATTCAGCATCTTTTCATGATAAAAACACTCAATGAACTATAAGTAGAAAGAGCCTTCTTCAACATATTAAAGGCCATACATAAAAAATGGACAGTGAATACCACACCCAGTGGTGAGCAGCCAAGAGCTCTCCTGAGGTCAGGACCAAGGCGAGAGCGACCGCTTTCCCCACAGCTATTCAGCTAGTCCTGGAGGTGCCTGGCCACAGCAACCAGGCCAGAAAAAAGAAAAGGCATCAAAATCAGTAAGGAAGAAGCAAAATTGTTAGGCAGAAAAATAGGTGTGAGCCAGTGGAGGGAGAATAAGGTCAGTGAAGCCCAGTAAATGGGACTCAAAGAGTTAACTGAGTAAAACCAGAGAGCCAGAAAGGACTCAAGGAGTTAATTAATTAATTAGTTGAAGTTCCAAAGGCCAGGAGTGACTTGAAAAGTCAGGATATTCCCCAGACAGAGAAAAGTATGCTGGCCTAGACCACTGCATCACTTAGATGATGCCACTGTAAACTTTACTTTAACCTGCTAAAAGGCCCAGCTTATTCTTTAACTTAATCTACATGCCCTTCTTCCTCTTCTTCCAGCCCCTTAATCAAGTAACTTTGTAACCAGGACAGGAGACAGAGCTGCAAGTGTAAATGAACCTATGTGGACAAAGAATGCTGAGATCCAGGCCAACGGTCACCTAAACAACCCTATTCTTAAGATAAAATTTCAAAGGAATTATGACATATGTGTACATCATGCCTTATGCTGACTCTTACCCAAAAGGCCCTATAAACCTCAGACCCCAAGCCCTTAAACGCACCTCCTGTCTGAGGTTGCCCACGCTCCCCTTTCTTCGAGTGTTGGTCTCTCTTCCACTCCAGGTAAGTAGGGAGGGGCTGCTGAGAGCTCTGATCTGGGGCTTGCAAGTTCCCATTGCCTGAGTGACCTGGAGGGAACTGCAGCTGTAGGACCGTGCTCTTCAGCTCTTTAGTAGCTGCCTGAAAATCACCCTTCTTTGCCTTTGGGAAGTTCTCAAAACATAATCTCACTCCACCCAGTGCTCTGCGGCTCCCCCAAATCCTGGGGTGGCAGGGACTCAGTTCCCACACCACACAGATCCAAGCGGACACTGGACGCCAGGTGACACTGGCTTTAGGAGTTGGCAGGGGATTATGCCCCACGTTGAGCAGGAATTCGATGAGCTTCCCTTTCCTCCCTCTGCTCTTCCTCCCTCTCTGCCTTATTCCAGTAAACCTGCCTTTGTCCACCTTGACTGGCTGGCTCCTCCCTTGGAGTGAGCACAGATAAAACCTTAACTCTGCTCCACTACTGTGTCTCTGCCCATCAGTTCTTTGTTGTGGTGAGATAAGGACTGAGGAGAGCAAACTCAACCCAACAGAAGCGTCACTGTCTGCAGATGACACAACACACACACAGAAAATCCTAAAGACCTTCACCAACTATTAGAATTAATAAATGAATTCAACTTCTTGTTCCTGAATCACAAAGTTTAACAGCTGTCAAGAATTTGGAAACACAGCTCAAGCTTCCTGACCCTAGCCAAGGTCTTCCACACAGTCAGCTGGCTCACTCCACCACACCCCTGCCAAGTGTGGAGCAGCCCCAAGATGGGCCCCCGGCGGGGCAGGTGCATCTCTGTGCTGGGCCCTGAGGCCGAGGCCTCCAGGAGGCTCTAATCTGAGGATCAGCCTGCGGTGCAACACACACAAGCTCCTGGGGGCCAGGCTTGCCCGTGTCGAGACTGCCTGGTGGCGCCTGATGGAAGGGTTGCTTGCTGCAGACAGTCCCCGTCCCCGGCGCCCCCCAGGGCTGAGCTGTACTTCAGAGGAACCATGAGGACCCACAGGCAGGAGAAGCGGGCTGGCCGGACCCCAGGCCACCCTGGGCAGGGCTTACCTATGGCACTGAGGGCGTGCTTGAGCTCCAGGGCGAAGGTGGTGAGGGGCACGTCCTCCGACACGGGCATGGCGGCCACTGTGGAGAGGTTGCTGGCAGGGTTCCCTGAGTCCCACTTGCTGGCTGAAGTATGTAGCCCCAACTGGTGACCTGCAAAGCACAGGGTCATGTATTGGACTGAGGGGGTCAGGCTGCCATGTATTGGACTGTGAGGGTCTCTAGGTGTCTCTAGAGAACACCAGGGCACAGGCCAGCGGCCTGGGAGGGGCCCCTGCACCAGGGTCAGCTTCACATCTGAGTAACCGGAGCTTCTCCGGCCCTGCCTTTCCTGCTGCAGTGCCCAACCGTGCTGGGAGCACCCTTACTCTTGATACACACCAGGACTTGGCCCTCAAGGGAGCCTGCGGCAAGAGGCCTGGCACACAGAAAGGAACATGAGGCCCAGAAAAACTCAGATGAAAACATTCTGCCAGGTGAGGACCTGTTCTTTGAACCCCTCCAAGAGTTTTTGCCCCGTTCACTCTAAAAACAAGTAAACAATGTGTTTACAAGATCAACAGACGTTTCTATTGTGTCTTGTCTGCATAGAGGCACAGAGCACCTCTGGGAAGGTCAGGACTGGGTCCCAGGGGCAGCAGCCCGGCCTTTGAGGGACAGTCACTGTAGCAGGGCCTCCCTGAGGCTGTGGACCCTCCATCTTCTAGACATAAGCCCAGGAGCCTCGGTGCCTCCCTGGGGCCCATGCTAGGGCACAGCAGAAGACACGCCCACAAGCTCATCAGCCTCTGTCAGGGAGTCCCTGGCAGTTTATTTCCAAAAACAGAGTCACTTCTCCATAAGTGGCATCTCCTGTTTTCAGAGGTGCCAGGGGACAGCCTCACTCCTCCAAAACCTGGTTTCCAGTGGCCTGGATGCAGAAGGCTCTCTTGCTGGCTCCCAGACCATTCACTCCCAGCCTGCTCCATGCTGCTGGCCTGGCCCAGCTGGCTGGCACATCCTGCCTCCCACACAGGCCCTCTTAACTCCTGAAGTGCACGGCCAGGCACATGTGCCACCCACACCAGAAAGTCCCAGCTCCTCTGAGTGGGAGTCTGCACCTGACTCGTCCCGCCCCAGGTGAAGAGCACATTTTCTGAGCAGGGGTGTGTGGGTTCCTGCACAGCCTGACCCAGAAGCCAGAGGAAGGGATGCAGGATGGTGGAGAAAGGGGACTGGTAGGTGCTAATGTGTGTGGGGGCAGGGCTGTGAGCCAGCCACTGGATGCCCTGGCTTCTGGCCCCTTTTCCATGGGGAATCCCCTTCCTCTCTACCTTTCCAGGGACCGTCCACATCAGAATCCTGCATTTGAGGCAGAGCCAGCAGGAGATTCTATTGCTAGCTTTGTTAGCCTCCTTACCTTTAAGAAAGGCACTTGGGAGGGTGTTAAGAAAGGCCAAGAGGGAGACAGAGCAGCCATCCTATTTCACCACTGCCACCAGTCATAAGGAGAACATGGACACAACTCTCAGTAGCTTCAGAAGGGCACAACAAGGAGGGTGGCCTGGCTAGGGACCTCCGCCCATGGGAAGACCACTCTACTGCCGCCACAGAAGCAACAAGGCCCCCACTCCTCCCAGATACAGCCAGGCAGGGCCCAGCCCTCCCTCCCTACAGGTGCCACCTCCAGGGAGACTTTCTGGGGGCTTGCTGTGCTAAGCAAACACTGACTATCACCTGCGTGGGGCTCAGACACAGTGCAGTGGAGCCCCCGGCTCTCAATGCCCTATACCGGCAAGTATGGTGGTACCACAGCTAGAGACAGGGGCAATCACAGAGAGAAGGGCGGTGCGCAAAGGAATTCTCTAAATCTGGGCTCACCCCAAGCAGTCCATGCATGAGACCAGCCAGAATCACAGCAGAGCCTCTGAGAACAAAATGTGGCAAGGCAGACCAAAGTTATATGGCAAAGACCTTAAGAATCATATTAACATTCAAACACAGTCCAAGAAAGAGGGCCTGGACATACTCTGTGAATATAAGCACACTGGCAGTCTGCTAAAACAGAAGATTTAAATGGGAGCCAGAGGCTCACAATATTCAAAATACAGGACACTGTGGGCGCCTGTGCCAGAAGCATACTGAGCAGAAGCACAGCCGTTTTGGATTTGTTGGCCATTTTACCTGTTCCTTGACCTTTTCTCCTTTTACTCTGATTTACAGCCTACCGGAATCATGACGAAAGCAGCCTGGAATGTTATCCCCAGTGTTACCAGATTTCTTTGTTCTATACCCTCTAGCTAGTCATTAAGATTTACCTTTAACTATAGTAACTTAACCTCTATTTTTCCTTTACTCCTGTATAAAAGTCGTATACATTAAAGCCTCGTCGGCATTCTGCACCAGACAGTCTTTCCTCCTGTTATTTTGTATATACAGCCTGACGCCCCCACTCAGGACCTGTTTGACTCCTGCCGGCAGGCTCTGGCAAGATACTAACGAAAATTACCAGGCTTACCAAGAACCAGGAAAATCTCAACTAGAATGAGAAAAGATCATTGACAGGAAAAAATGACACATCACAGAATTTGGAATTACTTGACAAGGACAGTAAGTAACAGTAACTAGCCAGAAATAACAATCATGGATAGTCTTGAAACAAAGGCAGAACTAAAATAGCTGAACTAAAACACTCTCCAGATGAGCTTACAAGTAGAATCAAAAGGCAGAGGGAGAGCCAATGACCTTGAAGGCAGATGAAGTAAACTATTTGATCTGAACATTCAGAGGCAATACTTTAAAAAATCAAGTGCTCCAGAGGGCTCGGGACAATAACCAAAGGTTTAAGATTTGTGTCACTGTCTTTCTAGAAGAGGGGAAATTGTACAGGGCTTAAAGAATATTTAAAGAAATAGGCTAAAAACCTCCCAAATTTGCTTAAAGATATAAGCCTATAGAAGTAAGAAGATAGGCATTCCCCAAACAGGATAAACACAAAGAAATTTATTCCCAGACCTTCAAAGTAAGATTTCTAGAAACTAAAGACAGAGGCAAAGTCTTCAGCACAGCCAGAGAGAAATGATGGCCTGCCAACCTGGGAATCATTCAGACGTCTGGGTTCCTAATGAGAGGTGATGGACTCCAGAGGAACCGACACAGCAGTTTTCAAGTGCTGAAAGAAAAGTATTGTCACAGCAGAATCCTATATGCAGCAAAAACATCCTTCAGGATGAAGGTGAAGTAGAGACAGTTTCAGATGAAGAAAAATTAAAAGAATTTGTAGCCAGCACACCTGCTCTACAAGGACTATTAAAGGAGCTTCTTCAGACAGAAGAGAAATGATACAAGGTGGAAGGAAGAGCCACAGAAACGGTAAATATCATGGACAATTCTCCTCCTGAGTTTTAAGCATTAGGTTTGATGGCTGAAAGCAAAAGTTGTAACAGTGTGTGAGGGTTTTTTTCAATTATATAGAGGTATTATTTAAGATGACCTTATCCTAAGGAGGAAGAATAAAGTGATCTGAACAGTGATAAGGTTTCTACATTCCAGTTAAAATGAAAAAATATTGGTATTAGAAGGCTAGGGTAAGTGTGGGTATTGCAATCCCTAAGGCAACTACTGAAAATACAGTATTAAGAGATATGCTGGAAACCACAACTGACACATAAAAATGGAATATTCAAAAAGGTTCCAGAGACTCAAAAGATAGGAATTAGAGTATGGAAAAAACCAACACATATTACATTAAACGTAAATGGTCTAAACACAGCTACCAAGACAGACCGCCCTAAGGCATGACAAAATCACAACCCAACTACATACTTTCCAGAAGAGACCTGCTTCAAACATAACCCTACAGGTCGGCTAAAGAGGAAATGAAAAAAGACACCCCATGTGTTGTACTGTCTCCCCAAAATTCATGTCCACCCACAACCTCAGAATGTGACTTTACTCAGAAATAGGGCCACTGCAGACCAATGATCTGAGATGCACCATACTGGAATAGGGGCAGTGCCCACCACTCTGCATGCAGCCTCCACAGCACATTTGTCCACACCATTCCTTCATTGAGCACTCAGCTCCACACAGCGCCCAGGTCACCGCTGTGAGAACACAGATAGAACCCTGCTGGCTTAGGAGACACACGGCAAATGAGAATGTGGGGAAGGGGGGATCAAGGAGTTGAGAGTGCTGGGGATGGACAGGGGCTAGGGAGGCCACGCTGAGGTGGTGGGCTGGGGTGGGGGCACAGGGCTCTGCTGAGGGGTGCTTTGGGCAGACAGGACAGCAGGCCAGAGCAGTAAGTAGCAGGGGGTCACGTAACAGCAAGGAGGCTGCAAGCAAACATTGTTGACCAGGAGGGGCTCAGCACCATGGCAGTCCCCCAGTACTCAGAAGCCCATGAGCCTGGAGCTAACAGTGAGTGTGCTGAGGAAAGCACTTTCTCAATAAGGAGAAGAAAAGAATAAAGACGCAAAAACAGAAACACTCCCAAAGCTCTAGAATTGCTTTATCAGCTTTGCTTGCTCAGCACAGGACAGACAATTCCCTAGGAGCTGGTTAAGGTCCATGTCATTCACATCTTGTCCTTCCCGGCTGCCCAAGCACAGCCAGCTGGCAAACACAGGAGAGAGCACACATTTCTCCTTTTCACTTACCCTGGAGCTTCTTTCCAATATTGCCCACATCCAGAGAGATTTTGGAAAATTCTTCTGGCACTGCCAAAACCTAAGCACCCCTCACCCCGCCTCAGAGGTGCCCAAGGCGGTTGCTCTGGGGCCTTTTCTCAGGGCTCTTCCCCACTCCTTCAACCCCAAGCAGGTGGGTAGGGTGCCAGGCCAGGCCCAGCCCTGGGCGCACCTGGTGCAGATCCCTGCTGAAGGCTGCCCAGGATCTTCTCCCCCAAGAGGTGGATCAGCCGAGTCACAACCTGGGGCAGAGGAAGAAGAGAGACCCCAAACCACACACTTTGAGAGCCTAGATCATTGCATCCACATTGTCAAAGCTGCTGGACTATAAGCTGCCCTGGGCTGTGGGCAGTAATGTGGTGGCTGTCTGGTCACTGGAGGAGGGACCTGACTCTGAGGGCCAAGAGGTCACCTGATCGGGAGTCACCTGGCAGCTGTGAAGGGCACAAGCCCTGCTACCTTGCACTCGCGCCCTCTCCTCTCGCAGGAAAGGAGACATGACACCAGGGGGAACCAGCACCACACTGCAGGCAGGCCCGGAGGAGCTTCCCGGAGTGATGGCTCACCATGCTCCCAGGGCCCCTGACCTGGTGAGATATGGGCTGGGTACTACATGGCATCAGGAAGTATTATATGGCTAAATTAATACTAAACTTTTAGTGTCACATACAGAAGTATTTAAGGTTGGAATGTCAATGTATCTGTAATTTACTTTTAAATGCTTTTGTATAAAAATAAAATGAACTAAATAAATGTTTTTTAATTGCTAAGACTTACAAGACAACAGAGGACATATTGTATACACACAGTCCACTACTGTGGCTCTTAGATGCAATACAGGATCATTTTGAAAAGAGAAACTGCTGTCAGCTTCAGCAACCCTAAATCATCTAGGAGAGCAAGTTGGAACACTGATGCAGTACTTTCAATATTGCTCCTTGAGACAAAAGCCGCTTCTCTGCTTGCATCCTGCCTTCCCCGGCCTCAGCCTCTGGTGTGCTTCCCGGCCGTGCACAGCCCAGAGCTCTGGGGAGGACTGCAAGGAAATGCTCTCCTAAGAGCCCTTATGCTGCAGTCACCGGCACCCCCTGCCAGGCCAGCCAGCCCTCCATCTGCAAGCTGGCTTGAAGATCCTCTCTTATCCACAGGATGCTGGGGTCAAAGACCCACAGGAGATGCAAGTGAAACTGTCTAAATTTTAGGATGTGAAACAAAAAACTTTGATCAGAGTGGTCCAAAACGGAAGCTAAAAAGCAGTCTGGTTTATATATAGCTAATTTGGAGCTAGTTTCAATAACATTTTATTGTGGAAAATTTCAAACATACAGAAGCACAGAGAAAACGCCCCTCCCCCAAACACACACCATCGCTCATGTGAGTTGATGAAGGGAGCCCCCCACCCACCCCCCGATGCGGCCCCATCAGAAGGAGGACCTGCTGCTTTGGCTATTTTGCTCCCAGCAGAAGAGGAAGGTTTCCACCTGCCCGGGCAACAGCCCAGCCAATGGCAAACAGTCACAAGTCAGCCAGTGAGAGGACATGACTCGTGGGACTCCGTTTCCTCCAATGGGCTTTCTGCTTAGATCGGCCCCAGGTCCTCCTTCTCTATAAAGGGGTCTCCTGTGGTTTGTTCCCTGGACTTGTCTGATTTTGCCCCAGCTGCTTGTCACCAATTGCAGGTCTCTGCTGTTCCCAAGTAAACCCAATTTGCTGGAAAAATGACTGATGGTTTACTTTTCAGGTTAGTAAGTCCAACAACTCCACATGGTGGCAAGGATGCACAGTACTGGGACCACAAAGGGCATGACCGTCAGGAGAACTCGTTGGCAACCTCTTAAAAAGCTACATCATATACATCTACCCTGTGAGCCAGCAATTCTACTTTCAGGTAGCTACCAAGAGGAATGCAAAATGTGCCATAAAGACATTATGCGACAATGTTTTTTATAACAGCCTTAACCTATAAACAACCCAAGTATTCCTCAGTGGGGATGGGTAAGCAGAGGGTGCAGCAGGGTATACTGCTTTGCAACAGGACAGAAACAACCCACTGATACCCACTGAGCACAGAAGCCTCACACAAAATCCTACATTCTGTATTATTTCACTTACATCAAATCCAAGAACAGACAGAAAGTGTACAGTGGTTGAGTGTGGGGGCGGGGCTGACCAGGAGCAGCCTCACCCCCGGGCTGCGTGACCAGTGGCTGGCTCCCTGCTGGGGAGGGCCAGGGGCCAGCCCATCAAGCCACCACCACCTCTAAGGTCAGAGGCTCCCATTCCCTCGGCTACACCCTTATTACTTAGAGGCCGGGAGGTAAAGAGCAGAAAGCCAGCCTGTCGCTGTCCCAGAAGCAGGACAAACTCCCTCTTTTTGCTGCCTGGATGGACCATTGGCTGGCCTGAGCCTCTCCCAGAGCAATGTCATCTTTCCCAAGACACACAGTAAGAGGGCCCCGCACAGCCAAAACTGTGCCTTCACCACATCCTGCCCCTGCTCCTAAAGCTCCTGTCTGGTTACATACCACTGTGAGATGGCTCATCTCAGGGCCAAGTGGCAGGAACACAGCCGTGCCAGGTGGGCTTCATTCACTGAGTCACTCCTCCTGCTACTGCTCATACCGTCTGCCTGGAAGCCTTGTCCTTACATGCTGGTCCATGCCAGTGCATCCTTTGAAACCATGCAACCTGCCTGCGCCCTGTCCCTCATGCCAGCACTGGGGCAGGACGCAATCTGCTGTCTGGTAGTTGTGAGCTCAGTCTGCACGTCTTGCTCCCTAAGGCAGCTTGGGACAGCAGCCCTTACCTGTGGATGCCTGCGCTTGATGGACGTCAGGGCTCCTGCTGGAAGCTTGGCCAGCTCAGAGTCCCGAACAGCGTGCACTGTGGTGGCCCTGGCCTGGTGGGTGAGCATCTCCACCTGAGCAGGAGAGTCCGGGTACTGGGGCTGCACTGCTCGTTCCCTACGGCCCCACAGGCTTGCCTCACTGCACCCCGGATGGGAAGGCACAGTGCACAGCAGTCTTGACTGGCACATTCCCCTAGGGGGGGAGGCAGCACAAAGGGGCCGTTCCGAGCACCCACCCCACCTGGCCAGCTGCTTTCCTGAGACCTTTGGGAGGCGAAGCTGCAGCTATTCCTACCCTGATGCTGCAGCCCTGGCTGGGAGCAGGGAAGCCCACCCCCCAGGAAAGGCATGTGCCTTGATGGGAAAGAGTCCCCCTCCTGAGGGCACTTCAAGGGCCCCCTCCCCACACCCAGGTAACAGCCAGGTGGAGTGAAGGGCTTGATGGGGAGAAGGAGCCCGACCCTACCACACCAACGAGGTCTCCACGGCCATATTCCCCTGCCAGGCGCTTTTTGCCATCGTCCTTCTGGATCACTGAGCGCAGCCGTCCACTGAGGACGATGTAGGTACAGTCTGACTTGTCCCCCTGTCTGTGGGGACAGAGGGGTTAGAAGCCAGGGGGCAAGGCTGGGAACCCCTTGGTCACCCGAGGTGGCAAAGAAAAGAGGACATCTTCACACTATATCTTTTTGTTTTGGAAAACATGGTTATTTCCCATTAAAAGTAAGTATGCTATGTATGTAAAGGGTTTATTATGATTTTTAAATAAATGATTAAGTATTGCAAGTTTTCTTAGTCCACATTCTGAACACCATGACAACTGGCAGCTGTAGCCCAGGTCTGTCTGGCCTGGGTGAGTATGATGCTGCAGAGCAGAAACACCTATCTGTGACCACACAGAAGAGTGGACAATAAGCAACGTCCTAAACACTGTCAGAACTGCCCTGTTAGGCCATTTTAAAGGGTGGTGTGGATTTGTGTGTGTGTGCCTGAGCATGTACACACCAGCACCAGTCCAGGAGGGCCCCCAGGAAGCTGTCCCACGGCTACCTTGGGAGTCAAGCTAGGGGCCAGCCCGCCCCACTTGAGCTCAGGGCTGCACCTGTATATTGCTCGCCCGGCCTCCACCTCCATCCAGTCCAGAGCGAAGTCAATCTGCCGCACGAAGGAGGACATCCGCTTCACCACAGTGTGTGCCATACCAAGCACGACGGGCGGCTGCTTCCGCATGATCCTGCCGAGACAGCCCCGCCGTCCTGGCCTCCCTCATCCTACTCCAAGCTCACCAGCCCTACCACTTCTCTCCGGGTCACACCACTTGAGAGCTGGCAGGGTCTGCATGCCACTCATCAAACAATGGCACCTGCTTAGCAGGTTATGTGGACACTGGCCAAGAGCTGGGACAGAGCTTGGCACGTGGCAGCCACCTGCTCCATCACAGCCTGTGCCCAATGGCCAGCAGCTTTGAGACAGTCTGGGAGTCCCCCACCCAGCTATCACCTGCCCACAGATGTCCTCAGAGCACAGGCCATGCAGAAGGCCCTGATCCTGGTACTGGGATACAAAGTCCCCAGCCCCCCATGATGTGCCATGAAGACTAGAGCAGGCAGGGGTGGCTGCATGGAAGGACCAGAAGTCAGTGGGCAAAGACCACGTGGGGCCTTAAGCTGGGACAGGTGCTGGTCAATCCTGGGAGCAATGGAAGTCGCTGGTGGGTTTGGCCAGCAGGAACATGACAGCCTGGCTCCCTGGCTGCTGTGTGTGAACAGAAGCAGGTGCTCCTCCATACTGCGGGGCTTCCACAAGGCAGCAGCATGGTACAGTGGTTGGCTCACGGGCTGTATGTGGGCTGGGCCAGGGGGGGAGGTGCAGGGCTGGGGTGACTCTGAGACATGGCCGAAGCAACAGGCAGATGGAGCCGGCAGTGGCAGAGATGAGAAACACAGGGCCAGCCAGGGAAAGTCGGGGGTTCTGCTCTGGACCCAGGCTGTGGGGGCATTAGGACAGCAGCCCCACCCACCGGCCTGTACTCAGGAGGCTGGAAGAGGTCGCTCAGGGCTGAGCTGGATGATGAGGGGCAGGAGCTGCCCACAGCAGGGGACTCACGCTGTGAGCCCATGTGCACACGCACACACACATGTATGTGGACATACACAGTAGTCAGCAGGGGAGCAGGCTTGGGCCACCCAGTAGGCCAAGGGTGTGTCTGGGTCTAGAGGCTTCCGTGTGGGCCTAGGAGCTGATGCCAACTATCTTCCTGAGAAAACAAATTCACCTCGGCTTCCAGAGGCAGAGGGGCAACGTGGCTGCCATGCAATGTGATGCCCCTCAACACCGCCATCTTGCCTGCCTTCCTCCCCAGGACTTGTCTCCTCAAGTGTGAGCACAGCCAGGGGCAGGACCCCCGTGAGGCGCCCAGCGTCGGCCCTCAACAGCTATGGCTCCACAACAAACCCACAGGGCCAGGCGGGCAGGCAGGTGTGCAGGGCCAGCTGGGCAGGGGACTCACTCATAGAAGTGTGCCTTGGAGATGGATAGGAAGCTGCAGTCCCTGTTGGCCTTGATGGTGAAGATGAGGGGCTCGCCGGTGAGCACAGCCAGCTGGCCCACCATCTCCCCAGGACGCGTGACAAACAGGCAAGTCTCCTCCTCGCTGTCCACCTTCCGCTGGTGCACGTGCAGCAGCCCCGAGACCACGAATAGGATGCTCACGTCCTGGAAAAGCCGGGGGCTGCTGGGCCTCATGAGGCCCAGGGGCCAGCACAGCCCCTCAGGCACCTGCAGCAGACCACCCCAGCCAGCCGCGCACCTCTCCCCTGCCAGCTTTGCCTCACATAACTGGCCCTGTGCATGCGCTTTCTCTGGGATCATTTCAGCAGTGTCCATGGCCTGTCACCTAATTATTGGCCCCAGGAGACTAACTTTCTCTCACCAAAGCTGCTTTAAGTGAACTAAACAAATGCCTTCCACCATGCCAGTGCAGGGGCCAGCGAGAACGTGACTCTCACAGAGGTGCCCCAGAAGGTGGGCTCCCAGGAGGGCAGGGGCCGCGGAGTGGTCTCTGCCCACCCAGCAGAGTGAGGCTCCGGATTCAGGAATTACTCTTCATCCGTGTCTGGGTCTGAGAGCCGAGAAAGCAAATCATTTCCTCTGCGCTGGACTGAGCTCAGGTGACTCTACTGTCTATGTGCGTGCACGCCCGTCTGTGGGGGTGGGTGTGCACCCACCTGTGACGAAGGTGGGCTCAGCGATTTCCTCAACGCCTCACAGACACGTGAGCCTGAGGGGAAAAGCCCCCCAGGGACAGTGACACAGACATAGCATTGTGCATGCTACAAGTGCCCAGGCTGCACAGGTGAGGCCACACCCTTGGACCTCAGCCTTTCACTCACCTGGTCTCCCTGCCTGGCCACCACTGTGCCCCCCGGGACATGGAAAAGTGTCACCCGGCCATCCAACAGCGAAGGGTCCTGAAAACAGAAATGCTGGTGTCAGCACGAGGGGCACAAAGACACACGTCCACACGGAGGCCGCACACGGGCTCCAAGGGAGGCAGAGCGAGACACCTGCAGAATGTGGAAAGGCCTCTGAAGATGCAGAGCACTCTGCCATGCCATGGACATCAAGCTGATGCCGCTGGCACCGGGAGACCCAGCCGTGGGGGCCACACACTATTGTGAGTTTTGCCTCCAGGGGCTCAACCGGTTCTTAGTAAATATGGAGGGAAATCCTGCTGGGGCTGCAGCTGGGGGAGGGCAGCCATTCTGAACCAGGCCAGAGCAATCTGCTCCACAAGGCTGCCCTCGGGGAGACCAGTCACCCCAAGCCTGACCTGCTAGCAGAAGAGAAGTACCCCCTCTGGGCCCCTGTAGCCCTCCTGCCCCACCGAGGGTGAGGGGTAAAACGGAGCACTGTGATGCTCAGGCCCCAGGGGAACAGGCTTGGCAGGGCCCCACTCACAGCACCAAAGGGCACCTCCCCCACGGTACCGAAGGCTTACTGACTGCGGCCCCCTGACCTGGCACGTCACCTGCCTATCAAGGAAAAATGACAAGGCACAATGAAAGCAAAAACACAGTTCAAAGAGACACAGCCAGCCTCAGAGCCACACTCACATGGCATGGATGGCGGGGCTACCAGATCAGAGTTTACAGCTCTGGGTGATGTGCTGAGGCCTGATGGGTGACATGACAGCACACAACGACTCACGGGCCGTGTGAGCAGGGACGGAAGCCCTCTGAGGGAACTAACAGGAGCGCTGCACACAGACACACTGATTGATGGGGAAGGGGTCTCCGCCACTCCAGGAGCAGCGACCAGACCTCCAGAGGTGGAAGGAGGCAGAGGAAGCCTGCAAAAAACAGATGGAAAGCCCGAGCCCTGAGGGGCAGCTGCAGAGAGCGTGACACATGGGCCCAGGGAGAGAAGGCACGAAGAAGGGCGTGAGGTGGGGCCCGACATTCACGCCAGGGACCAAACCACATCCAGAGGCTTGGGGGATACTACGCAGGAAAAATGCCCAAAAACCACACCTACGTGCAGCATGTTCAAATTTCAGAAAGTCAAAGATCAAGAAAAAGTCCCGCAGCACCCAGAGGGGCACAGCTGCCCGCCTGCAGAGGAACAAGGAGCTCCCGCCAGCCCGGCTTGGCTTTGGGGGTGGAACCCCGACTGGGGTCTCTGCCCTTGTGAGGTCACCCTCCACAGGTGCTGGGAAGTAAACACTCTCGGACAAACTCGGTTGGAGGCACGTGGCTGCCAGCAGACCTGCCTTACGAGGAAAGTTTGAAGAAGCTCTTTAGAGAGAAGGGTAGCGATGGAGGTTAGAAGCTCAGATCACGGGAAGAGCACCGAGAAGGACAGTGAAGGAAAATGAACTCATGCTGTTCTTACTTGTAAATGGTCTACCAGGTGGGTTTGTTCAAAATAACAGCAACAGGATATTAGCCCGTGTGCGCTTATACGTAAGTGAAAATAACAGCAACAGGATATCAGCCCGTGTGCGCTTATACGTAAGTGAAAATAACAGCAACAGGATATCAGCCCGTGTGCGCTTATACGTAAGTGAAAATAACAGCAACAGGATATTAGCCCGTGTGCGCTTATACGTAAGTGAAAATAACAGCAACAGGATATTAGCCCGTGTGCGCTTATACGTAAGTGAAAATAACAGCAACAGGATATTAGCCCGTGCGCGCTTATACGTAAGTGAAACAAGAGGCAGTGAGGCGAGGTGATGGGGCAGGAGTCAGGGCTGCTCATTGTAGGGGGGTCGTTGTGAAGCCCTCCCACTGCTCATAAGCAGAGTGGTGTTGACAGGAAAGCTCCTCCACACCTGAATACTTCCAACACATGCATAGGTTTCTCCCCACATCAAGCAATTCTCCAGCTCCCTGGACACCACCTGGCAGTGCTAGGATCCTTCTCTGATGTCCCTGTAGTCAGGGTCAGAGCCCTCAGGTTAGAGACCCAGCCCCACAAGACCGCCCCCACCTCAGACACCAGCCACCTCGGGTACCACAGTGTTCGACTTGGTTACAAACTGAGGGTTCCCACAACCTCCTCCTCATGATCAATAATTTGCCAGAATGGCTCACAGAACTCTGGGAAACACTTACATTTACTGGTTTATTACATAATGAAGGATATGATAAAGCATACAGGTGAACAGCCAGATGGAGAGGCACACGGGGTGAGGTCAGAGGGTGCTGAGCACCGGACCTCTGTCCCCAGGGAGGTGGGGTATGCTGCCACCCTCCAAGCGTGGATGTCCTCACCAACTGGGAATTCCCAGCTTCTGACAATGGCTTTGTCTTTCAGGTGACAGCACCCGTCCAGGAGCCCCCAGAGTCACCTTCTTCCTGTCTCCCAGGACATTCCAAAGCATTCAGGAGCTCTGTGTCAGGAGCCAGGGTCAGACACCAATACATACATATTTCTTATTATGCTACAGTGTTAAGTTAAAGTGGATGTGGATTAACTGTAACTCTATGCTGTAAACTGTAGGACAACAAATAAAAAAAAAGTGAAAAAGGACAGCAGATAAGAAAAGGAGAAAAATGGAATCATATATGTTGTCTACAAAAAACCCACCTTAAATACAAAGACACATGCAGATTAAAAGCAGACGAGTGGGAAGATGTGCCGTGCCAGCACTGATTAAAAGAAAGTAGAGCAGCCACAGGAATTTCGGACAGAACTGACTTCAGAAAAGGAAAACTACCAGGGCTAAAAATGGGCATCCCCTAGTAATGGGGGCTAATTCTCCAAGAAGACACGACAACCCAAATCACATGTGTGTGTGCCTGACACAACATCAAAATACATGTGGCAAAAACTGATGGGGCTGCAGGACAGGGCGGCAGGGCAGCTGCAGACCAACACTCATCCGTCAGAGGCAGACAGATTTGAGGGAGAAAATCAGAAAGGACACCGTGGGACTTAACACCACCATCAATCAACTGGATTGACATCTACAAACTACTTCATACCAAGACAGCAGAATGGTCTTCTCATGCTTGTGTGGGACGTTCAACAAGACACACCACAGCCTGGCCAAAAACACATCTTCACAAATTTAAAACAATAAAAATCACACAGTATCTGCTGTCAGACCACAATGGAATTAAACCAGAAATCAATAAAAGAAAGGTGGAAAACCCCAAAGTACTTGGAGATTAAACAACACACTCCTAAATACCACATTGGTCGAGGAAGAAACCTCAAGGGAGAAATTTTAAATATTTTGAACTAAATGAAAATGAAAATAAAACATCACAATTTGTGGGATCCAGAAAAAGCAGCATGTAGAGGGAAATTTATAGCAGCATTCACTGAATATATTAGAAAATAAGATCTAAAATCCATAATCTGAGCTTCCACCTTTGGAAACTACAAAAAGCAAAGCAAATTAAATCCAAAGTGAGCAGAAGAAAAGAAATAAAAATCAGAGCAGAAATCAATAGAATTGAAAACAGGAAATCAATAAAGAACAATCACAAGCCAAAAGCTGGTTCTTTGAAAATACTGAAAAAATTGATAAGCCTCTAGAACAATGCAAAGAAAAGAGAGCAGACACGAGTCACTGACACCAGAAATGAAAGAGGGGACACTGCTGTGAGGCCGTGGACACCGGAAGGACAGCAGCAGAGCACTGCGACCAGCACTGCGTCCACCAGCGTGAAGACCTGGTCTAAACGGGCCAACTCCTGGAAGACACCATATGCCAAAGCTCACGCAAGAGAGAGAGATTGTTGACAGAAGTTCAGTAAACAACTAACGACTTTCCAGAGCAGAGGCCCTGGTGGGTTCCTGGAAGATCCTAGCAGACATTTAAGGAGGAGTCACGCCAGTTCTCCACAAGCTCTTTCAGAGGACAGAAGCAGAGGCGACATTCTCACCTCATTCTGCGAGGCAGCATTTCCCTGATGCCAAATCCAAAGACGTTTTGTGAAACCTGTAGCCCAGCCTCTCTCACGAACAGATGCAAATATTCTCAACAAAGCATTAGCAAATCAAATCCAACAACATACAAAAGAATTATATACCACAAATGAATGGGATTAATCGCAGCAGGCATGCAAGGCTGGTTCAACATTCGACAATTAATGTGATCCATCACATAAACAGACTAAAAGAAGAAAAATCACATGACTGTATCAATCAGTAGATGCAGAAAAAGCATTTGACAAAACACCCATTCATAATAAAAACTGTGAAGTGAATTAGATAAAGAGGGGAATTTCTACAACTTGATAAAGACTATCTACAAAAAGCCCACTGCTAATATCATACATAGGGGTGAAAAGCTCGAAGCTTTTCCACAATATCAGAAACAAGGCAAGGATGACCCCTTGCCAGTCCTTTTCTGCATTGTGCAGGCACCTTGCTTGACTGCACCGAGCAGACATGCATTGTTACACACTGAGGGTTGGTGGCAGCCCTGTACTGAGCAAGACTATCAGACCACTTTTCCAACAGCATTTGCTCACTTCAGGTCTCTGTGTCACATTTTGGTAGTATTTCTAACTTTTTTATTATGATTGTATCTGTTATGGTGTCTGTGACCAGTGATCTTTGATGTTACCATTGTCATTGTTTCGGGGCACCACAAATGCACCCACATGAGAGCTGAACTTAAGCAGTGTGAGCTCTGACTGCTCCACTCACAGGAGTCCCCTCCCTCCCCTCAGGCCTCCTTAGTGCCCGAGATCAGATCCAGTCAATACCCCTGGCATTGGCCTCTAAGTGTTCCAGTGAAAGCAAGAGTCATCCTTAAATCAAAAGGTGGAAATGATTAAGCTCAGTGAGGAAGGTATGTCAAAAGCCAACACAGGCCGAAAGCTGGGCCTCTTGCACCCACCGGCCAGCCAAGTGTGAATGCAAGGGAGAAGTTCCCGGAGGAAATTAAAAGTGCTGCTCCTGGCCCAGTTTGAAAAAGACATATGCACCCCTATGCTTATCGCAGCACTATTTACAATAGACAAGAAATGGAAGCAACTTAAGTGTCCATCAGTAGATGAATGGATAAAGAAGAGGTGGTACATATATACAATGGAATATTATTCAGCCATAAGAAGAAAACAAATCCTACCATTTGCAACAACATGGATGGAGCTAGAGGGTATTATGCTCAGTGAAATAAGACAAGCCAAAAAAGACAAGTATCAAATGATTTCACTCATATGTGGAGTATAAGAACAAAGAAAAAAAAACTGAAGGAACAAAACAGCAGCAGACTCACAGAACCCAAGAACGGACTAACAGTTACCAAAGGGAAAGGGACTGGGGAAGAAGGGTGGGAAGGGAGGGATAAGGGGGAAAAAGGGGCATTACGATTAGCAGACATAATGTGGGGGGGGGCACAGGGAGGGCTGTACAACTCAGAAAAGATAAGTAGTGATTCTATAGCATCTCATTACGCTGATGGACAGTGACTGTAATGGGGTAGGTGGGGGGGACCTGATAATGGGAGGAATCTAGTAACCATAATGTTGCACATGTAATTGCAGATTAATGATACCAAAATAAAATAAAATAAATAAAAAAGTGCTGCTCCAGGGGCCACATGAATGACAGGAAAGTGAAGTAGCCTCCCTGCTGAGGATGTGAGTGTCAGGATAGCAGGTCAAACCAGCCACAACAGTCCCTTCAGGCAAAGCCTCATCAGAGCAAGGCCCCAGCTCTCCTCAGCTCTGTGAAGGCGGAGAGACAGGAGGGGCTGTGGGAGAAAAGCCAACAACTGGCAGAGGAGGGTTTCTGAGGTACAGGGGAGGACGCTCTGCACAACACCCAGTGCAGGAGAAGCAGCCAGGCTGGTGGAGAAGCTGCACAGGCCACCCAACGTGCTACTGATGCGGCTAAGAAGGCACCACACTCAGCAGCAGCTTCTCACAGAGGACGAGATGGACGAAGGGGCCATCTCAGACTTTCACAGCCAGAGGGAAGTCAGCGCCTGGCTTTAAAGCACAGGCTGACTCTCATTAGGGGCTCATGCAGCTGGGGACTTCAGTCTGAAGCCAGGGATCACTGACCATCCCAGGAAAACTGGATCCTTTCAAACTACACCTAAAACCAAACCTTCAAACTAACCTGACTGCTAAACCCGCTGTGTAACAGCACAGCCTGGACGATAGCACATCTATTTACAACACGGGTCAGGGAGCACTTCAATCCCCCCGCAGAGACCTACTGCTCGCTGACAGCACTGTCCCCAGGGGCCCTGAGGTGGGGGCAAGGCCAGTCTTGCCTTCAAGCTGCTGACATGATGTCTGCTCCTCAGCCCACGATCAGCAGGAATCTTGACTTTCAAGTCTTCTTACTTAAAACATAAGTAAGGCTATAGCTGCCACAGACAGTGATTCCTGTGAGGAATCTGGGCAGCAACAAGGGGGCCGGAGATGGCTGTTGGCAGCACACAGCCCGGAATTTAACCTGGTGAAATGTCCTTCGAGAAAGGAGACCCATGGCAGCCAGCCCACTGCAGCCTGTCCCCCTCAGAGCAGAGGCATGGCTGCTGTCCTCACTGTCGGGGCGCAGCAGTGGTGGGAAGGCAGGTCCACAGCCTCAGGACGATGTGTGCAGTGGGAGGTCCCTGGATGGACTTCCGCCTGTTGTGTGCCCCAGCTCTGACCTGGAAACTGCCCCAGCTGTGGGTGCTGTGCTGTGCCAGGCACAGATCACAGACCTCATGAGAAAGTCCCTCCATTTTGGCCATAGGGCCAGGAAGGGAGGCTCGTGGGAGCCAGGAGGGAATGGGGAGAAAGCCTGTCCCGACTTCTCGCTCAGCCCTAGGTGGGCCGCCCCAGTAGCTTCACTGCCATGTGTGGGCCCAAAACTAGCGAGACAATGGAACAGAGGACCCAGACAGCCCTGGTCCGTGACAGGCACAGAGGCCTGTGGGAAGGCCAGGCTTTCCAGGAATGGTCCTTGGCCAACCAGGCCTCCACAAGCCAAAACAGATATAATCCGAGTCCTTCCCTATACCCTGCACAAAAATGAATTCCATCTGCACCTGAGTCTAAGAATGGCAAAACAGTCAAACAACACAGAAATTTTTCTTTAGGAGAAACCAAAGCAATATTTGATTACAGCCAATGTAGACACACACAGGGCAACAGCTCCCTTCCTTGTGGAGCGTGGGCCTGGCTCCATGGCACAGGGAAGCATGGCGCCCCAAGCACGGAGTGTCTCAAACAGGGACGCGGGATCAAAAAAGGGCAAATGGTGCTCTTAAGATGTTTCTTAAGCAAGGTGCAAAAAGCACTAATGTAAAGGAAAAGAGTGAGTTCACTGCACTGGAATTAGGGCCACTGTCCACCGGACCATGCAGGGCCAAAACGCAAATCCCAGGGTAGATTGTGTGC
This sequence comes from Phataginus tricuspis, assembly GCA_029783875.1. Lineage (NCBI taxonomy): Eukaryota > Metazoa > Chordata > Mammalia > Pholidota > Manidae > Phataginus > Phataginus tricuspis. The sequence continues at coordinate 481,716 of JAQQAC010002172.1, read as the reverse complement.
AAGACCTATAACCAATCAAGGACTTGTTCAGAAAATATAAAGAAATTGTAAAAGTGAAAAAGGAAAGATAGAAAAATAGGCAGAAGGCTCAAGCTGCTGCCTCCCAAGAAGCAGATGGAGCAAATAGAACGTGGAAGGCCAACTACCCTGCCTCTGATCAAGGGGACCAAACGAGAAGTCGCACTGTACATCCCCAATTTATCCAGACTTGAAAAATCTGGAAACCCAATTGCTGGCATGGATGCAGGGTCCCGGGAGCTCACAGGTGGCGGAGGACAGCCGAGAGCCAGACGCATGTCCCCCGACAGCATGGACATGGGACAAACACACAGGGTGCGTTCACACATGGGCCCACACGGCAGTGACATAGGCAGCGCTCACAGATGTGGCACATGGATGAGCCACTGGCCCACCACCCACATAAGTGCAGGGCAGCGGCTGCCTTTGGGAGGAGCGGCTGTGGCCACGGAGGGCACACGGCTGGCTCCAGGAGCTCCTGATGGTCTAGTCTCAGGCGTGGTGGTTTCATGGGTACTAACTCTCTCCGGTATATAAGACATTCACAACTGTCTAAAATGTAAGGGGGAAAAGGATAAATAAAAATGTACACATGCTAACAACAGTCAGGGCTCAAAGTCTGCAGAATGCACGTAACTCACAGTCCCCTTGCCACCTGCAGGCACCCGGAGAAGGCCAAGTCAACCAGAGCTGATATGCAAGGGCACGCTCAGAGAGAGCCAGGGGAAAGGGTCTGCCAGGCCATCAGCGTGAGGCGCCATCCTGAGCCCCACCAAACGGGGTCGTGCCTCAGGTAGGGGCTCTGACCACCCCTGGCCCCAGGAAATGCTGCCTGAAAGATGCGGGTCTCGTAAAGGAAAAAGTCTGTGGAGAGAGTAAGAAGCCCACCCATCCCTCAAGAGACCGTGCCCCTCTCCCTGCTCGCCCCAGCTTGAGAGAAGGCAGGAGGGCCACTTACGTCCAGCTTCATCAGTGTGAGCAGATCCTGCTTGGCCGCCCTGAAGATGGCGTCTGCGTTATCCGAGCTGCTCCCGGAATAGTGGAAGAGGGCAGAAGGGGTCTCGGCAACAGTCACACTCCTCTTGGACTTGCAAAAAACACAGAAGGAACGTTAAGGGGAAAGGATGTGGGGGTTCCTGCCAGCAATGGGGAGGGTGGAGCCCAAGGGGGAGAGGCTGCCTACCTTGCCAGCCATGCTGCTGCCGGGGTGCTCCTCTGCATGCACGAGGACCCTGGCTTGGTCACATGCCATCCTCAGCTCTGAGGTGGCGCCTGCTGTGCTCCCTACAAATGCAGGGGACTCAGGATAGCGTGCTGACTCACCCGGTCACGCAGCCCACACGCAGTCACTAAGGGCTGGCTGGCACTCCCCAAAACCTAAGCAGCATGAACCCTGGTAGGTAAGACTTGAACTCCTGGAGTCTTACCACAAAGCCTCAGTGCCTGCACCACTTTCCACAACCCACAGCCAACTTCTTGATGTGTCAGGTACCCAGCACAAGCACACCTCCAGACCAGGTACTGTGAATTCCACTGAGGGACGTGAGCTTTGGGTCAAACACATCTGAGTCCACACCCCAGGCCCATTGCGGCCAGGCCACATGCACAAATGACCTATCTAAGCTGCGGTTCCCTCAATCAAAACGCAGAATTCATGGCACCCGCTGCTCAGGGTTGTTCTAGAACTTGCACCAGCAAGAAAGACGGGAGCTTCCCGCGCTGCGACTGTAGCCGCACGCAACACGACTGGATCCCCACACATGGTGCGAACAAGAACTCCTGAGGCGTGGGGTCCTGGTGACATCGCCCTTGTATGTATCTGTCAGAGCTCAGAGAGCTGCACGCTATGGTGAGCCACCCTCTGCTACTCGTGCCTCAGGAAGTACGGTCAGCACTAACACAGGGGGTGCTTTTCCCTCTGGGGCAGGAGTGTGAGAGGGTGGCTGCCGTGTGGCACGTCCAGTGTGTGTGCCCACCGGGCCAAGGCCACACGTCCCTCTTCCATGAAGCCTGAAGGTGAAGAGTAAAGAGCCTGCAATCGCTGATTTAAACCAGCTTCTGTCACTCCCAGGGCCCTTGCTGGGTATGCCCACAAGCCCCACACGACCACAAGATCCAGCTTGTCCAGCTTCAGACAGGGCAGGAGGGCCGACCGTGCCCAAGGTACCAGCTGCCCGGCGAGGGAGGAACCCTTTGCCTAGTGACAGCAGGTCTGCTGGTGGCAGGAGAGCAGCTAAGCCTTAATGCCATGGCTCACCTGGCAAAACAACACAGCCAGCATGTGCATAAGAAGAGTAAACGATGGGACTTATTACCAGGAGCCGTGAAGACCGATCTCCACTCATTTTAAAGGTTATGTTTCATAGGAAAATACTTAAATCTGTGTAGCAATCTTATCATATTAATAAGACTTTGAATTTCCAGAATAACAGCAGTTAACGATACCTATCTGTAGTTACCTAAACTTGTAACTGTATAACTAATATAAAACTATTCATGATTACATACTGATAATTTTTGTCCATCCTGAGATACTGTATATTAAATTATTATATAACATGTTAATATGGGTTGTTATATTTTTGTTTTATTATTACTACTTATCAATAAGCCAAGTTATTATGATACCAATATTCATTTAAAAAATAAAACCCAACTGTACTCGCGTGATAAATACATGCACACATTAGGGTGGAATATTTCTATAGAATGTTATTGTTACAGTCATGCAACATTAAAAATCATGTTTTTAATGGATAAACTTAGAATGTTGACTACCTCCGATCTTTGCCTATGAGATTATGTCGCCCATACAGCCCAGAGGAAGGGTGGCTCTGTGCCTGGATGAATGCTGACCCGTCATCTCCATGGAACTGGACAGTCATATTCAAATTTTATGTGGATTGCTATTATTTTCAGTTATCTATCATTTAAGCTTCTCTTATTTGAACAAATTCACTAAACATGTTTATTTAAATATGGCAGGTCAAGTAGGCAGCCATATGGAAAAAGAAGTCTCTTGATCCCTGCTCACTCCAGACAAAAGGATCAGTCCTAGAGGGATAAATATGAAAGGGGAAGTGTTTGATCTTACATGCAGATTTCCTAAGTGGAACACAAAATGTATTAAATACAAAAGAAAAAAACTGATAAATGGACCCTATTAAATTTTAAAATTCCTATTCATCAAAAGACACCATTAAGAGAGTGAAAGGTGAGCAGAAAATTGTTTTAATACACTCACCCCACAAAGGAACTCCTATTAACCAGTAACAAAATGAAAGAGCCTACGAGAGAAATGGGCAGGGATAAAGCAGCCCCCACCCCTAGCAGAGATGGAAGGTGCAGGCTCCAGGCCGGCAGGAGGGTGCTGTTACAACCCCGAGGCCCTGGTGAGGGGCATGGGCCAGATGGAACAGCAGGCAGCTCCACAGCTGGGGAGGATGTCTGTGGGCCGTGCCGTCTGACGCATGAAGCCAGGGAGCACCTGAGCAGGACACCTGAGAGGCTCGAGCTGTCAGAGTATAAATTTAACAGACCCACATCAGATGGTTCTGCACCAGACAGTGCAGACTAGGGCAACTGGACAGTCTGAAGGGGCTGGTGGGAGGATAAACCAGGACACACTTGGAAAACCATTGGCAGTTACTAGATCTAATATCTGAATTCAGCAAAGTTGCAGGATACAAAATTAATACACAGAAATCTGTTGCATTCCTATACACTAACGATGAACTAGCAGAAAAAGAAATCAGAAAAACAATTCCATTCACAATTGCATCCAAAAGAATAAAATACCTAGAAATAAATCTAACCAAGGAAGTGAAAGACCTATACTCTGAAAACTACAATACACTCATGAGAGAAATCAAAGAAGATACCAATAAATGGAAACACATCCCGTGCTCATGGATAGGAAGAATCAATATTGTCAAAATGGCCATCCTGCCTAAAGCAATCTACAGATTCAATGCAATTCCTATCAAAATACCAACAGCATTCTTCAATGAACTAGAGCACATCGTTCTAAAATTCATATGGAACCACAAAAGACCCCAAATAGCCAAAGCAATCCTGAGAAGAAAGGATAAAGCTGGGGGGATTACGCTCCCCAACTTCAAGCTCTACTACAAAGCCACAGTACTGAAGACAATGTGGTAGTGGCACAAGAACAGACCCATAGACCAATGGAACAGACCAGAGAGCCCAGATATAAACTCAACCATATATGGTCAATTAATGTACAATAAAGGAGCTATGGACATACAATGGGGAAATGACAGCCTCTTCAACAACTGGTGTTGGCAAAACTGGACAGCTACATGCAAGAGAATGAAACTGGATTATTGTCTAACCCCTGTCCATACACAAAAGTAAACTCGAAATGGATCAACGACCTGAATGTAAGTCATGAAACCATAAAACTCTTAGAAGACAACATAGGCAAAAATCTCTTGAATATAAACATGAGCAACTTCTTCCTGAATGCACCTCCTTGGGCAAGGAAAACAAAAAGCAAAAATGAACACGTGGGACTACATCAAACTAAAAAGCTTCTGTATGGCAAAGGGCACCATCAACAGAACAAAAAGGCATCCTACAGTATGGGAGAATATATTAATAACTGACATATGCGATAAGGGGTTAACATCCAAAATATATAAAGACCTCACATGCCTCAACACCCAAAAAGCAAATAACCCAATTAAAAAATGGGCAGAGGATATGAAGAGACAATTCTCCAAAGAAGAAATTCAGATGGCCAACAGGCACATGAAAAGATGCTCCATATCACTAATCATCAGGGAAATGCAAATTAAAACCACAATGAGATATCACCTCTCACCATCCAAAAGACTAAGAACAACAAATGCTGGCAAGGATGCGGTGAAAGGGGAACCCTCCTACACTGCTGGTGGGAATGTAAGCTAGTTCAACCATTGTGGAAAGCAATATGGAGGTTCCTTAAAAAACTAAAAATAGAAATATCATTTGATCTGGGAATCCCACTCCTAGGAATTTACCCAAAGAATAGAAGTTCTCAGATTCAAAAAGACATATGCACCCCTGTTTATCGCAGCACTATTTACAACAGCCAAGATATGGAAGCAACCTAAGTGTCCATCAGTAGATGAATGGATAAAGAAGATGTGGTACATATACACAATGGAATACTATTCAGCCATAAGAAGGAAACAAATCTTGCCGTTTGCAACAACATGGATGGAGCTGGAGGGTATTATGCTCAGTGAAATAAGCCAGGCAGTGAAAGACAAGTGTCAAATGATTTCCCTCATTTGTGGTATAACAATGAAGCAAAACTGAAGGAACAAAACAGCAGCAGACTCACAGACTCCAAGAAGGGACTAGTGGTTACCAAAGGGGAGGGGAGTGGGAGAGCAGGTGGGGAGGGAGGGAGAAAGAAGGGGATCGAGGGGTATTATGTTTAGTACACATGGTGTGAGGGGCCACGGGGAAGACAGTGTAGCACAGAGAAGGCAAATAGTGACTCTGTGGCATCTTACCACACTGATGGACAGTGACTGCAATAGGGTGTGAGTGGGGGGACTTGACTATATGGGTAAATGTAGTAACCACATTGTTTTTTCATGTGAAACCTTCATAAGAGTGTATATAAATAATACCTTCATAAAAAAAAAAAAAAGAAAACCATTGGCAGCATCTCCCCATCTAAACACATGTGCACTGACCTGGCAGTTCCTACGGGAACACATACACGTGCATGCGACAGACACATGAATGCAGTGCAGCCACACATTACCGCGCCAAAGGGTGGGCTCCACAGACACAGGGATGTGCAGGGAAGTAGGCTCAAAACCAGTGTAAGCTGCAGACAAGCACTGGTGAGGCACAGAACATGAGTGACTGACGGTGGTGATGGGTAGCACAGGCAGGGGTTCGGAGTGGCTGGCTTATCTGGGTGCTAGTCTCACAGGTGAGCTCAGTTTATGAAAATTCATCAAACTGCCCACTTATGATCTGCACACTGTATGCACATTAGAAAACCATGAACAGCTAAGGAAAATAAAAACTTGGTATTGAACAAGCGGGCAAATACCCCAATACACAAGACACCTCAACAGCTGACGCAGGGAATGAATTGTCCGGACAGACCCATCCATAGAGACAGAAGGGATGTGGAAGGCTTCCAGAGCGCAGGGCTGCCCAGGGGCCTGGCCTCTTCACGGGTGGTGAGAATGTGCAGAATTCGACAGGGGAGGCCAAGGAACAACTCCATGAATATACTAAAAACCACTGAATGGCACACTTTGAAAAGGTGAACCTCATGGTATGCTAATTATAGCTCAAAAAAGCTGTTACTAAAAATCAAAGAAATTCCTTGCAGATTCAGAACCTGATACCCAAGAAGTTGGCACCAAAGCACACTAGGGAGATGAAAGGTTGCTTTGTCAGTGGTGTTGGGCAAGTCACCACCATACAGAGTAAGAAAAAGCTGCGTTTCTCCCCTCGCCAAGAGGGAGCTGGGGACACATGAAAGATGGTGCCGAGGAAGGCAAGAACAAAGAGCTAAAGGAACACTTCTGTGGGACATATTCAGGACCCGGGAATGAGGAGGGAACATGCAGGATCCAAAACACAAACCACAAGGTGTGTGACAACAATTCGCAACAATTCGTTCCTGTTTTGTGCAGTCCCCACGGCTGGGTCTCAGGGGCAGATGGAGACCAGATTTCTAACAATTAAAACCCTCTATCTGGGGAGTGAATGTAAACCAACAGGACAAACTCAGAATCAGAAAAGCTTGCAGAAAATGGGCAAAGACTGTAAACAGACTATTCTCAAAGAGGGAACCCAAAGACCTCGCAAGTACACCAGATGATGGAACTTGCCAGCAACCCACGAAATTAAAATGAGAACAAAACATGCTTTCTAGTGAACTGAAGAGCCAAGTTAGGAAGGTGGAAAGGAGCAAGCCGGTTTGTAGGGGAGTGTCAATGCCCTGCTGACTGCAGGATAGGGCCGGACTCACCAACGCCACCTGTGGCCCACGGGCTGGATGTACCCAGGGGAGCCTGGCCAGCCACAGCACCCACAAGCAGGCGCAGGTCTCTTCTCCCAGGTTTCCATAGGGAGAAGAGAGTCACTGGTGGCCAGAGGGTGTGAGGACCTCTCTGGAGCTGAGACCCAGCAAGAAAACAGCCCAGAGAAAGCCAGGAGGGGCAGGTGGCCTGGCCCAGGAGAGCTCTGCTCTAATGAAAGCAAAGCCTGGGTGGTGACGGAGGGGGCAGAGGGCTTTGGAAAGACTGTTCCAGGGCAGGAGGGTGTATGTTGGTATACAGATGGGCACAGCCCAGCGCAGGGGAGGGGAGGGCACTGGGGGGACAGTCCTGCAGGGGCAAGAGGGGGCGGGCACGCAGGGTCTGACCTGGCAGAGCATCGTGGACATGGGAATTGGGGGTTGCACGCAGAGGAGCCCACAGGGCACTCAGGGCAGCAAGCCGCCCACCACCGCCTCAAATCAAGAGCCAGCGTGTGGGTGCCAAGGACTCGCCCACCTCTAAATGCTCCAAGCTCAGGGAGCCACCCAGGGTGCAGAATCCTTTACCTGGTGGAGTGGGACGGGCCTGGCCACCTGCCTGGGCCTTGCTGGGCTCATCTGAGATCTCGTGGACAGACGGCAGCGGAAAGGAGTGGCTTCTCTTCAGCCGAGGCCCAGAGGCTGCATCAGAGCTGCCCCCACGGTCTGCTGGGTGGAGATGGATGTGAGGCAAGGCCTCCACTCCGCGGCGGCCCAGGGACAGCCCTCAGCCAGGCCCTGTGCACCTGCCCTCTCAGGCCACGTCCTCCTCACCTGCTCCAGCATGACCCATAACCTGTGCCCACCTGTCCAGGTGAGTGATGAGCGAATGCCAGCCTCAGATGCAGGCCCTGCTCTGCCCCCTTGGTAAGGTGGCCTGTACCGGCTGGCCCCTAGCAAGGTAACCCCTGCCCTAGGCTGAGCTACCACTGTCCCTTCTCAGGGGCGATCTTTGTCCAGGTGGCCATTGGAGCACACCTGCCAGGAGCCTGCCAATCTTCAGTGCTCCACCTGTCCCTCAGGTGGATGAATCCAAAGCAACTTTCCAGGAAGGACCCTGAGCGGCAGGAGGGACCCAGGACCTTGAGTGGCAGGAGAGGCCCTGAGTGGCAAGAGGGACCCCGAGCGGCCCCGAGTGGCAGGAAGGACCCCGAGCAGCCTGGCTTTCCTGAATCGCAGTGCTGGATCAGACACCGTTTACATAGAAGCAGGTGACGTGCCCACATCTGCTGCTGTGCCTGTTACACAACCACTTTGGAGGTGACTCCTGGCTGAAAGGCCTCAATGGACATTTTCTTTCCCTAAATCTAGGTCCCTCTTGAGAGCTCAGAGTAGCATGCTCAGAACCTGCTTCCCAAATGGCTTTTCCCTGGGGCCAAGTCCTCCTGCAGCGATGGGGAGACAGTTGGGAACAAAGGTGTCGGGGGGCAGGGGGATGCAGGAGGGAAGGAGGCAGGCTGGGGGTCATCCTGGGGTGCAGCACCTGGGCCGCAGGGCTCCTGGGGCCGTGCAGGCCTCTCAAGCCGCTCCTCAGGGCTGCAGCTTGCCTGTCGCTTGGCCTTTCCAGCAGCCACACTAGCCATGGACACGAGAGGGATGGCCTGGCTCTCCTGGGATGAGAGAGGGAAGTGGGGTTGCTGCAGGTGCCCTTGTGGGCCAGCGCTCTCAGTACCGGGCCTTGTGGAAAGGCCTCACTGCAGGGAAGAGGGGGTGATGGCCACTGGGGAACCAGCCATGCAGAAGGAGGGCAGATCTGGGTGGGCCCAGTCTGCTTTCCCCTGCGCAGCTCCAGCAAGTTTAAGTAACGGTCAGACTTGTCAGAAACCTTGACATTCTCCATGAAGATGAAAAACAATGTAGAAAACAAAAAGATACAGCCTAAAATATCAGCAAAGGCAGAGAGTAAAACCTAAAACGTCACCAAAGCTAAGCAGGACACTGAGGTAAGTGCTTATGCCAACGATAAACATCTGGTCAGCGCTCAGGAGCCACAGGGACCAGGCAGATGACAGTCCCCTCTGCTGCCCACAAGAAGTCTCAAGAATAGGAGCGAGTGTGCCCCACCTCATGGCCATCAGTTCAACCTGCCCGGCTTCGACAGAAAGGAGGGGTGGCCACGGCAGTGCCCCCAGTGGCGGCAGGAGGGGGCTCTCCCGCTGCATGGCCCAGCCACAAAGCTGGTGTGCTTCGGGGCAAGGCAGCCAACGGAGTGGCTCTCATGGATGGAACTGCAGGGCCACAGGCTATTCGTAAAGGCTGCGAGTCGCCAGCAGGCATGGACCCTAAGAAGGAACCCATCCTCCCAAAACCTGAATGATGGGACATGCTCTTTGCACGGGGCCCCGGGAGAATCCAACCCCACCATCACCTCTCAAAGCCCAGGGTCCCGATACCCAGCAATCAGGACAGTGCCACACTTACAGGGTTGAAGAGCTCCATGGTCAGGCCCAGGTAGTTGTGCAGAGCCATAAAGGTGACCCTCTGTAGCCGCACCATGATGATCTGTGGGGACAGGCCAGCTGTCCCATACTGAGCCCTCCTCAGGCTCTACCCGACAGCCCATTGCAGCCCCCTAAGACGCTGGTGTCAGGAGCATAAAGGTGCCTCTGCGTTGTTTTGCAAGTCTTCTCTAAATCTAAAGTTACTTCAAAATAAGAAGTTGGATAATAAAAAACAATTCTTTATGGGGATAGTGGGAGATATAAAGACCTCTTTAAGGTCATGAATATTAATTTTTATTGTAAAAATGTTTTACAAAATTATTTTTGTAGTTGGACCACAGGCCAGTGGTCTGCACTGCTGGTGAAACTAACTCCTCAGTTGAGGCCACAAGACTCTGGACCACCCAGACAGTTCAGCATGCCGGGCCTGGGGGCCTCCCTGTGGGGCCCCCACAGCCGGAGTTCGACCGGAGAAGCAACCCACCTGTACCACTCTCACCAGGGTTTCTGGGTATTTCTCAAAAACCCCTTGGAAAGCCACAGCTGGAAGCCGGAGGACAGTGGATGGGACGGCAGCACGGGCAGACACTGTCTTGTAGGCCGCAGTGTGGCCCTGCAATGAGAGCTCCGGTCAGCTGCCCGAGTCCCTGCCAGAGTGCGTGAGACTCCAGCCCATGTGGGCCTCCTGCAAGGCCCCTGGGAGGAAGCGGCCCAGCAAGACCCCCACTGCTGAGCCTCGCCCTGCCGTGCAGGCCATGGGGCTTCTGGCTGGACTCCAGAAGCAGATGGCCAAGAACAAGTGAGTGGCATCTGCTCCTGCCCTCTGGGGCCCATCTGTGCATCACCCCAATGCAGGGACCTTCACCCTGAGTCCTGGCCCCACCCTCCTTCCCACCACTGGTTCCCAGCAACCACCCAGCTTTCTGTCCCAGTGGTTTTGCCTGTGTTGAAAAGCCACATGGAATCAAACAGCGACTAGCTCCTTCTGCTGAGACGATGCACATGGATTTGTCTCATTGCTCGATGGCTGAGACCCAGTCTGTCTTACAGGTGCGTTACAGATCCTTTGTCCATCCAGAAGCTGATGGGCATTTAGGTTGTTCCCAGGTTTGGGCAGCTTTAAGCTGCTCTAAATATTCATATACAGGGTTTTGTGTGAACCAAGTATTGTTTCTGTTGCTCAGCATCTACGAGTGGGACCCCTGGGTCATAGAGCGTGTGCACTTTTACCCCATTTCCTCAGTGGCCACACTCCACACTCCTGCCAGCCGTGCATGCCACTGAGCAGCAGCCCCTCCTCACACTCTTCCCAGGGAGTGAGTATGACATGGATAAGACACAGAAGATGTCTCCTCGGGAGGATCTTGACCACAAATATGTCCCTCCAGGGACTGTCAGTTTCTCCAAACCAGCACAAAGTTGTTCACAATCTCCCCTTACTCGTCTTCCTCGTCTGTAGTAATGTCCTTTGTTTCCAATGGTGTTCTGCGCCTCCTCCATTTTTCTTCACTGGTCTGGCTTCAAGCTTCTCCATCTTACTGAAGTTTCCCCAGAGCCAGCTTTTGGGTTCACAGATTTTTCTATTGCTCTGCTTTCAATCGTATTGACTTCTGCTCTTATCCCTTAGCTCTGTTTGCTTTGTTTTTTCATTTGCTCTTTCCAGTTTAAGACAGAAGCTTAGATCACTGATTTGGGACCTTTTCTTTTCTGACACAAGCATTTTAGGTTATAAACTTTCCTCTGTGCAGTATTTTAGCTACACTCCACAAGTCTTGATAGGCTGTATTTTCATTTTCATTTAGTTTGAAATATTTTTCCTTGTAACGTCCCTTTGATCAATGTTTTTTTACAAGTGTACTTTTAAATTTCCAAACGTCATGATTTTTCTATATTTCTTTCTGTTACTGGTTCCTAGTTTAATAACATAACCAGAGAACATACTTTGCAGGGTTTCAGCCCCTTGGAACTTTCTGGTGTCTGTCTCATGGCTGAGAACATAGTATATCTCACGAAGGCCCCACATGTACTCGAGAAGAAGGTGTTCTGGGTTGTTGGGTCCAGCGTCTCACAAACAGCCAAGGTGGTGACAGCGTTGTGCGGACTGCCTGTCCCCTTGTCCAACTGACTATAGAGAGGGAGCCGAAGTCCGACTGTAGCCACGGGCATCCCTCTCCATCAGCACTGCAGGCTTCTGTCCCACCTCAGAGTTCCCGCTGGTAAGTGGACACACTTGGGACTATTACATCCTCGTGCTGACAGCTGCCGTGTCCCTGGCAATACCCCTTGGCCTGAGGCATACTGTCTGATATTAAAGTAGCCCTTGGTGTTCTTATCATTTGAGTTCCATGGTATAACTTTTCCATCCTCTCACTTTTAGTCTGTTTTCCTGTGTAAGTGGGTTTCATGGAGACAGCATACAGCTGGATCTTGGCGTTTCCATATCCAATCTGACCAGCTGTCATTTAATGTGTACTCAGTGCTGTTACCCATCCTGCACAGGTGCCGCTCAGGGCTTCTCCTGACAGCTGGGCTGAGGGTGCTCACAGGCCGTGCTGCACTGCACCAGACTTGCCCTGAGGCTTGGAGAGGCTCACAGAGACTTGGGGGCCCACTTCTACTGGTGCCGCCTCCCTGCGCCACCCCCCACTCTCCTGCCCCCAGAAAGGCAGGTTCCTATCCGAGCTCTGGTTCTGGGACCATGCAGCCACTTGGGCAGAGCAGTGAGACAACAGGAAAGGCAGAGAACTTGCCCCATGGGCTGCTTCTCCTGCTTGAGTGCCACTCGCCATTTCCCTGACTTTATTTTCTGCGTCCTTGGTCCCTGCTTTTTGCATTTTGTCCAGAGCTTTCTGCTGTTATCAGCAGGAAAAAAGGACTATAAGGACATTTTTTTTATTAAATAAATACATAAGTAAAAGATAAAATCTCAAATTCCTTCCTCTTTGAGAGCCAGAATGAAGAACCCTAATTAATCTCTGTCACCATGTGCAAGGCCACACAGACAAGACTCCAAACCAGGGGACCCCCAACGATGCCTGGTCTCAGGACAGCATACACTCTAAGTCCCATTTGTCAGGCACCCCTTCCTGCCACACAACCCTGCCTGCAGAAACACTGGGCACTTGGCTCTGGGACTTCCACAGGAGCTCTGGGACTGCTGCACCTCACCTGCTCTCAATTTTGCCTGCTCACTTCAAATCCTCTTGAAAGAGGACCCCAAGGATCATGAGCACAGAGTCACCAGCTGGGGTCCAAGGATGGAATTATAGGCTGGCTACGGACCGCCCACTCCCCTGTGCACACTCCGTGCAGGGCACCCTCCCCAGGATGTAAGGCAAGCATACCACTACTCATGGGACAGGCCCACGAGGTGAGGGAGGGTAAGAGCACTTTGCAGCTGCTGCTGTAAAGGCAGTGACTTGTTTTACTTTGAAAGTGACTTGTTTCTTAGCCAGAAAAACAACTCCCTCCACCCCACCACCTAAAATCAACAGCCTATGAAAACCAGAGGAAGAGGCTGTACCATAGGGCTGCAGCGAGGCCCAGGCACAGACCCAGACTCCTCACGCTGGCTGGACTTCCTGAACGCACTGCACCACAGCCAAGAGCCGTCCTACAGATGTGCGGCCCACCAGCCCATCTGCATGGAGGTGCTGCACACTGACAGCCACCAACAAGAGGCAGTCATGACAGACCACATGGGGCAGCTCAGATAAGCAAAGAAAACGCACACGCTGCAGAGAGGACAGGCCAGTTGGACCCGCACGGCCACCAGAGCCCCGAGGCAGGGCGGGTGCCCTTGAGCTGACCACATGTGTGCTGCTGGGGGTGTCTGCGTGCTTCATGACAGCCTCGTTGAATTAAAACAATAGGGGAGGGGACTGGGGGAAGGTAGGCAAGGGGTGAACCTCCAGGTATAAGGTAAGTGCGTCACAGGATGTCAGGTGTGGCACCCAGACTGTAGCTGGCACTGCCATGCAGTCGCAGGAAGCGGCTCTCAGCACAAGGAGACTCTTATCTGTGAGGCGATGGGTTATCTAGACCCATGTAATGATTTTGCAGTAAATGTAAACCAAACCATCACGCTGTAACCTCTAACTTACAAGCAACGCATGTTAATTATTTCTCAAAACTGGAAAATAATAACTACCTCAATGCCAAAAGAATAAGTTGTTACTTCAGTTGAAAAAATAACAATACTAAAGCCCACCTCCCATTAAAAATGGTTGTCTGAAGTTAACGGTTTGTCTCCATTCTCTCGCGGCACATGCTCACCTCTGCTCCACTGAAAAGATACAAACCCCAGGATGAAGAAAAACACTAAGAGCAGACAGGTTGTGTCAACAACACTCTGGGAGATTAGCAGCGAGCAGAGCTAAGGGGGTGTCTATTGGGAGAGCCTGTCCCCATGGGAGGGCTCTTGCCCTGCCGTACTCTGAAGCTGGCCTCAGGTGTCCCACACAGTGAAGCAGACAGGTCTATCTGCCTGTCACACACAGCCAGGGGCCAGACGCTGCCTCATGCTTGCACCAGGGTAGGGGCACCCCAGACTCCCTCCCCGATTCCAAGCCAATCCCATGACAGCAGGGTATTGTTGGGTTCCTCTCTGGGGCTCTGCCCTACAGAAAAGTTCCATGGACACTGATCTGCAGGCCCGAAGGAGCTGCTGGGGACAAGCCCTACACACACGAGCACAGAGCTAGCTTCCAAGGAGGTCATGCTGTTTTTGTTTTTATAATAGACGCATATAACCATGGCTTGAATGAAGATATAACACATTTCCAGCAATCCAGATTACCTTATGCCTCCCCTCGGCCCAAAACAACCCAGCCCTCAGCAGTAACACTCACCTACCTGTCTCTGTCACAGAGCAGGCAAACCACAGCCCAAGGGCCAAATCCCACCCACCGTCTGTCCTGGCAAACAGAGCTTTGCTGGAACACCACCAGATGCTCATTTACACCAGGAAGGCTGCAGCACAGCCTAACACGGTGGCCACCTGGCACTGCAGGAGTTGACCACGACTCTCACGCGCTGGCCTCGCTCGCGCCTGGCCTCTTGCTCCAAGATATGCCTGGGGGCCCCTCTGCACCTCTGTGCAGCCAGGTCTGCTGCAGATTTCACCCACACATCCATGGACCGCTGGGATGGGAAAGGCCCAGATCAGAAAGATGGAGGCCAAAATAAACAAAGAAGGGAAACTCAGAAGAGCCAGAGTTGACGCAGGGAGCAAATGAAAGCCTCAATTTACTTCATCCATGCAAAAAGAACAAGATGTTTGTTTGTTTTTTAATTCGGAGGGGGGAAAAAGAGCTCTTAAAATAAACTTGACAGAAATTAAAAATTCAATGGCAAGTTTGGAAAATAAAGTCGAAGAAATCTAGGAAGCACAACAAAATGATAAAAGTAGTGTAGAATAAAGACAATTCTAGGTTTGTAAGATCTCAAAACTATTCTCTGCCCCTGCCCCACAGTGAACAAGCCAACCCAGATGGGAGGCCAAGGCCCTGCTCAGGGGGAAGAGAGGCCCCATGGTGAGGGGCAGGGGCTTTGACAGGGACAAGAGGATGGGGCTTGGGGGCTTCTCCCCAGCTCACAAGCACGGGACAGGGCATCAGAGCACAACATGTGTGGAAAGGAGGCGACTGAAAAGTGAGGTACCTGCTACCTGCAGGGAGATGAGAAGGGGCTCCTGGCACCAGCCCACAGGCTCCGTGGTGAACTAGGTCAGGAGGCCAAGCCGCACAGCAGGCGTGCAGCCACCTGGGCCATCAAGAAGCCTTCACACCTGGACACTCAGCAGGGGTCAGAAAGGGAAGAGTCCCAAAGACCCAAAGAGGCAGCTTGCCCACAGGAACCTCGAAGGGCAAGCAGTGGCTTTTCTGGGGAAGGGGCAGTAAGGCAAGCAACTGCAGTTCACAAGACATCAAAGATGTATTTTTCAGTATGTCTAACTTATTTTCATAAGAATTAGACTTTTTAAGAAATGACAAACACAAATGTCTGGGGAGGCAAAATGATGTCCTTCCAAATAGACAAATAATCACAATGTCTGTAGAATTCTCTTCTCCCAGATGTCACCCCCATTTTCTTTTCCCAACCACTCAAGGAAGCGGGCTCCTGCCCCCAGAGTGGGTGTACTGATGGGCAGGCCAGCTCCCAGCTAGCTCGAGGAGCTGTAAGAAACAAGGTCAGTCCAAACCCCACAACCAGGTCAGGATTGGCTACAGAAAAAGACATAACAGACACAGGCCAGCCCTAGCCTACGCTCAAGTTATTCTTTGGTTAAACCAGCGAAGGCAGAGAGGACTGAAGAGTCACGTAACCCCAACTTACCTGTGTGGAGACTGATAGCCGGTCTAGACCTCCTGACTTCTGCAGGCCACAGTGCACCTGACAGATCCAGGGGCATGCCAGCCAGGGCCACTCAGACACAGACTCTGCACACAGGCCAGGTATCCTCTCCCCGCACAATGCTCCAGGCAGGGCTGCCTTGGCACCAAGCGCCAGCCTTTCAAGGCAGGTCAGTCTTGCTCAGAGGAGGTAGTATCCCTCTCAGCCCTAGCCAAGCATCTTGTGAAGACACGCCGGGTCCCAGGAACAGAACACAACACCGGAGTCCCAACCATGCCTCTACCCCAGGCCCCAAAACCACTTGTGCACATCTATGCTGGCCTGGAGGCAGAGCAGGCACACTGGACACCCCCAAAGTGTTTGGAGCTTGTCACTCCCTGGTCATGCAGAGTGACTTAGGGCTGGGTCAGAGGACACAGCTGGGGGCTCCATCTGTCTGAGAGTCACCTGAGAACCTAGACCCCTGCCTTGCACACCTGCATCTTGCCAAGGTTCTGCAGCCTCTGGAGACCCCACCATGCAATGTCTGCAGAAACAGCCATACACTGCCTCAATACACAGTTAAAAATGAAAGAAAAAGGCTGAGTTCATAGGATGAGGTTAAAATCAAATGCACCTTTTGAGTTATACAGATTGTGCATTTATCAAAACTCAGCTCATGTGCACTTGAGATTTGTTTCACTGTGTGTAGATTTAGTCAGAAGAAAATTAAACAAACGTTAAGTTCTAGTTAGGAGGGAGGGGACAGGACACATGGAACAGAGGCTTTTTGTAGCTGGTGGTGGGACAGCCAGTAAAATTCTTTACTATTCTTTCTACTTTTGAATATGTTGGAAACGTTCCATAATAAGAAGTTTAAAAATCATAAAATAATAAAAGCATTGTTTTTTAATTGGGCTAGCAAAGAACAAGCATTAAATGGCTCCCTAATTGGTGGGAGTGAAACCGGCACCCTCCCCCATGGCTTGGCTCCCCGTAGGAAGGGGCCTCGGGGCCTAAGGATGGGAAGCAATGTTTCCACTACACAACGCTCTGCGCCTTCTGAGTATTGGACCATGTACATGCACCATCATTTGACAACCATTTATAACAGCGAAAACCTGTAAGCAAACATCCAACTCTTCTTAAACCCAGGGTCAGAGGTGCCCGCTTGCACCCCACCCCTGACCTGCCATGGGTCCCTCCCACACTGGACCAGCCCCAAATCGCTGTGGAAAACTGGCCCTGGCGCTGAGGGACCTGCCGTGCGGGTGAGCCTGGGACCCAGGGGACTCACGGTGATGACGTCCAGGATGCTGAGGAGGCTGTGGACACTGTCCCCGGCTAGAACCTCTTTGACTGCCACCTCGGTGCCGTCCTGTGCTTGGGAAGCAGAGCGTCATTGCCTGAGAAGCCAGCTGGGCCAACATGCCCCACTGGCCATGAGGGGAGAAGGCTGCACCCTCACCAACTTGTGGAGAGGATGGGGTGACAATCTCAAAAGCAGAGGCCAGAGAAAGTGAGGATGAATAAGGGGAGTGAGCAAAACCAGCAGACACAGCCTTGCAGCCACAGCTTGTCCTCAGCAGGAAAACAAGACTGAATTGCAGAACCCAAGTGAATGTGCTGGCCAGACCAGAGGGCTGTGAGGACCACATGCAGTTGTTACTGGCATATAGAATAGCATTTTGATGTATTTCTCCACTGGGTTAAAAGAGAAAGAAGACCGTGCTAGTGACTTAACACAAGAAGCTCACCTCTGCAGGCCTAGGAAAGCCCTTTCTGAACTTATGCAGACCTGGCCCTGGTCACCCATCCTGAGCCCTTCTATCTGGCCCTTTTGGGGAAAGCCCAGTGGTGGGACTACAGTCCTGAACACTGAAAGCCCCAACAGGAGGAGACTGGACAGTGCCATTTCCTTTCTCATCGCCCTGTCCAGTCCAGGTGTGCACAAAGCTGCATGCATGAGAATGGTCTAGATGCCCAGGGCACTGTCAGGTCCCCACGCTCTGGCAAGTGGGAACTTCTACAAGGTCATGGGGCGACCCTGTGCAGCCTGGAGTTCACTTTGAACAAATGGTGGGAAGCCTAGGTCACACTCTACTGGGCAAGTAAACACACCCACCCTCCTGGAAAGCAGCCAGATCTTGGCTGGTTAGGCTTGGAGGTCACTCCTGACAACTGAGATTCAGGGTAAAATTTAACAGAGGCAGGAACCTCATGGCTTCCAGCTGAATTAATACTTCAATTGTTTTCTTAGAGTTATAGTGATTTATAATCTGAAAGCTGAAATAAGGTAAGGATGCAACTCATCATGGCAGATCCATACAAAGGGGGGTTCTGAGGAAGTGGGAGATACATTTCAAAATGCTTATGCTGTATCTGGTGAAATAAATGAAGCCACTAAATGCTACTGAGCCTGAGCAGGCTGATCAATAGGCACATGCGTGTGTGAGTGACAGGTAATGACCGACACCAAAGGGCAGCTGTGCGGCAGTGTCAGGACCAAGGCCTTTCTACCCAAAGAAGTGCAGGGTGAAGACGTGTACTGTCCCATGGTGTGCACTGGGAACGTAAGGTGCAGGCCTCCACGTGACAGCCCAGTAGACCCCACTCCCTCCAGCTGGCCAGCACGCAGGCCACACTCTCACCGCATCCTGGATGCAGACGTCCAGCCGCCCGTCCTGCACCACGTAGATGCTGGTGTCTGGCTCTCCTGGCCGGAAGACGTGTTCCCCTTCGAGCAGCTGCACGAAGACCATGTGTTTGCAAAGTTCCAGGAACAGTGGCTTCTCAAAGTGACCCAGGACCCTGCGAGAACAGAGCACAAGTAGGATACTTTCTGGGGCAAGGAGCGGCAGCCTTTGAAAGGAGCTGGGGAAGACGGGTGGCCCCACTAGCCTGTGGGCACAGCTGGTGCTCCCACAGCTGCAGCATCCCAGTCACTGTTGGGACAGAAGCCTATGCCACGGTAATGCCCCTAAGCTGCCTTCCCATCAGCTCAAAGAATGAGGAGCCAGGGCTGAGCCTGCACCGTGCAGAACCAATGGCAGGTACAGAAGGGCCCTCCCAGTACTGGGAGGCACTGCCAGGAAGAGGAAGGGTGTTTCCAGGGAGAGATGGAAGGGAACCCAGCCACAAAGTACCACACGTCATCTGCGCTTCCTCCTGAAGACGAAAATGCTGACAAGCAAATAAACACAGATGGCAGCGCTCCAGTAGCCAAAGCTTTGCCAACAGTCAGTGGCCACAGGAAAAGCAGCCTTCCCGGTCCCAGCGAGCCTCTCGGACATTCAGGCTTACCGAACGTTTTTTAGCATGTACAGAACTTCTGACGGCAGGTGGGAATTCTTCACATCAAACTCTGTGAGGTCGGCCTCCAGCAGGGAGGGTGGGGGCTCCTTTGGCTGCAGGGTAGGGTACTCCTTCTTGAAGCGCAGAATCCTACAAAGCAGACACACACCCTGAAGAAGAAGCCTGAGGGGTTCAAGCCCACAGCATGAGCTGTGACCCCTAAGGTGGGAAGCCATGGGCAGCAGCCATGCCCAGCAGGCCCCCCAGTGCCAGGGAAGGCGTCTGGGACACAATGTGGTCCAAGGGCACTCCCAGTACCTCTTGGCCAAAGAGAGCACCTTGGTCCTCTTCCGCATGCGCTGCCGGGATGCAGCTGCGTTCCCCACTAGCGTGTGGGGCAGCGTGGTCACCTGCACAGGGGCAGGGGAGGGCCGGGTGAGAACCCTGTGCCCGGCTGGGCCCAGCACTCAGCCCTTGCATCAGCTCTGGGGTTCACCTGCCTCGCCCACCCCACCTGCCCAATGCAGAACACCCTGCCTGCTGCTGACGCAGCGCCTGGCCATCTCCCCAGGGGGCCAGTGCCCCATGAGCCCTGAGTCCTCCAGCTAGGGTGCTCTCTGCTTGCAGGTTGATGATACCCCGCCTCCCTCACGCTGTGGCAGCCCCTTCCCACAGCCTTGAGAAGCCCTCCCTGTGCGGCCCGCCTGCCTCCCCACCTCTGACCTGAGGCCCTGCACCATCAACCCAGTCCCGAATGCTCTTTGCACCTTCCCATCGTCAAGGCCAACCCAACCTCTGAACAGGGTGGGTGAGGACTGCAGAGCCCAGCCCTCAGCCTGGAAATCAGCAGGCAGCCACTGCCCCTTGCTGTCCCTCAGCTCCCTGAACTGTGTCTGTCCATGGTGTGCAGGCACCACTCCTTCCCTCCCCGAGGCCCAGCACCACTGGACTGCACTCCTGACCTCAAGGCCCAGGTCCAGCATGCCAGCACACAGGCCTCAGTGGGACTGCTGGTGGACGACACCCAGCCACCCACATGGGCTCCTTCAAGACCCTCTGGGCTCACTCCATGTGGCCCTGCTCTAGGACGCAAGGGAGCCCACACTCGCCAGGCCAGCCCCAGATAGAGCAGGTGCACAGCACTCAGGCCCTCAGCTGGGTGGCCCAGCCTAGCTGACGCCTGATGCTGACGAGAAAGAAGCCCCACACAAGGACACCCATGTGCCTCCTCTTCTAATGTTGCGGGTTTTCTACAAAGAACTTAAATCAACAGCATAACCAGAGAAAAGCAACAAACAGAGGCTGTTTTAGAATATTAGCAATTACTTTAAGCACTTATTTTAAGGAGAGTAAGCCTCTGGGAGGTCTGTTGAGCCCTTCCTGCCCACAGGTGGTGGTAGAGGGCTGAGGGTAGCCAAGACAGGCTGGTCATCCTGCAGGTAGGAGCCTGACACTGAAAGGGAGGCCTCGTGGTTTCCAAATCCAAGAAGCATCACCAATCTCAGCCCTGGAGGCGGGACCTCAATGTCCACATGCCCCAGGATGTCCCTGGAAGGGCCCATAAGACAAACATCCACCTCACAGGCCCAGTGGGGACTCCGGCTCCCCACACCTGCCAGAGCAGTCTTGAAAGCTCAACCCAGCCCTGCAAGCAGTTAGGGTGGAGGCCTCAAGGATGAGCAGGCCTGGGTGCTGCGGGAGGAGGGCATGCATGCCATGGGCTCCCAGGCCCATACCACAGGCGCCCACAGGAAGGGCACCTCCAGCACAAGTCACCTTCCTCATGATCTTGCGGCCGTAAAACATCACTTTGTCTCTCTTCCGGAACCTGTACTGAGGAGTGGGCTGCACTTGTCCTGCAAGGAGAGCAAAAGGGTGGCCTGAGGCACAGCCAGGACCCCGTGAGGACTCCGCCGCGCTGCTGAGTCCCACTGTGTGTGGGAAGGGAAATGCCTCAGCCAGGGTTGTGACAGACGCTCAGGAAATGGGAAGCACCTCTCCTCACTGGGGCCTTGCTGGGAACCCAGCCCGGAAAGCTCAGAACAGACTCAAATTCCAAGGACCCAAGATGCTCAGCCTCAGCCTGGACAGGCCAGTAATTTTCAACAAAAGCCAGCATGAACTTGAGGGGCTCAAAACACACGGCAAGTTGCCCAGACCTCCCTGGGCCTCATCCTCCCCCTGGAGACAAGTCTGGAACAGGATACTCACGGGATCGGCTAACCTTTCTGTGCACAAAAAAGACAGTGATGCCAAGCAGGGCCAGGGCCAGGGCCAGGAGGGCTCCAACTGCAATCCCCATCAGCTGGGTGAGGGTGCAGACAGCACCCGTCAGCAAGGCCGCCACAGAGCCCCTCTCCCCAGCCTCCCAGCGCCCCCAGTGTGGGTCAGGCATGAAAGAGCCAGGGGCAGCCTGGGCTCAAACAGGCCATAGGTCCCAGGGCCCACCCGTCACCTGGGAGCACCAGTGGTTACCATGGTGGACTGTGAACGCTGCTCCGTCAACTGCAACCCCCAGGATCGTAGGGTGGCATCCAGACAGAAGCCAGCCTGCAGAAGGACACTGGGTCAGGAAGGGCCAGGGTGGATGTGGCCCAGCTTCCCAGGGCAGAAGAGCTGCAGGTCAGGGAGGAAGTCAGCAGCCCCAGGGACCTCCAGAAGGAAGCACCTTCAGGCTGCTGAGGCCCATCTCAAGCATACCTGCTCAGGGCACAGAGCCCCATCTCTTGGCCACCCTTGGGGTAGTCAGCGGGGCCAGCAGTGCTATGTGGACAACAAATGCTCTGGACTTCATTAATGCATCAGAATCCTAAACCCTCAGCTCTCCAGTTCCTCAAGATTCAATTCTAGAGGAGGCAGCCAGATGGCCACGGAGGTGCCAAGGCCTCTTTTAGTTCTCTCTGATCCCCAACAGGACCACATACTGCCATCCCCAGAGCACACATTAACCACACACCAATAGTGCTGAGAAACCCCAAGGAACCATCTGGATTTTTAGAACATTAAATACCAGCTCACAGCAGAGAAAGGCTGTGTGCCTGCTCCCCTACCACCTCCCAAAGAAGACGTTAACAGGGACTTCAGAAGTCCAGATCAGAGGGAAGGAGGGAAGCAGGAAGGGAAGAGAGAAGAGTGAGCATGGGGCGGTGAGTGGGCACATGGCTGGGGCCACTCACATGGAGATGCTGGCTGATTCCCCAAGATGAAGATGAAGAGGGAACACCTGGCTGGCCAAACACACAGTCACTCCCCTTCCTGTGGTGTCCACACAGGGCCTCCCAGCGGCCAAGAGCAGCCTGGGGCAGGGGCACTTGTTTATCCTCTCAAGTTTCCACACAAGCACCCGGGACTAAAGCAGCTGTCCAACCCTCCAGAGAGCCAAGATCAGACATGGCACTGATGCCAGAAAAGGAAATCGAACAGCATCTGGAAAAGTTGCTCAAAAGCAGACTGTTGCATTAAGACAGAATGAATGAGTGATCAGAAAACTCAACCCTTTCAGGTGGCAGATGGAAGCAGCAGGGCTCTCTGCTTTGGAGCTGGGATACCCAACTCCTCCTGGCCCAGACCACGTGCTCAGCTCTGGGGAACATTAACAGTCAGTGGCACAGGAGTGCCAGCGACCACATCTTCCCCTAAGTGTATCCTTCAGAGCTCAACTGCCATGCTGGGGATGGCCAGAGCTATGCAAGGCAGCGTCACACAGCGTCTCATAACCCATTTGCGCAATCTGCTATGGTTGGGCATTGCACTTTCCTAGCTGTTCACCATTGTTTCAATGCATCTAATTTTCTGGGTTAGGATTAAAGGCCTTAGTGATACAGCTACAGATGTTCCACTGAGGAAAAGTCGCTGAGTCAAAACAAGCAGGCAGAGTCCCAAGCAGAGACAGGAATAGACAAATGTGACCTCAGGGGAAGGAGAGGCAGGGCCCCAGCTCCAACAAGGTGTCAGAAGACCCCAAGCTGCCACTCCCATGTTCAGGAGACTTCAAGGAGCAACTGGTAGAGCAGATGCTAAAAGCACCCTTTATTCTGGTCCAGAAATGCCCCCAGTGGAGATTCTAAGGCTCTGGTTCATCCCTGGAGTTCTCAGTTCCATACCTTCGGGTCAGCATCCTCCTCTTGCTCCATGGCTAGAAACACAAAACAGCCCATGTGAAAAGCAGAAAGCTGGCTCAAATAAGGGCAAGTGCCCAGCCCTCAGGCTCACAGGCAGAGCACTGCTTTCTGCCTTGTGCCCTGGGATGCTTTCCACAGTAAACTGCATTTCCATTGGAGGAAAATGCTGATGTAAAACTGTTCATGAGGAAAGCATGGGGCTGCTTCCCTGTCTGTGAACAGCCCTCGCAGGACTGCCCAGGAAACCAGGACCACAGCAAAACCCCCAGCTCCTCTCCCAGCCTGTCAGGGCAAGTGTGTGCAGCCCAGCCAAGGCCCACAGCAGTTGGGAGCTGCCTGCAGGGAAAGGGGCAAGGGCTGGACAAGGTGGGGCCTCAGGCTGGACAGAGCCTCCCTTGTGGCTGGTGCCAGGGGATTCCCATCCAGGGTAGCCGGGCCCTCAAGGTGGATGTGTTGGTCCAGGGGACGATGAACTTGTGGACCAGCCTTTGCTCGCCTGACCTGTCTGGTGAGGAGGAGCCAGGTCTGGGGCCTTCACCCTGCAAATCCCAAGCCCCCTAGAAAGCCAAAGCAAAGGAGGGTCTGTCTCTTCCAAAATCCCACCCAGAAAAAGCAGGGAGAAGGCAAGCTCAGGGTCAGTGCATTTGCTCGCAGTCCAATATCCCGTGTCCCTGGCCTACGTGGGAAACCCTGCCTTCCCAGATGAGTCCCAAGGGCCAGCAGTACCCCAGCTCTGTGTCCTGCTAGCGCCCTGACCAGGCCAGTCTCCCCACGCCCCCAGGCTTGCGGTGGGTGGAGCTCACTGCCCCTCACACCGGCTACGCAGTGCCCGCTCCTCCAACTGGGTCAGCACACGGCCAGAGGGCAGGCCATCTGGTGCGAGATAACCGGGGGCTGCAGAGTGGGGTTCGGCGGGATTGGAGATGTCAGGGTCAGAGGGCCTCCAGAGTTGGCGGGCCTCTGGGTCGGGGTCAGGGGCCATTGGCGTCAGGGGGCCGTTGAGGCGGGGCCGTCAGACTGTTCAGTGGTTAGTGTCTGGGGCCCGAGGGGACGTGGATCAGGTTTCCACAGGCGGTCACCGTGCAGCGCAGGGCCGGGCGGGCCTGGGGCGGTGTGCCTTCGGGCGCGGGTTTAGAAGCTGATGGCTCCCCTTTCCCACAGGGACCGGCGCCCCGGGCCTCGCAACGCCGGGAAGCTCGGCGGCAACTCACCGAGACCGCGCGCGCCCGACGCCCGCGCTCCCGTCACTCTATCCCGACGCCCCGCCCCCGGCGCTCCCTGCGCATTGGTCAGGTCCCAGAGTCTCCGCCCTCTATCAAGACCGAGGCTTCTCATTGGGCACTAATCAGCCAATCGGAGATGCTCTTCCTGCGGAGCGAAGGCCCCGGGCGCCGGAAGTCGTGCTGGCCGCCGGAAACCTCGGTGGGAGCCGCGAAGAGATTCCGTTTTCTGCGGTACGTGGTTTGTGTTAGGGTCGGGGGCGCTCGCGTCTGCAGGCATGGGCCTTCTGAGCGGAGCCGCTCGCGCCCTGATGCGGGGCGCCGACCGGATGAGCAGGTGGACCAGCAAGCGCGGCCCGCGAACCTTCTACAAGAGCCGCGGCGCCAAGGGCACCGGCGTCCGCGCGCGTGACGGAACGTTCGTGCAGGTCAAGGAGATGGTTCCGGAGCTGGTGGTGCCAGAGCTGGCCGGCTTCAGGCTCAAGCCCTACGTGAACTACCGCGCCCCAGCGGGCGCAGACACACCCCTGACGGCCCGGCAGCTCTTCCAGGAAGCTGCGGCGCCCGCCGTCGCGAAGGACTTCAAGAACGGCACCTTCGACCCCGAACACCTGGAAAAGTACGGCTTTGAGCCCACCCAGGAAGGCAAGCTCTTCCAGCTGTACCCCAAGAACTTCCCGCGCTAGGAGCGGGGCAGCCGAGGCCTGCGCCCGCCCGGCGCCGCCGACCGCCATCCCGGGCGAGGGCGAGGGAAGCGCTTCTCTCAGTTCGGTGCCATTAAAGACCCTGGTTACCGTGCATTTGTTTTTGGTGTTTGGTCATTGCACAACGAAAGCATACAGCGAAACAGCTGAGGGAGTAGGGACCTAGGCGGATTCTCGGGAGGATCCCTTCCGTGAAGCCCTGTGAAGCTCTGGAAGCAACTGGTTTCTCCACCGGAAGGTTCTGGGAAGTGGGCCATCGGCGAGAACATTACTCAGCAGCTTGCGGGAGGCAGGGAATTTACAAGGCATATGGTGCCACATGACACTGATTAATTCAGCCACCAGATTCTTCCCTAAGCAATAGCCAGTAAACGTATCCTTCATGGGTTCAAAGCAACTACGTTTGGGGGGTCAGGTGAAAGAAACTGCCCGTCTTGGGGCAGACCTAAGTGTGAGTGCCCAAGCTCGGGTAGTTCAACCCGGAGTCTTTCCTGTTTGGGGGTGCCTTTTTCAGCACGTAGTCCCTCACATCTTATGTATTCTGTTTAAGTTAAATAACCAAACATAAACTTTAAAGGGTAGTCCAATATTATGGGAATAAATGGGCTGCCAGCTGAGGATTGATCATTCCAGCATAGAGTAACTTCTCATAACACATTCTGACCTACTTTGGCATGTTGCGTTGTACTACCAGAAAACGAGAAGGCAAAGATGAGAACCTTATTTTCTTACTCTGGAGACACCTATGTGTCATGTTAGCAGGTGGTGAGGATTGGCCTGTTTCTTCAAAGGCCAAATGAACTCATCTGTGGGAGTGAGATAAGTCACACACCCGTTCAAGCTCCAAGAGTTACTAGTGTTCAGCGTTTGGAAACTACTAAAGTTGGTTTCCTAAAGCCACAGCGAGGAAGTGTATTTAATCCACCACCCTGACTTAACAAACACTTCCAGTCCTTGACGAGCCCCAACAGCTCAGGCTGTGACCTGCTTCCTTGTACTTTGTGCACAGGAAATGGGTATGAGCACTGCCGGTGCCATCAGGAGGCACTTTTCAAATGTTCATATAAAACGGCTGTTACATAGCAGCTTTAAAAACATTTCACTGTAATAATTTTGTGCATTTCAGATTCACTTTTTATAGTATGCTAACATATCATTTTGAATCTTATTTATATTATTAAATAAGGTTAAAGGAAGCCAAAAAAAAAAAAA